>JAPVLO010000776.1:0-458429 GCA_027257055.1 Cephalopachus bancanus
ATACTTGAAAGAGTTTGGTTGCTTGGTAAAAGGAAATGATTGCATATGGAATACCCGGAGGCTCTTATTTGGGTATGTCCTTGAAGTAATGACAAAGTGTGGACTTTATTGTTCCATTTCAGTGTAAAAAACTTTCCTTAGATATTCTCACATAAGCTTAAGAATAATGTTACATATGTAACAACATGATAGATGCAAAGTTATTGTAAGTGGATTTTCAGTGCCATTATCATACATCACTGTGCATCTGTCACACAGAGGACTGCAATAAATGAATTTCTAAAACTCAGCAACTGCCATATATGGGCCACATCAATTGACTTTATTCCTTATTACTCATCATAGAGACACAAGAACCCATTCCCTCCCCATCTCTGGTCACCGCTGGCCCTAGCCCTTTCCCAACTGTGGTGATCCTGAAACCAAGGTCATGTCCATAGGTAAGAAGACCCCAGGGTTGCAGAAATGAAGAACCTTCGAAATCTGACTCTGCCTTGACACCGCCTGGTTCACATCTGAAGACTGGGTCACAGCTGCAAAACGCAAGGCACTTTATCATTAGTATAAGTGGTTTGCTGAATACTACTGTACATTCATTGCACGTCTCACACAGATGATATCAATCAATACCACTTCACACTTCAGCTATTATCCTACATCTGTCAAATAAATGCAGTTTATTTTTTGAAACTTCTAGCATCCCCAAACTACCTAATATATTATTTACTTCAAGAGGTTATCACTCCTTAGGGAAGCAGTCTTGCACAATACTTTGCATAATTACTAAATAAAAAGGAGTTTCTCCCCCGTGTCTTCAACTGTGACCATTTTCTTAGTATCAGATCTTGTATCAAGGCGCACAGGAAACAGCTCTTTCTCTGCTTCTTTCTCACTTTGTGGCAATTTGTATATTGTCATCTTTACTCAGACATTTCTACATTTGGTAGTTTCATCTAAATTTTTGATGCTTTCTCTTTGGCTAGGGCATTTTATTCATCCTTCATGTTCACTCAGTTAGGAATATGAGTGTGTTTTTAATGACAATGATATGATGGTTTCATCCCAATCCTGTGAAATAATAGCTTGAGTCAATGACTATTTCCTAGCCTATTTTATTCAAATTTTATATTGTTACTAAAACTTGGAGCCCTCTGATCATTTTTGACAAACTAAAAAAAACAAAGACAAAAAACACATATGGTTCATATTGTCTTCTTCATCAGAATCAATAAGAAGAAGACCCTCCATTACGTAAAAGCCAGGACCAAAACAAAACTGGGGAGATAGATTCTGCCCTGAGGTGATTATCCTGGGGCCTTTGATGCAGGTCCATTCTCCTCTGCCAGTCCCCACTCACCCATTTCTTTTTTTTTTCCAGATTAAAAAATATAGTTTATTTAGAAAGTAAATTAGAAAAAGCTTATTCACCGCCTCAAGATAGGAAAGGGGGCCAAAGCTTAAGAAAACATGACCTGGCCTTAGCTCAAACAGCACATGGCCACACCCTAGCTCAGCCAGGCTGGCTACTCCCCCATTTCTAAAGAGAACAGTGACTGTTTCTAAGCCTCTGTTGTCTTGGACCAACTGCATTCTATTTCCCACTCTAGTGGGCATTCTGAGGCCAGAGCAACCAGCACCATTTGTTTGGGATTGCCATGGACACAGAATTCTTTCTGGTTCTGAGTTATTTTGAACTGCCAGTTAAACATGTAGCAGTGGAGGTTTCTGAGTAAGGGAGTCCCATCCCAACCTTTGTCTTCTCTTGTAGGCTCTTGTTGGCTTCTCGTCCTCACCAAGAGAATGACAAGAATGCAAAGCTTTAGAGAAATGGCAAGGGTGAGAGTGAACTGTGGGCGGGGGCGTAAATCTGGATGCATGTCATAGGGGTACCTGTAGTTAAGAAAGTTTGCCTGTGCCCACCTGGCAGGGATCGCTAATGAACATTTCTCTTCCCTCCCACGGCCTTCCCAGAGTTCATCTATTCTCAGGAAATTGGGAACAAAAGGATGTAGGGCACTACATCAGTAGCGTGGGTATCCAGGTAACCTTGTTGCCAGCCAAGAATTGGATGATGACTTGACTTCACAGGCTTGGTTTTAGGAAATTAGAAATAAAGATAAATAAAAAAGAGCCATAGTCAGAATCCTGATAGGCAGCAGGAGAGAAAACTGCTAACAGGATCTCAAGACAGTTCTCTCTTTCTCTCTTAGATAAACTCTGAATGGAGACTCAACTACCGACCCCCTCCCCATTCTACTTCCCTGCTGCCCCCAGCCCTTTCCCAGATGCGGTAACTTTGGAACCACCTGTCCTGCCTACAGGTAAGAAGGTACAGGGATTGCGGGTGGGGGATGGAGGTCGGGGGGGGGGCGACTTCCAGTGTTCTGACTCTGCCAGGGCACCACATGGTTCACGTTCAAAGATGTTCCTGTGCCCCATCTCTATAAAGCACAAGGCACTAAACTGAGAGCTAGCCGGGCTCGGTGGCTCAGCCTGTAATCCCACACCTTGGGAGGCTGAGGTGAGTGGATTGCCTGAACACACGGGTTTGAGACCCGCCTGGGCAACTTGGCGAGACCTCATCTCTACAATAAATCAAAAATTAGCCGGGCGTGGTAACACATGCCTGTAGTTCCAGCTACTTGGAAGGCTGAGGCGGAAGCATCGTCGGAGCCCAGCAGGTCAAGACTGCGGTGGCCAGGAGTGGCCACTGCACTCTAGTGTGGGTGACAGAGAGAGACTCCAACTCAAAAAAAATAAAATAAAATAAAATAAACTGAGACCTTTGGGATTTCTGCTCACACTATGCAAGAGCTGGTACAACCTTAAATGTGTGAAATCTACTGGTATCTATGCCCCAGGGTTCAAAACTCAAGGTCAACATTTATGCTCAAACTGGTCTATTTTTAGTGTGTTTAGAGAAGTCATTTGCCATGTTTTCATTTTTCTTTCTCTCTTTTTTCCTCTGAGTTTAGGAGATAGTGATACATTTCTTTTTGCTTTGGTGTAGCTCTCTTGTCATTCTTTAAAAACCTGACAATGTTCTTGGTCATATCTTTTTGTTTTCCCGCGACTTCTCACTTTACTTGCATGACACAAATCCACGCTGTCCGATGGTGAGGGTCACATCTCTTTTGTCTCCCATGCTTTTGATTTTCCATCCTTTGGCCTTCTGAATGTATCACCCGCAGTCTCCTGGCCTGTAGTATTTCTACTCAGAAGTCTCCTAGGAGGCGTGTTGCACTTTCCTTATGTGTTATTTGCTGCTTTCTTTTTGCCTCATTCAGGCTCGTCGCTGTCTTTGACCTTGGAGAGTTTGATTGTAATGTGTCTTGGAGTTTTCTTATTTGGGTAGAATTTTATAGGTGACGTGGGTATCCAGGTAAAGTTGCATGGAGGTCATAAGGGACCCGTAGACATTTCCCCAGATTTGGAAGGTTTTTCCTCTTTTTTTTTTTTTTTTTTGAGTTGGAGTCTCACTCTGTTACCCAGGCTGGAGTGCAGTGACATGTATGCTTACGTCCACCCCAGCATTGACCTGCTGGGCTCCAGTGATCCTTCTGCCTCAGCCTTCAAGTAGCCGGAACTACAGGCACACGCTACCATGCCTGGCTATTTTTTTTTTTTTTTTTTTTTTATCGTAGAGACGAGGTCTCACCAAATTGCCTGGCTGGTGGAAAGTTTTCTATCTCTATGTCTTAGGTAAGCTTGCTACTCCTCTTCTATTCTCTAGTCCTTTGTCAATGCCAGAAACACAAAGTACTCTTTTGATGGTGTTCCATAGAACCCTTATGTTGTCTTTGTCCTTCCTCATTCTCTTTTCTCTCCTCCCACCAGTGTGTTTTTGTATAGTCTGCTGTCAACTTACTGACTTATTTATCTGCTGGAGTCTTGGACTGTTGATAACCTCTCTTGTTTTTTTTGAGTTGGAGTCTCACTCTGTCGCCAGGCTGGAGTACAGTGAGTGGCACGCTCATGGTCACCGCAACCTTAACCTGCTGGGCTCAGGTGATCCTTCTGCCTCAGCCTTCTAGGTAGCTGGAATTACAGACATACACCACCATGCCTGACTAATTTTTTGATTTATTGTAGGAATGAGGTTTCACTAAGTTGCCCAGGATGGTCTCAAACCCATGGGCTCAGGCAATCCTCTCACCTTGGCCTTGCAGAGTTCTGGGATTATAGGCATGAGCCACTGCACCCGGCCTGCTCTTGCATTTTTAAATTACAAATATTCTACTTTTTTACTCTGGAATTTCTGTTTGATTATTTTCTCTTTCAATTTTTCAATTGTTCAGAGAGTAGGATTGTCTGAACAATTTCTCAATTTTTTTCTCTGTGTCTTCTTGATGTTTGCTGAGTTTCCTTAAAGCAGCTCTTTTGAGTTCTTTTTTGGCCAGACTGTTCATCTGTATGACTTTTGGGTCAGTCCCTGGCATCTTGTTTTGTCCACTGTGTGAACCAGTGTTTTCTGGGCTTCCCCCCCCATTGTGTTTTTAATGTAGAAATCATAGTTGTGCACATTATGGGGGTAGGAGGCTACTTTCTGTGTCTTGACCAGGTGTGACACTCCCCACACATTGACATTAGATATTGATTCGAGCCTTGGCATTCTGGTTTGCTTATAGTCATTATTCCGTCTTGCCAAGACATTCCAAGTGGACTGATTGTTGTGTTTCATTTCAGCAGTAGCATGTGACTTCTGCCTAGGTCAGATGAGTCTCCAACATTGATGCAGTGTCTAAACTGGGTGGATGGGCCTGTGAGAGATGCGTGGGGGACACCCAGGCTGTGTGGGAGAGCTGGTCAGTTTCACTCATCTGGAAAAGATTTGGAGTGTACTTCCCGCAGCATGGCAGCTAGGTACAGCTTCTCTGATTGGTGTGCTGTCTTCTCTGGGAAGGACGGGGAGCCACAGCCAACTTGTGTGTCCTGGCTGCTGCTATCCTCAAGCCCTCTCTTGGTTCTAGTTGGCCTCAGGTGGTTCAGTACTGACGATGCTCCCTGTGAGCTGATAAAGGAGTACATCCCCCTTGCAGCAACCCAGGCTGCAGGGGAAGCCAGATGTCTGCCTCCAGCTGACCTTATCCAGTGTAGAAAGTGAGAGTCCAGGAAGATGTTCTACACATGGTCACATAATGACTAGCAGGGAGTCACAGTGTCACAGTTGAAGAAAACCCATCACATTACAATTCTACCCTAGTTTGACTCCTCCATTACACACAAAATCTAAGACCAAAACACAAAGCTAGAGAGATAGACTCTGTCCTGAGGTAATTATCCTGGGATCTTTGATGCTGGTCCATTCTCTTTCCCCAGTTCCTACTTCCCTATTTCTAAGACCAGTGACTGTTTTAATGCCTCTGCAGTCTTGGACCAAGAACATTTTATTTCCCACTCTTTAATGGACATTCTGTGGCCAGACCAACCAGCATTTTTTGTTTGAGGTCTTTCTGGTACTGAGTTTCTGACTGCTGGGTTAGGATGGTAGGGGTAGAGGTCTCTGAGTAAGGGAGTCTCATCTCAACCTTTACCCTCTCTATAGGCTCTCACCTTTCCTAAGACCATAAAAAGAATGCAGAGATTTAGAGACATGGCAAGAGTGGGGGGGTCTGGGGGTGGGTCTGGGTTCAGGTCCTAGGTAGCCTGTAGACAAGAATGCTTTTGACCAGTTGGCGGGTATTGTTAATGAACTTTCCTGTCCCCTCCCAAGGACCTCCCAGCTGTCTGTCCTTGGGAAACTGGGAACCAAAGTGGATGTAGGGTCAAGTAGCAGTAACCTTGTTGCCAGCCACGGTCTGGGTGATGGCTTGCGTTCACAGGCTGGACTTGGGAAATTAGAAATAAAAATAAATGGAAAAATGATCCATAGCCAGAATTCTGCTAGGCAGCAGGAGAGAAAACCGCTAACAGGATCTCAAGTAAAGTTCTCTCTTTCCCACTTAGATAAACTCTGATGGAGACTCAACTACCGACCCTCTTTCCACCCTACTTCCCTGCTACCCCCTCCTTTTCCCAGCTGCGTTGTCCCTGGAACCACTGGTCTCTCCTACAGGTAAGGAGGTTTGGGGCCTGCAGGGAGGAGGAACTCCCAGTGATCTGCCTGGGCACCTCATAGTTCATGCACAAACATGTGCTTGGGCCCCATCTTAAAAGCACAAGGTGCTAGACTGAGAGCTTTGGGATTTCAACTGCCACTATGAATGAGTTGATACAACCTCAAATGTATGCAGTCTAATGGTGTCTGTGCCCTAGGGCCCAAAGGTCAAGGTCAAGATTTCCACCCAAATTGGTCTATTTATTTTTAGAGTGTTAAGATAAGTCATTTTCCATGTGCTTTTATTTTTCTTTGCTGGGTTAAGGGCATTTTGACGCCTTTCCTTGTGCCTCGCTGTAGCCCTCTCATTATTCCTTGGGGCCTTGACAATGTGTTTGGTCCTATCTTTTTGTTTTTTAGTGACTTCTGATTTACTTGCATGGCATAGATCCACTCTGTCCCATGGTGAGGGCCATCTCTCTTTTGTCTCCCAAGCCTTTGATTTTTTTGTTTTTCAGCACACAGAGTATATCATCTCCTCTCTTCTGGCCTGCAGTGTTTCTGCCGAGAAGTCTCCCAGGAGGTGTGTTGCACTTCCCTTATCTGTTATTTGCTGCTTTCCAGATCCTCTTTTCCTTTGACCTTGGAGTGTTTGATTGTATCATGTCTTGTGGTATTCCTATTTAGGTAGACACTTTTAGGTGACCTTTTAGCTCCCAATTCCTGAATATTTGTACCTTTCTCCAGGTATGGAAATTTTTCTGTCTCTGCTTTTAGTTCAACTTGCTAATTCCATTTCTATTCTCTAGTCCCTCATGGATTCCAGGAACAGGAAGTAGTGCTCTGTTAATGGTGTCCCCTAAAACACTGTTTTCTTTATTTTCCTGTCAGCTGAGACAGGTTGCTCTGGGGGTTACCATTGTTTGTGCTCTCGTGGCAAAATGTTCAGGCGCTGTCTCTTTAACATTCTGAGAGTTGGATTTTCTTTGGTTTTTCATCATTTATCTCAGTGAGAGAGGGAGGGACTCCACCTAATGGCAGGTTCTGTTACTGCAGGTTTTCTCCACTACTAAACTTGCCCAGTTAGATTTTCTACCACCTACTGCATGTGATTGATGTCCTGCAGCAAGGAAGAGAGGGGTGAATCAATTCCGAGCAAAATCACTCGACCCTCTCCTTCTGCCAGTGTGATCTCAGCTCCTATATGCGTGTAGCTTGCAGAGGGGGATGTGGCACCCAGATTCCATGCTTGCATTTTTTTTTTTCTGGTCTCTGTGTGATCAAGGAGACCCACACTGGTTTCAGGGCATTTTACCCTCCAAACGTGTTCAGGGTGCCTTCATTGATCAGGGGCTGGGTCCCCATTTTTTCCTCTGCCCTGCAAGAGAGGCACAGGTCTGCTACTCCAATAAGTGCCCACTGGTCTTTTCAGTCAGATTCACCCTACAGATGGCCCTTTCCATGCAGGTCTGCTCCCTGTTCCATCTGGGTTCTGGCACCCACCACTGCTTTCCGACCAGTTTCCTCCCATGGGAAACTGACATTTGGCACACTGTTGGGAGGGGAGTGACCAATCAGTACTCACCCCTATCTCTCTCCAAACAGATTTTCCTATTCTGTGTGGTGCCTGTTGCTGGGCTACTGGTTCAGGGTGGGGGATGGGGCACCTGGAATTCTGTGCCTGCCATGTCTTTCTGGACTATGTACTCAGAGAGACCTTTGCTGGATTCATGATGATCAACCCGCTCAAAAGTACTCTTAGTACCTCCACCTAAACAAGGCAGAATCACTACTTTCCTCTGCTTGGTTGAACCTGCACCCAAATACTTGTTGCTTGTCACTCAATCTCGCTAAGTGAGACCAGTGTAAATCTGTTGCTCCATGGTGGCCCTACCTTCTCTTGTATTTTTCATTTCACTGATTGTATTTTTGAGCTCTAGGATTTCTGTCTGGCTATTTTCCCTTTTAATTTCTCTGTTGAGTGTCTGTGAACAATTTCTCAATTTATTTTCTGTGTCTTCTTGACATTTGCTGAGTTTTCTTAAAGCAGCTTGTTGTTGGCAGGATTATTTATCTATGTCTTTTAGGTTAATCCCTGGCACCCTGTTTGCCTATTGAGCGAGGTTGTTTTTTCTGGGTTGTTTTTTTTACCTTCTGTGTTTTTATTTATTTTTGAGTTGGAGTCTCACTCCATCTCCCAGGCTGTAGTGTAGTGGCATGCTCACGGCCACCCCAATATCAACTTGCTGGGCTCTGGCAATTCTTCTGCTTCAGCCTTCCAAACAGCCAGAACTACAGGTGTGTACTACTATGCCTTGCTAATTTTTGACTTCTTGTAGAGATGAGGTCTTGCCAAGTTGCCCGGGCTGGTCTCGAACCCGCGGTCTCAGGCAATCCTCTTGCCTCAGCCTTCCAAAGTGCTGGGATTAGAGGCTGAGCCACCATGCCTGGCCCCTTCTGTGTTTTTAATGGGGATATTGTTAAGGTCTGAGTAAGGTTCATCTGTTCTCCCTTGATACCAATAAATCAAAGGAGAAGGAAACTTTTAGAAAGAAGTTTATTTCTGAATTTGAATCCAGGGAGCAGTGTGGGCTTTTGACCTTTTAAAATGGTTCTGCTCACTCTTTAGGCCTTACAGTCCACTTTTATAAGTCCAAAATTGTTGGTATCAATAGACTAAACATGTGACCAGCAGAGCATTGTATAGAACTTAAGTTATAGTCTCATTTTACTGATAGTGAAATTTTATGGCCAGACTTCCTACTACCAGGTACCAAAAGGTATCTCACAGCTTTTATCAGTAAGGGCTAGCAGAAGCGTTAATCAGGCTTACCATAAAATAAAGGGAGTTTACAAGGCCACATCATACATTATTCAAAAGTTATGCAAATCACAAAACTTATGATTATATTGATCCATGGTTATACAAATCACAAAACTTACTATTACATTGATACTATACTATTCAAACCTATGATTACTAAGAAAAGACAGTAAATGGGGATTTACATCTTTCAGTTTATTGGGCATAGTCTGCAGAGAAGTCAAGGATCCCCCTGAAGCTACTAACTGGGAGTGCATAGGAGATAAGGGGACTCTCAGGAATGTGCTCAGGAACATACCTGTCAGTTTTTGGACATACTTTACAGGGAAATTAAGGATTCTTTGAAACTACTCACTGGAAGTGTACCTTTTATTAGCTCTCAGGAATGAACAGGAGCACCTGGACCCTCGCCATGTCCTTCTCTAGGGGTTGTGGCAATATGGCCCATTAGCAGGGGAAAATTAGTGGGTCTCTGTGTCAGTAGCATATTATGGGAGTATGTTGTTACTTTTATGTTTTGTGCAGGTGTGACTTTGCCCACACCTTGACAAATTAGGTGTTGATTCCAGTCTTGGCAGTTGAGATCATTCTTTTATAGTGAGTTTGCCAACACATTCGGAGTGAACTTGGGGTTCTGTTTCATTTCAGCATTAGCATGTGCCTTAGGCCTAGATTAAATGAGACTCCACCTTTGACGCAGCGTCTGAACTGGATGGATGGAACTGTGAGAGAAGCATGGGGGATATCCAGGCTGTGTAGGAGAGCTGGTCAGTTTCACCCATCTGGAAGAGATGTGGAACATATTTCCCTCAGCACGGCAACTAGGTGTAGCTTCCTTGTTTGGTGTGGTGTCTTCTCCAGGAGGGATGGAGGGCCACCCCTGACTTGTGTGTACTGGCTGCTCCTTTTCTTTGTTCTAGTTGGCCTCAGGTGGTCCAGCACCGTTGATACTGGCGGTGCTCCCCATGAACTGATAAAGGAATGCATCCCCCATGCAGGGACCCAGGCTGCTGGGGAAGCCAAATGTCTGCCTCCAGCTGACTTAGTCCAGTGCAGAATGTGTGATTCCAGGGAGACATCCACATGTGGTAGTGTAAATGACTCGTGGGGAGTAGTGGTCTCACACTTACAGAGAACTTATCTTTTTACAATCCTAGCCTGGTTTAACTGCTCTTTGCAGTCTAAAGGAACTTCAGAGACTCACCTCTTTGTTCAGATTCCCTTAGTACTGCTGAAGGTAATTCTAGGTGTGAATGTTTGTTCCAATGGATGTTTAAGTAAGGGTACAAATACAAAAGAAACACAATCCACTGACTTACTCTGTTTCTTTTTTTTTCTAGATTAGTCCAATTTTTCTCTTTTTTGGTTGAAAATAGTAGTTTTAATAGTACTTTTAAAAATTACAGTAAAATACATAAAACACAAAACTTATCATCTTAACCATTCTTAAGTATACAGTTTAGTACTGTTAAATGTATCCACATTGTTTTTTTTGTATGGATAGTATTCATTATTTTTATTGTGGAAGACATCTTTTAATGTGTAACCTTCAAAAAGTTTTTAATTTTGAAGATGTGGGGTAAAATTCAGGGTTAGGTATACAAATATTCATTATGCAGGTGCCCTTGTTGATGAGGTATGCCCCCATCCCCTGGCAGTTTCCCACTACTGCCAATCCCACCCCGCTTTTTCCCCTGGCAGTTTCCAGCTGCAACCAATCCCTTTTTTACAGTATTATGATAATTGTTCAAGGTCCGCTTATGAGTGAGAACATGTGATACTCAGTTCTTTGTTTCTGTAATAGATCACTCAGTATTATAGACTCTAAGTCCATAGAAGTTGCTGCGAAGTTCATAATTTTGTCCTTCTTTATGGCTGTGTAATATTCCATTGTGCATATGTACCACATTTTTAAAATCTGGTTCCTCTTTTGATGGGCAGCATGATTGGTTCCATGTTTTTTGTTTGTTTGTTTTTAGTTGGCGTCTCACTCTGTCGCCCAGGCTGGAGTGCAGTGGCATACTCATGACCACCCCAGCATTGACCTGCTGAGCTCCAGCGATCCTTTCATCTCAGCCTGTAGCCGGAACTACAGGTGTGTGCTACCTTGATTTTTTGTAGAGACGAGGTCTTGCCAAGTTGTCCGGACTGGTCTCATACCCTCAGTCTCAGGCAGTCCAGTACCTTGGCCTCCCAAAGTGCTGGGATTACATGCTGAGCCACCAAGTCCAGCCTCTATGGTTTTGCTATTGTGAACAATGCTGCAATAAACGTGCTTGTGCGGGTATCTTTTTCATAGAGTGATTTGAGTTCCTCCAGGTATATTCCCAGTAGTGGGATTGTGGGGTCATATGGAAAGTTGACTTTTAGATCTTTTCAGAATAGTTGAATTTTTCTGTTTTGAAAGTTCTTTCTCTAACATAGATAAAATCCATTCTGCAGTGTTTCCTTTGTAATGATATTCTCCCAGTGTGTCTTTCGGAGAGAAGTTTTAAAATTGGATTAAATCTTGTGGTTCTTTAATTGTTTGTGTTTTGGCAGCTGTGTGTAAACAAGCCTGGCCAAATACAAAGATCACAACATTAGGAGTGTCTTCTTGAGATTTCATGAGTTTAATGCTGCACACTTAGCTATGTGATTCCTGTTGAGGTAACTTTTGGGATGGGTTTTGGATTGATTGACTTGAAGATAATTTTCCGGTTGATCCAACAGCATTTATTGGATAGACTATACTGAAAATCTGTGTTGCCATTCCAGGTTTGATGCACATACATGCCTGGGTCTAATTCTTGGATTCCTCATTCTTCTACAATGGTCTGTTTATTTACATTGATGTGCATCCACAGTGTTTTGTTTGCTGAATAGGAAGTTTGACTTATCAGGTAATCTTAGCTCTCCAAATTTTATTTTTCAGAGTAGTTCTGTTTAATTGAAAAATAGCTACTTATACATTCCATTGTATCCTCATTGAATTTGAAAATCACCTTATCAATTTAAAACTCCAAATAT
Organism: Cephalopachus bancanus; assembly: GCA_027257055.1. NCBI lineage: Eukaryota > Metazoa > Chordata > Mammalia > Primates > Tarsiidae > Cephalopachus > Cephalopachus bancanus. The sequence goes on from JAPVLO010000776.1 coordinate 11,871, forward strand.
GTTATTTTTAGTTTTTTATATTTTAAAATATACATTTATATATATATTTATATATCATTTTAAAGACAGGTACAATTCAGGATTAGGTGTACAAGTGGAGATTGTATAGGTAATTCTTGGACCTCCCCCCTTGGTCTCCATTTTGCCTGGTTTGAGATCAGGAACCTTTACTGATGTTATGTGCTCCCCTCAGCAATATCCTGCTACTGCCAATCCCTTTCTTATAGTATTATGGTAAATGTTCCGGGTCCACTTATGAATGAGATATGTGGTCTCAGTTCTTTGTTTCTGTGATAGATCACTGAGTATTATAGACTCTAAATCCATCCAACTTGCTGTGAAGCCCATGTGAAATCCCACATATTTTAAAACCTAGTGGAATTTTTTGTTTGGGTTAGCATTGAATATATAGATTATTTTGAGGAAGATTTGACATCCTACTTATAAACTCGGAATTTCAATTTGTGAACAACATATTGCTAAAAATGTACTTCCGACTCCTTGTTTCTCTCAGGGTACATGTCTTCCCCATTTATAGACTTTCCATTCAAAACCGCCAAACACAGACATGTGTTTCCAGTGCATCTGAAATATTTGCCAAGATAGGGACTATCTTGTGGGTCATCAAATAATACTTTCACACACTTGAAAGCACTGCAGTCATGCCAGGGGTATAATCTGACCACTGTGGGATTCAATTGTAAATCAACAACCAAATATCTCTGAACCGTCCCTTAACATGTGCCAAGTAAATAAACCCCTTGTTATTAAGACACGGTTCAAAGATGATAGGCCTACAGCATTTAGATAGTATTTATACCTGAATGAAAATGAAACACGAAGTGAGTATTTGAGATCAACTGATTAAGACAGTCCATTTATGGTAGCATGTAAAAGTTATCAAACCCTTTGGGATAAACCTGACACAGCTACAGTCCATCTGTAACTGACAGTGTACACAGAGCCTCAACACACTGTACTCTCCCACCCTCACTCTTCCCACTGGGACTTCCCATTTGGCTCAGCCAGAGTGGAGAGCAGAGGGCAGGCAAGAGTGTGGATAAAGTCCATAAAGGCCAGCTTCCCCAGTAGGAGTGAGAGGAGAAGTTTGGACAATGTGTGCCAAGCAGCATGTGAAGACAGTATGGGAGAATGCTAAAGCTTAAGCCGCAACCTCCTATGCACACTCAGCCATTCCCTGCAGATGACGTGGATGCTTGTGGATCCCGGTGTTCACTCTGTAGGAAGATAGTACTTGGGGGCCACCATCATGATCTGTGGAGCCCAGTGGTTGTACCAATGAGTGTTGCCCAAGGAGATAATTTGGCTGTCCAGCTCATGGTGTGCAGCTGAAGACAAAATTATCAATAATTTTTCATGAGCACTGGCCGCACATCCCATTGCACTTGTCACCTGGAAGATCTCCATAAATACTACTTCGCACCTCAGCTAGTACCCTCGATGTGCTACATTAATAGAATTTCTTTTTTTTTGAGTTGGAGTCTCACTCGGTCACCCAGACTGGAGTGCAGTGGCTGCTCCCAGCCACCGCAGCCTCGCCTGCTGGGCTCCAGCGATCCTTCCTCCTCAGCCTTCTGAGTAGCCAGAATTACAGGCACGCGCTACCACGCCCGGCTGATTTTTTTTTTTTTATTTATTGTAGAGATGAGGTCTTGCTGCCCAGGCGGGTCTTGAACCTGTGGGCTCAGGCAATCCACTCACCTCAGCCTCCCAAAGCACAGGATTACAGGCCGAGCCACCAAGCCCGGCTGGGATTTGTTTTTCATACTCTATCAACCCCTAACTCAACTATTTTTTCCTGGAGTTTATTTCCATTTTGTAAGCAGTTGCTATCCCACGCGACTTTCTGTTTCTTCTGATTGGGCCTTAGGGTAAAAAAAATGGACACTGAATTCAGTGGCGATGTTTGATTCATATTTTGCATCTTGCAAAATGCTAAACAGAAATATTAGCAAACGGGTTTAAGCTGCCCTCCCCCACCCCCATGCCTTTACACTGTGGCCATGTACTGAGCATCAGTTCAGGAACAAAGGCAAACATGTAAACCACTCATCCTCTCCTTGAGACAATTTGGATATTGGATATTGTCATCTCTACATAGATGTTTGCGATGCTTCATCTCCATTTTTTAAGCTTTCTTTCCTGGGTTAAGGCACTTTTTTTTCTACTTCTCATGCTTACTCAACTAGGAATATGATTTTATTTTTAAATAACAAAGATGTAATCTTTTTATTTCAATCCTATGTAATGATAACTTGATTCAATGAATATTTCCTTAAGTTATGATGACTATTGACCTTGCCTGTTTTAGTACAAATTTAATGTCTCTCCAAAACTTGGAGCCTTCTGGTCATTTTCTTCAGCTGACAAAGGTGACCGCTCCGTGTTGCCTTGTTCATGAGAATCAAGAAGAAGGAGGCCCTCCATTAGCTACACAAACCAGGGACAAAACACAAACATGGGGACATGGTGTCTGCCCTGGGGTCTTAGATCCTGGTCCATTCTCCTCACCCAGGCCCTGCTCCTGTGTTTTAAAGGAGAACAGCCTCTTTTTCTGAGCCTCCATGGTCTTGGGCCACATGCATTCTATTACCCACTCTGTAACGGTCCTTCTGTAGCCAGACCAACTAGCAACTTTGTTTAGGGTTGCCATGGACACGGAGTTCTTTTTTTCTCCTGGGTTGTTTCTGAGTGCCAGGTAAAGACACAGGGGTGGAGGTCTGAGTAAGGGAGTCCCATGCCACCTTCTGCCCCTCTGTATGGTCATGTTGCCCTCTCATCCTCACCCACAGAATGAAAAGAATGGAAATCATAGAGGGATGGGAAGGGTGGGGGTATACTGGGGGTGGGGCTGGATGGAGGTTTTAGGGAGCCTATAGACAAGAAAGTTTGCTTCTGACCAGCTGGCGGGGACCACTAAGGGACATTCCTGTTACCGCTCAGGGACCTCACTGGGCCCACCTATCCTCAGGAAATTGGGAACTGAAGTGGATGTAGGGACCAGGAGTAGGATGCTTGTTGCTAGCCAGGGATTGGGTGAAGTCTTGAGTTCACAGGGCTGGGTTTTGAGACATTAAAACTGAAAAGAAACGAAAAAAACAGCCATGACCCGAATCCTGCTAGGCAGCAGGAGAGAAGACTGCTAACAGGATCTCCAGTAGAGCTCACTCTTCCCTTCTTAGATAGACTCTGAGTGGAGACACAACTACTGATTCCTTCTCCATCACTTCCCTACAGCCCCCAGCCTCTTCCCAGCTTTGGTGACCCTGGGACCACCAGTCCTGCCTACCGGTAAGCAGGTCCACGTCTTGCAGGGTAGAGGAATTCTCAGAGATCTGGCTGTGCCTGGTACCACCCTGGTTCACATCCACGGTCCATCTCCTACTCTTTTTTTTTTTTAACCTACTCTTGCTTTTTTAAATTCTAGGTTAACCAAATTTTCCACTTTTGAGAGGTCTTTCTATCATATAGATACAATGTATCCTGCAATTTGTGCCCTGCAGTGGGTTTATCTCACTGTGTGTGCTGCGTTCTTGTGTTCTTCCAAGGGTCTTTGGGAGAGAAGTTTTAAAATGGATGAGGTTCCATAGTTCTTGTATGGTTTGTGTTTTGGCAGTTGTATGTAAGCAAACTTTGCCTAACACATAGGGCACATCTCTAGGAATTTTTTTCTTGAGAATTTATAAGTTTCATGTTTTGCATTTAGTTCTTTTATTCTTTCTGAGGTACATTCTGGGATGGGGTGTTAATTAATTGGCTAGAGGTTAATTATTTAGGTGACCTGACAGCATTTTTTTGGAAAGTCTATGCAGAACTGCTGTGTTGCTTTTCCACCTTTGTTGCACATATCTGTGTGTGTATGCTTCTTGGATTCCTTCTTGCTTTCAATTGGTGAGTTTGTTTATATTGATGTGCATCCACAGTGTTTTGTTCACTGCATAGTGGTTTTGGTCCATCAAGTAGTCTTAGCTTTCCAACTTTGTTGTGTTTTCTTCAGAGTGGTTTTGTCTAATTTAAACATAACTACTAATAATTTTATTTGTATGTGCATGTGCATTTGAGAATCAGCTTGTCAATTCCTACCCTCAAATATTTTAAAGGCTAGTGGGATTTTTAATTGGGATAGCACTGAATCTATAGATCGTTTTGGGAAGATTTGACATTTTACCTGTCTGAAGTCTTCAAGTGCATGAACAAGATATAGCCAGCCATATACTTAGGGTTTATTTAAATTCTTGCTGTATCTAGGTGGTTCACCTTTGGAGACCATTCCATTGAAAACCACAAAATACAGACACTTATGTTCCAATGTACCTGAAATATTTGCCAAGACATAGACCATCTTGTAGGTCATCAAACAAGGCTTTAATCACTTGAAAACACTGCAGTCATACCAGAAGTATAGTCTGACCACCGTGGGATTCAGTTGAAAATCAACAGCCAAAAATCTCTGAACCATCCCCAAACATGTGCCAATGTCTTCTAGTATATTTTAAATTCAGTTTTTACCTGCATATAAAGAATGACAAGGCTATTGTTCTAACTATTTCTTATTATTGCCTCCTCAAACCAGCTTATTTTATACACTTTCGGGAATACTGGCTTAATGATATCTTTAATATGATGCCCCCAAGGATACTATAAGAGCAAATGCTGATGTGATTATCTGTGATATGTTGTCAGAAGAATTTTCTTTGACATTTGTGCATTCCTTACTTGCAGATTTTCAGTTTACTAGGCATGTGTCTCAAAATTCATTTCCAGAGTAATTTTAAGTGTAAACAATGTTTAATAGTGAGATATATTAAGACAATACAAAAATGAAGTCCTTAAACATTTCAATTATCACCAGGACGACCTAAAAAAAGTCTAACACCAACTTTTAGATATCTTTAATGTGTGAGAGAGGTGATTTGTTTAATAAAAAGTAAGTTGTAAAATTAAGTTGTCTTTTCACTCTAATATCTCATACCTTATCATTCATATTCTTATTGTCACAACTAATCATGATAGCTCTTCCAGAAACAACCTAAATTCAGACTCTTAAAGTATTATAATTTTTTTATATGACATGATAGGAAATAATTGTATGCATTTGCGAAAGATAAGGGATTTGAATACTACTTTCAGATCAAGTAACTCCTCTATTCCATGTTATGGTTCTTCTATTAAATGCCATAGTTCAAATCTCTGCTGAGGTTCAGAGATGGTAGAGAGGCCTAATTTATGCTGGTTAACAAATTTGTGTTCCAGAGTGATATGTTGACGGACAGTGTGTGTTGGGCATTTATTTTGCAGCTTTGCATGTCCACATTTCCAGGCACACTAGCTCATATTAAAAAAAATTGTGAAATGGATTGACCCATTGGAATCCCAGTTTATTAATTTTAATATGATACGTAGTTGGAAGCGGGGCAGAATGAATAGCTGATTCTTTTCCCTGAATAAATAAATATTTTCTTTAAAAATCAAGTCAAGGTTTGCCGGTGAGAATAGTCAGGTAAGGGCAGTTGAGTGTCTAAGGACCATCTGTTCCTCTCCTTCCTGTTGGGCTTCATCTCCCACCTGGTCCAGGAATCCTCTGTGATCTCAGGTCAGTGGCAACACCCAGTATTTCTGTTACTTCATTTCTTTCATTCAGTAGAACCTGCGTGTTAGTATAAATTAAATCATGGTTAATCTGATTATTTGTGGTCTCCTTACTGAGACCAGGATACTTCCCTGATTTGTTAGGAAGGTTTGAACTGCACTTTGGTCTCATCCATCATTCATGAACAATCACCTATAGTCAGTTACTTGTGCTGTGAACTGAGGGTGGCAGCACCTTTTTTAGAAATGTTACCAGATATCAGATCCATTCCAGGATCATGCATTGCTTTGCATTGCATTTTCATTATCTTTACTCAACTTTGATCTGGAATGGTTTCTCAGCCTTACTTTGTTTTTCATGATATTGGCATTTTTTAGAGTACAGGTCCTTTGTTTTGCAGTAACTTCCTCCGTTTGCATTTGTTGATGGTTCCTCGTGATTAGATTATGATTATAAAATTTTGCCTGGAATATCACTTGGCAGGAAATGATGTATGCTTTTCAGTGTAGTGCATCAGGTTTGTCTTATTATGGGTTGATGCTAAACTTGATCACTTGGTACAGTGGTGCTGCTGGATTTATTCACTGATAAAGTAATATTGTTGCATTTATAATTAATAAGAAACTTGAGGAGAGAACTTTGAGTCCATGTTTATACTATCTCAATGTTCCATATTCTATTCCAGAGAAAACTTTCGTGCACTAGTTTTAGCATCCATTGGTAATTATTGTGTGAATCAGTTATAACTACAATGGTTGCAAAATGGTGATTTTTTTTAAACTAGTTTTTTGACATTTAATAGCTATTGTAAAAAAGGGATTCCTACTTTACTTATTATCTCAATGAACTTCTACATTCTTATTTTATTTCAATGAATTATAATTTATTTCTACTATTTTTTATTTTGATACTCAAATGGTATCAGATTTAACCAATGGGAGTTCCTAAAAGCTGACTCCTGCATCCTTTTGACTTGACATGTCACTTTTTGACCATTCCCCATCCTTGAAATCAGCCATTTATTCAAAATGTCTGACTCTTTTAGAAACCAATATTTGTGCATTTGGTGTACTCATCGCCCACTCTCATCCCTTATAGGCTTTTTAAGTAGTTATGTAGATCAAAGTGAAAGTATAACTATACAGGTAGTTATACACAGCTATAGATATATACATATAGGCAACAATTTTAATGTGTTCCATATACAATATATACATTTGTATGCATTCTGGTAAAATATATATTGTTGTTTGGCCTCCATGTATTTTTAAAGTTACTTACATGGCATTAAGTTATATCTCATCTTACTACTTTTTAGCTCCATAATATAAGATTCTTCTTTTTTGTTGTGTATGTCTTTAGTTGCAGCTATTAACTGGTATGTAGGATTTATTCCATGGCATACATCCACCTATCTGTTTCCTAGCGAGGAGCATTCATATTGCTTCCAACTCCTTGCCTTACAAATAGTGCTGCTTTGTGTTTTAGTTTGCGTCTGTTTGATAACTTGTGAGTTTGAGCAGCTGTTTATATGATTATAGCATTGGGATTTTTTTTCTTCCGTAACTGCTTATTCATAAACTTAATCCCGTGTGTCCATGTTTTGGTCTTTTTCATTTGCCTGTGCTCTTTTTAAATATTCTATGTTTTGGAATAAGTTTATCAAATTTCTAAACAAAGTTTTGTATAATTTTAGTGTGATGTTACATTTGTAATCAGTTTGGCAAAAATGAAATTTTTCAGTACAATTAAAATTATGGTGGTGTGATATGGGCATTTGTCCCCCTAAACAACTTGTTTAAATTTGATCTCCAGTGCCGGAGGTGCAGCCTCATGGGAGATGTTTGGGTGATGAGTAGATTAATGCTTTCCTTGGGGTGGGGGTATGTGAGTACTCGTTCTATTAGTTCTCACAAGAGTGGGTTGTTAAAAAGAGTGCAGATACTTCCTCACCCTCTGGACTGCTCCCTCTCTCCCCATGTAACCTCTGCACATGCTGGCGTCCCTTCACCTCCTGCCATGAGTGGAAGCAGCCTGAGGTCCTCATTAGAAGAGATGTTGATAGCTGCTTTCTGTGCAGCTCACAAAACTGTGAGCCAAATAAACATCTTTTCTTTTAAATTACTCAGCCTCAAAATAAATAAATAAATTACTCAGCCTCAAGTATTTCTTTATAGCAACACAAAACAGAGTAAAATGTGTGACATCCCATTCAAAAGCATGAGTTATCTTTTTATACATTCAGATCATCCTTTGTGTCAGTTTTAGATATTGCAATTATGCTTTCCCAACTTTTTTTCTGCCGGTTAACTTTGTCATTGTTCTTTATTCTAGTCATGATAAAATTTTTGCCTTATTGTTTTATTATTGAAATTTGAAAAATTTCCACTTGCAGTTCACTGAAATAATTTCTAATTTTATACTTTTAATTCACATTTAGCTTTTTTATATACTTAAGGTCTATCCTATCCTTAAATATGATGTTAGGTAGGGATATGATTTTATTTTTTTCCAGTGAGCTGATTTTCACAATACTATCTGTCAAACAGTTCATTCTTTTTTTGTTTATGTAATCATCATTAATTATGTATTTTACATGTCTATTTCTGAGCCCAATATTTGGCTCCATTTATTCCTGTGCCATCACCTCACTGCTTTTATTACTGTGATAGAGCAAGATTAAGCAAGTTTTTAATAGAACCTTTATATGTTGACGTATGTTTTGTAGTAAGTCTATCAAGAGATAAAAATGTTTTTGGACAACAAAACCTGTGTGAATCCTGTGGGTTTTTTTTTTTCCTTTTTTTTGCAGGGATAATGCTTCAATAAATAAATAAATTTTTATCCCTCACCATTCTCCCTCTCATTATGCCACTCTGTACGCTTTTGTGCACCCATACATAGCTTATCTTCAACTTATAAGTGAGAACAGGTGGTATTTGGTTTTCTCTTCCTGAGTTACTTCACTTCAGATAATGGCCTCCAGTTCAAGTTTTTGAAAAAGACTTTATTTCATGATTGTTTATGACTGATAAGTATTCCATGGTGTGTGTATGTGTGTTTTTATTTATTACTTTTTTTTTTTACTTGGAGTCTCACTCTTCATTTTTGTATTGTCTTAATATATCTCACTATTAAACATTGTTTACACTTAAAGTTATTCTGGAAATGAATTTTGAGACACATGCCTAGTAAACTGAAAATCTGCAAGTAAGGAATGCACAAATGTGAAAGAAAATTCTTCTGACAACATATCACAGATAATCACATCAGCATTTGCTCTTATAGTATCCTTGGGGGCATCGTATTAAAGATATCATTAAGCCAGTATTCCCAAAAGTGTATAAAATAAGCTGGTTTGGGGAGGCAATAATAAGAAATAGTTAGAACATCAGTCCAGAATATTTTCTATTCATATATTCATATTTACATTTTTTACAAAATGTGATGTTTATTTATTTATTTATTTTTTTTTTTGAGTCGGAGTCTCACTCTGTCGCCCAGACTGGAGTGCAGTGGCCGCTCCCGGCCACCGCAGCCTCGAACTGCTGGGCTCCCGCGATCCTTCCGCCTCAGCCTTCCGAGTAGCCGGAATTACAGGCACGAGCTACCATGCCCGGCTGATTTTTTGATTTATTGTAGAGATGAGGTCTCGCTGCCCAGGCGGGTCTCGAACCCTCAGGCTCAGGCAATCCACTCACCTCAGCCTCCCAAAGGCGCGGGATTACAGGCTGAGCCACCGAGCCCGGCTTATATGTCTTCTTTTGAGAAGTGTCTATTCATATCTTTTGTCCACTTTGTAATGGGGCTTTTTGTTTTTTTCTTTTTGGTATTTTTCTTTTTGGTATATTTAAGTTCCTTGTAGATCCTAGATGTTAGGCCTTTGTCAGACATACAGTTGGAAAATATTTTTTCCTAGTCTTCTCACCCTCTTGACGGTTTCTTTGACTTTGCAGAAACTTGTCAGTTTGATGAGGTCCCACTTGTCTATCTTATCTCTTATGGCCTGGGCATTTGGGATTTTGATCAGGAATTGGTTGCTAGTTCCAATTTCCATAAGGGTGTCTCCTGCATCTTCTTTTATTTATTTAATTTTTAAAATGTGGTGTACAGTTCAGGATTAGGTATACAAATGTTCACTATTCAGGTACCCTTTTTGATGAGGTGTGCCCCTCCCTCCCCTGGCAGTTTCCCTCAACTGCCAATCCCATCTCCCTTCCCTGGCAATTCCCCACTACTGCCAATCTCTTTCTTATAGTATTATGATAATTGTTCAAGATCTGCTTATGAGTGAGAACATATGGTACTCTGTTTCTGTGATGGATCACTGAGTATGATAGACTGTAAATTCATCCAAGTTGCTGCAAAGTCCATATGTTTGTCCTTTTTATGGCTGCATAATATTCCATTATGTATATGTACCTCATTTTTTTTTAATCCATTCAAGCTTTGATGGTCAGCATGGTTGGTTCCATGTTTTGCTATTGTGAATAGAGCTGCAACAAACATTTGTGTGCAGGTGTCTTTTTTGTAGAATAATTTGAGTTCCTCTGGGTATATTTCCAATGGGGGTATTGCTGGGTCACATGGAAGGTCAATTTTTAGTTCTTTCAGAAATCGCCACACTGTCTTCTAAAGAGGTTGCACTAAATTGCATTCCTGCCAGCAGTGTAAAAGCATTCCTTTTTCTCCGCATCCTCCTCAGCATCTGTTTTTGGTTGTTTTATTAATGATGGCCATTCTTACTGGGGTAAGGTGGTATATCTCAATGTGGTTTTGATTTGCATTTCTCTGATAATGAGTGAGGCTGAGCATTTTTGTGTGTGTCTGTTGGCTGCCCATATATCTTCTTTTGAGAAGTGTCTATTCATGTCTTTTGCCCACTTTTTAATGGGGCTGTTTGTTTTTTTTCCTTTCAGTGCGTTTGAGTTCCTTGTAGATCCTAGATGTTAGGCCTTTGTGAGGTAAACAGTTGGCCAATATTTTTTCCCATTCTGTAGGCTGTCTCCCTGCTCTCTTGATGGTTTCTTTTGCTTTGCAGAAGCTCGTCAATTTGGGGAGGTCCCACTTGTCTATCTTATTTCTTATGGTATGGGCACTTAAGGTTTTGATTAGGAATTGTCTGCCAGTTTCAATTTTCATAAGTGTCTTCAGCATTTTCTAAGATTTTTATAGTTTGAGGTTTTACATTTAGGTCTTTGATCCATTTAGAGTTAATATTTGTGTATGGTGATAGGTAGGGGGTCCTGTTTTCAATCTTCTGCATGTGATCATCCAGTTTTCCCAGCACCATTTACTGAATAGGTTCTCCTCTCCCTAGTCATTGTTGTTGGAGGCTTTGTCAAAGATGAGTTGGTTGAGAAATTGAGGTTTGCTTCTGGCATCTCTATCCTGTTCCATTGGTCTATATGCCTGTTCTTGTACCAATACCAGGATGTTTTGGTTATTGTAAGTTTTATAATAAAGTTTAAAGTCTGGGAGTATGATACGTTCTGCTTTTTTTTTTTTTTTTTGCTGAGGATTGTTTTGGTGATTTTGTTTATGTTTCCATATGAATTCCTGTATTGTCGTTTCCATGTCTGAGAAGAAGGCTGCTGGTAATTTATTGGGTATCACTTTAAATCTGTGGATTGCCTTGGGTAGAATGGACATCTTAACAATGCTGGTTCTTCCTATCCATGAGCATGGAATATTTTTCTATTTGTTTGCATCATCTTTGATTTCTTTGAGCAGTGTTTTGTAGTTTTCATTGTAAAGGTCTTTCACATCTCTGGTTAGGAAAATGCCAAGGTATTTCATTTTTTTGGCTTCTATTTCTTTATAAATAAAAAGGGTTGTGCTTTTTATTTGGGTTTCTGTTTGTTTATTATTGGTGTATAGAAATGTGACTCTTTTGCACATTTATTTTGTACTCTGAGACTTTGCTAAAGTCCTTTATCAGTACAAGGTGGTTTTTTGCTGATTCTCTTGGGTTTTTGAGGTATAGCATCATGTCATCTGCAAAGAGGGATAACTTAACTTCCTCTTTTCCTATTTGGATACCACTGATCTCCTTCTCTTGTCTGATTGCTCTAGTTAGGACTTCCAAAACCTGTTGAAAAGGAGGGATGAGAGTGGGCATCCTTTTTTTGTTCTGGTTTTTAGGGGAAATGGTTCCAATTTCTGTCTGTTTAGTAGTATGCTGGCTGTGGGTTTCTCATAGATGGCTCTTACTATTATTAGGTATGTTCTATCTATGCCTAGATGTTCAATGATTTTTATCAAGAAGGGGCGCTGGATTTTATCTAAAGCTTTTTTTGTGTCTAATATAATCACGTGGTTTTTGTTTTTACATCTGTCATATATAATTATGTTTATGGGCTTACAACTGTTGAACTAATCCTGCATCCCAGGTTACATTTATGGTCTTACGAATGTTGAACCAGCCCTGCATCCTGGGGATGAAGCCTACTTGGTAGTGGTGGATGATTTTTAAGATATGTTGTTGGATCCAGTTTGCTAGGATCTTGTTGAGAATTTTAGCATCTATGTTCTTCAAGGATACTGGTCTGTAGTTCTCCTTCTTTGTTGGATCTTTACCCAGTTTGGGTATCAATGTGATGTTAGCTTCATAAATGATTTGGAAAGAGCTCCATTTTTCTCAATTGCCTAGAGTGCATTTAGTCCATTCATATTCAGGCTACTTATTGAGATGTGAGAATTTATCCTGTCATGATGTTCTTATTGCAATTGTTCTTGTTGCTACTGTTTTTTTGTTGTCTATCTTTTGATTTTTGGATTGATTCATGTGTGTTTTCAATCCTTTTCCTGCATTCTTGTGAAGGGTGTTGTCATTCTTTTTTTTCTTTCTTCTGTGTTTCATACGTTCTTAAGTGTTTCTTATGGAGTTGGTCTGGAGGTATTATAAACTCTTAGGGAATGAATGTCTGGGAAAGATTTTATTATTTATTTATTTATTTATTTATTTATTTATTTATTTATTTGTTTATTTATTGAGTTGGAGTCTCACTCTGTCACCCAGACTGGAGTGCAGTGGCCACTCCCGGCCACTGCAGCCTTGACCTGCTGGGCTCAGGTGATCCTTCCGCCTCAGCCTTCCAAGTAGCCGGAATTATAGTCATGTGCTACCACGCCCGGCTGATTTTTTGATTTATTGTAGAGATGAGGTCTCGCTGCCCAGGTGGGTCTCGAACCCACGGGCTCAGGCAGTCCACTCACTTTAGCCTCCCAAAGGCGTGGGATTATAAGCTGAGCCACTGAGCCTGGCTTGGGAAAGATTTTAATTCTCCATTACTGATGAAGCTTAGCTTAGATGGGTAGGTAATTGTTGGTTGAAATTGTTTATCTTTGAGAACTTTGAAGACTGGACTCCAAGCTCTCCTAGCCTGAAGTGTTTCTGTAGATTAGTCTGCTGCTATTCTAATTGTTCTTCCCTGGTAGGTAGTCTGACCTTTTTTCTCTTGCTGTCTTTAGGATTTTTTCTTTGTGTAGGTGAATTACTATGTGTCTAGGAGTTGGTCTTCTCATATGTTATCTTGCAGGGGTTCTCTGAATCTCTTATGTTTGAATGGTCATATCTCTGATGATGAGGGAAGTTTTCCTGCATAATTTCATGGAATGTTTGTTCCAGGGTCTTCTCTGTCTCTCTGTCTCCCTCAGGAATTCCAATTAATCTTAGGTTCAGCCTCTTGAAATAATTGTTCATGTCTTGAAGGTTTTGTTCTGTCTTTTTAAGCTTGTTTTCTATGTTTTTAACAGTTTGGGTTAGTAGTATTTTTTGGTACTCAAACTCTGAGATTCTTTCTTCTGCTTGGCTAAGTCTGCTTTCCATGCCTATCAGTTTGTTATTTATTTAATTCACTATGTTCTTTATTGCTGTTATCTCAGTTATCAACTCCTTCATTCTTTCTTCTTGTCTCTCCTCAATTCTATTTATTCTCTCCATTAATGTCTTGATATCTGGGTTTATGGTTTGAGACTAGTCATTCTGGGGATTTTTCATTTTTTGTTTTCTGAAGCCTATATTCTCAGAGTCTGACCTCCCAGGAGTCTGTGTGACACCCATAGTTTCTTCCAGTTTTTCTTCATATCTGTAAATCCCCCCCCCACACTTTTTTAAACCTTTTCTTTAATTCTGTTATTCAGGGATGAGGGGATATCTTTTACTTCTGTTTGCTCGGTCTCCTGTTATCCCTTATGTGGATCCTCTGGCTCTGTTCAGTACTGAAGCTAGACTGTGGGTGGGGGGGACTGTACTTTTTGCAGTTTTGAGATTTAATTGAGGGGGAGCTGTGATTCAGACACTATCAGCAGATTCCAGTATCCACTGACAGGTGTGTGGGCCCCCTGGAACCTGCTTCCCACTGCCTTACAATCTGTCCATGCAATGGGGGTAAAAGTTTGCCCCTGAAAGCAAAATGAGGTAAGAAAAAGGAAAAGAATGGAAAAAGGAAGGTGGTAGATGAGAGGAAGGTAGAGAGAGAGAATAAGAGGGAAAACAGGCATACCAACTGACAAATGAAAAGAGACACAAACAAAGACAGAAAAGATTTTTAAAAACCATACGATCATACAAACATACAGACTGACAAATACCCTCCTAGTGATGTATTCTCCCTCAAAAATACCCATACACAAATAGGAAGTCTAAAATAAAAGACAATACAAGGCCAGGCTCGGTGGCTCAGCCTGTAATCTTAGCACTTTAGGAGGCCGAGATGAGTGGATTGCCTGAGCCCATGGTTTCAAGACCAGCCCAGGCAACTTGGTAAGACCTCCTGTCTACCATAAAATAAAATAAAAATTAGCTGGGTGTGGTAGTGCACACATATAGTTCGGGCTGCTTGGAAGGCTGAAGCAGAAGGATTGCTGGAGCCCAGCAGGTCGACACTTGGATGAATGTGAGCGTGCCACTGCACTCCAGCCTGGGTGACATAGTGAGACTCTGAAATGAAATGAAATGAAATGAAATGAAATGAAATGAAATGAAATGAAATGAAATAAAGTACAAAAACAGAAGCAAAAACAGAAAGAAGAAGAAAAAAACCCCACAAAACTAAAACATAAAGCAAACAAAAAATCCAAGCAAAACACACAGAAACAAAATAACCCCCCCAAAACCAAAACTCGCTTTGTGGTAGTTCCTGTAACTTCAACTTCCTTTCAGTGCTGGTCTTCAGCCCCTCCCCTCTGCTCTCAGGGCAGGCTGATAGGGTTGCTCTCAGGTAGGTCAGATGCCCCACGGACTACTGTGGGAGAGGGTTGACCGGATCTGGATTCACCCTCCTGCTGCTGTCAAGTCTCCCACTCAGATCCGACATGCCTGTGCCCATTCCAGTGTGGGGAGGGCGTCTGTCTCTCTGAGTTTATTGAGATTACCTCTGGATCCCCAGTTGGAGGCTGGGTGGAGTTGGGTGGGGCGATACAGGTCTCTGCCTGGTCCTGGACAAGAAAATGGCTCCAGCCAGCTTTTCCTCACCAGTGGTGGGGCTCCTCTCCAGCTCTCCCTGACTGCTCTCTCCACTAATCCAGGGCTCCAGCTGCTTTGCTGTCACAGGTGATGGTGTGGGCTGGGCTCCAGATGAGGAGGATCACTGTATTTGGCAGGCTTGTCTCAGGAGAGTCCCCCAAACAGCAGACCATCCAGCCTGTGCCCGTGACTCCAATCTCAAGGTGGTGGGGGGATTGCAGTCACCTCTGAGGAGAGCCCTGGGTGCATGAACCTGAGTCTCCCCTCCGAGGGACTTTCACTCACCCATTGGCACACACCCACTCACTCAGGGAGTCTTTATGGACACTCGCTTTCGCTGGAGACTCACAGTCTGACCTGTCCTACTGCTGTCTTGCTGAAAAAATTCTCCTTTTAGTTCTTTGGGAAATCTTCATGCTGTTTTCCATAGAGGTTGTATTATTATTTTCTGGGTAAATTTTCTCAATCTAATCTTTCAACTCTGAACTAATGAACTTTTCACATGTATCCAAACTACTGTTTATCCTTCAACAACTTACATTCTTTTCACAGCTATACTTTTACACCTAAGATTTCCTCTTGAACTTTTCCTTATAATTTCTAACTCTCATTTCATGTTTCACATCTTTCCTTTTGTCCTTCTCTTTAGGCTAATTTTCATGCTTACTTTAAAATCTTGGTAAATGTGCTCCAACAGTTTTGCTACAGGTGGTGTATATTCAGTTTGTTGCATTTCTTTTTCAGTTGTTGTATTCCTCGGGTATCTAATTTTGTTGGTGTGTAAGATCACATTTCTTGTGGCTGCCAATTATTCTGATATCTTGTGTTAGGGAAGGGCTGAAAAACAATCTCAGTCTGCTGCTATTATCTCAGCATAATGATTAATAGCACCTACTTTTCACTTCCAAAATGTCCTGATTTGTGTGAGGAGTTAAACAGTTATCCTCGTTTAAAGCCAGGAATTAGGCTGTGACTATCTCAATAAGTCTAACATAAAGCAAAATGACAGCCCCAGATGAGAGAGTCTCAGGAACCATGAAATACTATGCCCAAGCAACTATCTCCTTGGGATAATTAGTGGGAAAAATCTTAGATAAGTTCAATTTAAAAGCATTTAATTGTGCAAAGAGTGATTCATGAATTGGGACGTTTTCAGAACCAGAACCAGTTTTAAGAACAGCAGCCTGCAACATTGTCAGGTAGCATTCATGGACAGAAAACAGAAGTGAGATACAGAGGCAGCTTAATTGTTACTGCTCAATCTTTTGCATTACTTGAATCAGTTGGCCATTTGCAATTGACTGAATCTCAGCTGGTGTAATTGACTGAGACTCAGCTATTTGTTACAACAGTATATTCCTAAATTAGGCTTTCAGTTAGATTAGATACTAAGGACTCAAGTAAGGAGGCATCTTCAGGCCAAATTTAGTTGAATTTAATGAATAAGTCACTTTTTAGCTCCTGGGAAATGTAGCACTGGAGAAGAAAGTCTTCCTAAGTTTTAAATGGGCCTTGTTGATGGAAGTGATGGAGAAGTAAAGGCCCACAAATTGCTCTTCAGCCCTTCCCAATTTTCATTTAATGCTGTCCTAATCTTCCCCTAACTACACCTGGGTAGTTGATGCTGGTTTCTACTGAAGGAGGAAGCAGCAATGATGAAAGTCCTCTTTCCTTCTTCCCATTTTCTCTAGCATTGTGGTTATTGGTGAATAAATTTGGAAAGTGGGAAAGAGACATAAGGATGGGGAGGTACATCCAGGTAATAGTTGATTTAAAAAAATCAAAGAAAAGAAAAAAAATGCTGGAACAATGAGAGTTGCATGGTAAGGTGTAGTTCCTGGTCAGGACTTGATGTGGTAGAACAAGTGGTAGGAGAGCGTATGCTTCTAAATTTTGTTTAAACATTTTTTTGAGTTGAAAATAGAGGGCATGGTCAGAATGATTTTTTTCTTGTATGTTTTTTAAAATAAACTTTATTTTAGAGTAAACTTAAGTTTATTAAAAAATTAGAAGGGGCAGATAGTTTTCTTATACTACTTCTCTCCCATACAGTTTCTACCATTATTAATATCTTGCATTCCTGTGGTACATTTGTTATATCTGATGAACCCATATAGAAGCCTTATTATTAACTAATATTTATAGTTGGCATTGGGGTACACGCTTTGTGTTCTATGTGGTTTGGTAAATGTATGTTGACATGCAGCCACCATTATGGCCTTATACAGAATAATTTCATTGTCCTAAAAATTCCCTGTGTTTTACCTATTCTGTGTTTTGTGTTCTACCGCTCTTCTACCCACTCATCACTGCCCTGACAACTAGGAATCTTATTTTCCTGTCTCTAGAGTTTTACCTTTTCCAGAATATAATATAGTTGGTCATATAGTAGATATAGTGTATCCTTTTCAGATTGGCTTGTTTCACTTAGCAATATGAATTAAAGGTTTTTTCTTGTCTTTTCATGGCTTGATAGGTCATTTCTTTTTTTAGATGGATAGTATTCCTTTATATAAATATACCACAGTTTATAAATCCACTCCCCTATTGAAAGACATCATCCTGCCACAAGAGGGCAGGGTTTTTTAATTTTTAATTTTTAAAATTATTTGTTTGCTTGTTAGTTCATCTATTTTTTATTTATTTTTTAATTTAATTTTATTTTATTATTTTGAGTTGGAGTCTCACTCTGTTGCCCAGACTGGAGTGCAGTGGCTGCTCCCGGCCACCGCAGCCTCGACCTGCTGGGCTCCGGTGATCCCTCTGCCTCAGCCTTCCAAGTAGCTGGAACTACAGGCGTGCGCTACCGCTCCCAGCTAATTTTTTTTTATTTATTGTAGAGATGAGGTCTCGCCAAGTTGCCCAGGCGGGTCTCCAACCTGCAGACTCAGGCAATCGACTCACCTCGGCCTCCCAAAGTGCTGGGATTACAAGCTGAGCCACTGAGCCCAGCCAGTTCATCTATTTTAAAAATATTTTTTCTTTGTGCATGAGTGTGTATGTGAGGGTTTGATCTGTATCTCCCCCCAATTTTTTTCTTTTTCTTTCTTCTTTTATTTGTTATGTGTGTGTATGAATGGATGATTGAGTATTCATCTTTCAATTTTGTTATTAGTTTGTTTCTGCTCTTTTGTTCTTCTAGGTTAATTTTCATTTTTTATAATTTAAGGCATATGTCAATATATGTGTGAGACTTTGATCTGAATTCCTTTTTGTTCCCCCAGTCTTTTTGTTTTTCTTCTCTATTCACTTTGTGCTAGGCATGTGTGTATGTGATTAGTTTTCTTGGCTTTTTGTTGTTGTTATTTGTTTTGTTACACTTTGTTGTTATTCCAGTTTGTTTTGGGTGGTGTGTGTATGTCTGTGTCTGTGTGTGTTCAATTGTTTTTTCCATAGGTCTCTGCTTTGCATCACCATATAGAGTGGTGGCGGGGAGTGGGTCTCAGGGAAAACATACCACAATAAGTGATCATCGTAATTTGCAAGTAATTTCTGAATTCTAGTGCCCCATCCCCTACTTTAGTCAAATTTCAAAAACTACAAGAGACAACAAAGCTTCCCATCCACCATTGTATTTCAAAATAGAACAAATCCAGAGTCTAGATTAGGGAAGAATAGAGGACTGAGCAAATGTCAGAAGGGAAAGCCTCTTCCACTGACACTGAATAACAGAAATAAAGAGAAAAACAAGAGATATGTCACAAATGAGGAAAAACAAAGGAAGACCACAGACAATTTCAAGTGTAACAAAGACAAAACTCCTGAAAATTCAGACCTTGGTGCCCAGACAATGGAAGTCACTGACTGACCTCAGAATATAACAGGAGCCAGGCTCGGTGGCTCAGCCTATAATCCCACACCTTTGGGAGGCTGAGGTGAGTGAATTGCCTGAGCCCATGGGTTCGAGACCTGCCTGGGCAGCGAGACCTCATCTCTACAATAAATCAAAAAATCAGCTGGGCGTGGTAGCGCATGCCTATAATTCCAGCTACTCAGAAGGCTGAGGCAGAAGGATTGCTGGAGCCCAGCAGGTCAAGGTTGCGGTGGCTGGGAGTGGCCACTGCACTCCAGTCTGGGTGACAGAGTGAGACTCCGACTCAAAAAAAAAAAAAGAATATAACAGGGATTATGGATTGGATGGAAAGGGTAAATAAGACTCAAGAAAGGCAAGATGCAACACTGAAAGAACTTGTAATAGAGATTTTGGCAATAAAAAATTTCAGCCAGAAAATAAATAACAAAATGACAAGCATGGAAAGCAGAATTAATCTAGCTGAAGAAAGAATGTCAGAACTTGAAGACCAGAACATGGAACTAACCCAATCTGTAAAAAAAATAGAAAGAAGCCTCAGAAAGCAAGAACAAAGCCTACAAGAGATGTGTGATTATATCAAGAGGCTGAACCTATGCCTGATTGATATCCCAGAAGAAGAAAGGGAAATGGAGAACTACTTGGAGCAAGTATTCCAGGCGGAATCCAAGAAAACTTTCCCCATCTCACCAGAGATGTGACCAGACAAGCACAAGAGATACAGAGAACCCCCACAAGACATCAAATGAAAAGACTAATCTCTAGACACATAGTAATTCACCTACACAAGTAGGCACCAAAGAAAAAATTCTAAAGGCAGTGAAAGAGAAATGTCAGGCTATCTACTGGGGAAAACCAGTCAAAATAGCAGCAGACCTATAAGCAGAAGCATACAAGCAAGAAGGAACTGGAGTCCTATATTCAAAGTCCTTAAAGATAAACAATTTCAAGGAAGAATTTCCTGTCCAACCAAGCTCAGCTTCATCAGGGATGGAGAATTCAAATCCTTCCCAGACATCCAATCCCTAAGAGATTATGCAGCTTCCAGACCAGCTCTACAGGATACACTTAAAACAGTATTAAGCACAGAAGAAAGCTAAAAAACAAAAAAAAGAATGACCACACACTTCCCAAGAGAACAACAGACAGCAGAGCACAGAATCAACAGAGAATACGGTGCAACAAGAGACAGAAAACACACAAATACATCAACCCCAAAGCCAAAAGAAAACAAGCAAACAAAGAAAAAAACTTTAAAAGAACCTCATGACAGGGATAAACAATCATATTTCAATAATCAGCCTGAATGTGAATGGACTAAATGCACTACTGAAAAGACACAGGATGGCAAACTGGATAAGAAACCATGACCCAGTTGCTTGCTGCATCCATGAATCTCATCTCAGCACAAGAGACACACACAGACTCAAAGTTAACAGATGGAAAATGAGTTTCCAGGGAAATGCATCACAAAAGAAGGCAGGAGTGGCAATCTTTATATCAGACAAAACAACTGTTAAACTATCAAAAATTTTAAAAGATTCAAAAGGACACGACATAATGATAAAAGGTTCAATCCATCAACAAGAAATATCCATCTTAAATGTATATGTGCCCAACATAGGAGCACCAGCATTTATAAAGCAACTACTAAGTAAACTAAAAAAAGATATTGACTCTAACACTATTATAGCAGGGGACTTGAATACCCCACTAACAGCCCTAGATAGATTATTGAGGCAAAAAATCAACAAAGAGATCCAGAACCTAAACTTGACACTCGACCAAATGGACTTAATAGATTTCTACAGATTATTCCACTCAACAACCACAGAATATACATTCTACTCATCACCACATGGATTGTACTCCAAGATCGATCACATCCTTGGCAATAAATCAGGCATAAACAAATTCCATAAGGTTGAAATCTTGCCATGCATACTCAGACTACCGTGGAATGAAATAAATACCAACATCAACAAAATTCCCCCAAAACCCACAAAGACGTGGACACTAAACAGCTTGATGTTGAACAACACCTGGGTCAACACTGAAATCAAAGGAGAAATTAAAAGATTCCTGGAAACACATGAAAATGAAGAAACATCTTACCAAAACCTCTGGGATGCCAGGAAAACAGTTCTAAGAGGGAAATTTATATCTCTACAAGCACACATCAAGACAATGGAAAGACCAGAAGTTGAGAGCCTAACAAATCACCTAAGGGAGCTGGAAAGAGAAGACCACCAAAACCCCAACTTTAGCAGAAGAATCCAAATATGATCCAAAATATGAGCCCAAATATGGGACATAGAAGACAAAAATATCATAGAAAACTTCAACAAAACAAAAAGTTGGTTCTTTGAAAGAATTAACAAGATTGATGGACCCCTAGCCAGAATGATCAAGAAAAAGAGAGAAAAAGCCCAATAAACACAATCCTAAATACAAAAGGTCAAGTCACAACTGACCCTCAAGAAATATAAAAGATTATCAGAGATTATTATGTGCACCTATATGGAAACAAACGTGATAACCTAAATGAAATAGGGGACTTTCTGACATCACACAACCTCCCCAGGTTAAAACAAGAAGATATTGAGACATGAAATAGACCAATAACAACCCAGGAAATTGACTCTGTCATATGAAAACTACCTACCAAAAAAACCAAAAAAAGAAAAACAATAAAAAAAAACCCTGGACTGGATGGCTTTCCACCAGAATTCTACAAAACGTACAAGGAGGAGCTGATACCAATCCCATTGAAAGTATTCCAGGCAATTGAGAAGGATGGAATTTTCCCCAAATCATTTTATGAAGCTAACATCACACTGATACTCAAACTGGGTAAACATCCAACAAAAAAAGAGAACTATAGGCCAATATCCCTTCTGAACATAAATGCAAAAATCCTCAACAAGATTCTAGTAAATTGGATCCAACAACACATTTCAAAAATAATCCACCATGACCAAGTAGGCTTTATCCCCAGGATGCAGGCCTGGTTCAACATTCCCAAGACTATAAATGTAGATAAATACATCAACAGATGTGAAAACAAGAACCACATGATTATATCACTAGATGCAAAAAAAACTTTTGATAAAATCCAGCATCCCTTCTTGATAAAAACCCTCAAATATCTGGTATAGAAGGAACATACCTCAAAATATTAGATGCCATTCACAATAAATTCACAGCTAACATATTTGCTAAATGGACAGAAACTGGAAACATTTCCTCTAAAAACTGGAACAAGACAAGGCTGCTCACTCTCATCCCTTGTTCAACATTGTATTGGAAGTCCTAGTTCAGGCAATTAGACAAGGGAAGGAAATCAGGGGTATCCAAATAGGAAAAGAGGAAGTCAAGTTATCCCTCTTTGCTGATGATATGATCCTATACTTGAAAATCCAAGAGAATCTGTCAAAAACCTGCTTTCCCTGATAAAGGACCTTGGCAAAGTCTCATGGTACAAAATAAATGTGCAAAAGATAGTTGTACTCCTATACACCAGCAACAAGCAGGCAGAGACTCAAATAAAAAGCACAATCCCATTCACAATAGCCACCAAAAAAAATGAAATACCTCAGCATCTTCCTAATCAGGGAAGTAAAAGACCTTTACAATGAAAACTACACAACTTTGCTCAAAGAAATCCAAAAAGACACAAACAAATGGAAAAATATTCCATGTTTATGAATAGGAAGAATCAACATTGTTAAGATGTCCATCCTACCAAAGGCAATCTACTGATTCAATGCAATACCCATTAAGTTACCAACATCATTCATCTCAGACCTGGAAATGACAATACGAAATTCCTATGGAAACAAAAATGACCACGAATAGCCAAAACAATCCTTTTCGAAAGAAACAAAGCAGGAGGTATCACACTTCCAGACTTCCAACTTTGCTACAGTAATCAAAACAGCCTGCTATTGGTACAAGAAGAGGCATATAGACTAATGGAACAGGATACAGATTCTGGAAGCAAAGCCTCAGTTTCTCAACCAACTCATCTTGGACAAAGCCTCCAACAACTACCACTGGGGAGAGGAGAACCTATTCAGTAAATGGTGCTATGAAAACTGGCTGATCACATACAGATTGAAACAGGACCCCTATCACCATACACAAAAATTAACTCTAAATGGAATAAAGACCTAAACATAAAACCTCAAGCTATAAGAATCTTAGAAAACACAGGAGACATCCTTATGGAAATTGGAACTGGCAACCAGTTCCTATTCAGAACCCTAAATCCATGCCATAAGAAATAAGCTAGACATGTGGGACCTCATCAAACTAAGGAGCTTCTGCAAAGCAAAAGAAACCATCAAGAGAGCAAGGAGACAGCCCACAGTTGGAAAAAAATATTTTCCAACTGTATATCTGATAAAGGCCTAACATCTAGGATCTGCAAGGAACTCAAACAAGCCAAAAGGAAAAAAACAAACAGCCCCATTAAAAAGTAGGTAAAAGACATGAATAGACACTTCTCAAAAGAAGATATGCATGCAGCCAACAGATACATAAAAAAGTGTTCAACCTCACTCATCATCAGAGAAATTCAAATCAAAACCACATTGAGAAACCACCTAACCCCAGTAAGAATGACCGCCATTAATAAAACAAACAACAATACATGCTGGCAAGGATGTGGAGAGATAGGAATGCTTCTCCACTGCTGGTGGGAATGCAAACTAGTGCAACCTCTTTGGAAGACAGCGTGGTGATTTCTGAAAGAACTAGAAATTGACCTTCCATATGACCTAGCAATTCCCCTATTGGGAATATACCCAGAGGAACTCAAATCATTCTACAAAAAAGATAGCTACACACATAGATTTATTGCAGTTCTAGTCACTATAGCAAAACATTTAACCATCCATGTTGCCCATTGAAGTTGTACTGGATTTTAAAAATGTGGTACATATACACAATAGAATATTATGCGGCCATAAAGGACAAACATATGGACTTCGCAGCAACTTGAATGGATTTAGAGTCCATCATACTCAGTGATCTATCACAGAAACAAAGAACAGAGTACCATATGTTCTCACTCATATGCGGACCTTGAACAAATATCATGATACCATAAGAAAGGGATTGGCAGCAGTGGGAAACTGCCAGGGGAGGGGGGGTGGGATTGGCAGTTGAGGGAAACTGCTGGGGAGGGAGGGGCATACCTCATCAACAAGGGTGCCTGCATAATCAATGTTTGTATACTTAACCCTGAATTGTACCCCACATCTTTATAATAAAGACAAACATTTTAGTTGCTTCTGATTTTTAGCAATAATGAATAAGGCTGCTATAAACATCTGTGTGTAGGCTTATGTGTGCCCATAACATTTCCACCAAATTGGGTCAATACATAAAAGTGCAGTTGCTGTATTGTATGATAAGACTATGTTTGGCTCTGTAAGAAACTACCAAACTGCCTTCTAAAGTGGATTTGCCATTTTGCATTTCCACCAGCAATAAATTAGTGTTCCTGTCACTCCTCACCTTTGCCAATGTTTGGTGTTGTCAATGTTTTGGATATTAGGCATCCTAATAATAAATGTGTTGTCTATATCTCTGTTGTTTTAATTTGCCATTATCTAGTGGCGTATGATGTTAGCATATTCCCGTATGCATATTTGCCATCCATATATCTTCTAGGTGAGGTGTCCGTTCAAAATTCTCATCCATTTTTTAATTAGGTTATGCATTTTCTGATTGCTCAGTTTTAAGACTTCTTTTTACATTTTTAAAGTCTTTTATCAGATGAATCTTTGCCAACACTTTCTCCCAGTCTGTGTCTTGTCTTCTCATACTCTTCACAATGTCTTTCATAGAGCATAACATGTAAATTTTAATAAAGTCCAATGTTTTTCTTTCATAGATCATACTTTTGGTGTTGTATGTAAAAGGTCATTGCCAAACCTAAAGTCATCCAGATTTTTGCCTGTGTTACTTTCTGGAAGGCATATAGTTTTTTGTTGTTGTTTTACTTGTAGGTCTATTATCCATTTTGATTTAATTTTTAAGAAATGTATGATGTGAGCATCTGGATTCACTTTTTTGCATGTGGATGTCCAGTTGTTTCAGCACCTTTTACTGAGAAGACTGTTTTTTGTCCATTGGATTGCTTTTACTCCTTTGTCAAAGATCACTTGCCTATATTTGTGTGGGCCTATTTCTGGGCTCTCTATTCTGTTCCTTCAATCTATTTTTCTGTTCTTTTGCCAATACCACACTGTCTTGATTACTCTAACTTTATGGTAATCTTTGAAGTCCAGTAATCTAACTTTATGGTAAGCCTTGAGGTCCAATTCTGACTTTTTTTCTTCTTAAATCTTTTGTTGGCTATTCTGGGTCTTTTGACTTGTCCTTTAAACAGTCTCATTTAAATAATGAGTCCTATTGAAACAGTTTGTGAATATCCAGAAAATAATTTGGGATTTCATAGGATCTATCAGTTGAATGAACTGACATCTTAACAATAGTGAGTTTCCCTATTCATTAACTTGGAGTATCTTTTCATTTATTTAGATTTTTTTAAATTTCTTTCATAAGTTTTGAAATTTTTGTCATGTAGATCTTATAACCAAGCATTTCTTTTCTTTCTTTTTTTTTTTTGCTGTCAATATAAAAGGTGTTGTGCCTTTAAGTTCTAATTACTTAATTCCTAGTATATAGGAAAGCAATGGACTGTTATACATTAATTTTATACCCAGAAACCTTACTATAATTGCTTATTTGTTACTAACTTTTTTTTTGTCTTTTTTGACTCTTCTTTGGGATTTCCTAAATAGGCAATCATGTTTTCTGTGAACAAAGATAGTTTTATTTCTTCCTTTCCAATCCGCATACTTTAATTTTCTTCTTATTGCATTAGCTAACACTTCCAGAATGATGTTGAAAATAAATCATGAGATATCTTGCTTCATTCCTAATATTAACAGGAAAACTTCTGCTTTCTCAGAATTATATATGACATTAATTGCAGGGTTTTTGTAGATGTTGTTGATACAGTCACGAAAGTTTCCTTCTATTCCTGGTCTCCTGAGGACTTTAAAAAAATTATTTCTATTATGGATGGTTGTTAGATTCAGTCAGATCCTTTTTCTGCATCTATTGATATTTCATAATTTTTCTTCTTTAGGCTGTTGATGTGATGGGATACACTAATTGATTTTGAATCTTAAACCACCCTTGTCTACCTGGACTAAATCTCACTTTGTTGTACTGTATAATTTTTTTACACTGTCAGATTTGACTTGCTAATATTTTGTTGAGGATTTATGTCATGAGAGATATTTGTCTATGGCTTTTTTAATCAATATTTTTTATTATGATATTTTGGGGTACAGTTAAGGGTTAGGTATACAAATACATTTCATTCAGGCACCCTGTTGATAAGAGGTGTTTCCCCGTCCCCAGACAGATATTTGCTATTGTTAATCCCATCTCCCTCCCCCTCATAGTTTCCCACTACTGTCAGTCATTTTCTTATAGTATTGCATTGGATGTTCAAGGTCCATTATATGAGTGAGAACATGTGATACTTGGATCTTTGTTTCTGTGAGAGGTCACTCAGTGTTATAGACAGTAGTTCCATCCAGGTTGCTGCAAAATTCATGATTTTGTTCTTTTTTATGACTGCGTAGTATTTCATCGTGTATATGTACCACATTTTTAAAATCCAGTCCTCTTTTGATGTGCAGCATGGTTGCATCCAGGTTCTTGCTATTGTAAACAGTGCTGCGATAAACATACGTGTGCAGGTATCTTTTTTATACAGTGATATGAGTTCTTCAGGATATATTCCCAGTAGGGAGATTGTGGGGTCATATGGGAGGTTGATATTTAGAGCTTTTAGGAATCACCACACTGCTTTCCACAGAGGTTGCACTAGTTTACACTCCCACCAACAGTGTAGAAGTGTTCCCTTTTCATCACACCCTCTCCAGTAGCTGTTATTTTTTGAGTTGTTTATAATTGCCCTTCTGACTGGAGTTAGGTGGTATCTCAGTGTGGTTTTGATTTGCATCTCCCTGATGATTAGTGAGGTTGAACATTTCTTCATGTGTCTGTTGGCTGCTCGGATGTCTTCCTTTGTGAAGTGTCTGTTCATATCTTTTGCCCATTTTATAATGGGGTTGTTTGTTTTTTTCTTTTCAGCACGTTTGAGTTCCTTGTAGATCCAGGATGTTAAGCCTTTGTCAGACCTGGTGTTGGCAAATACTTTTTCCCAGTCTATAGGCTGTCTCCCTGCTCTCTTGATGGTTTCTTTGGCTTCGCAGAAGCTTGTCAGTTTAATAAGGTCCCACTTGTCTATCTTCTCTCTTATGACCTGTGGGTTTCGGGTTTTGTTCAGGAATTGGATGCCAGTTCCGATTTCCATGAGGGTATGTCCTTCATTTTCTAAGGTTCTTATAGTTTGAGGTTTTACATTTAGGTCTCTGATCCATTTGGAGTTAACCTTTGTGCATGGGGATAGATAGGGGTCTTGTTTCAATCTTCTGCATGTGGTCAGCCAGTTTTCCTAGCACCATTCACTGAATAGGTTCTCCTCTCCCCAGTGGTAGGTGGTGGAGGCTTTGTCGAAGACGAGTTGGTTGAGAAATTGAGGTTTTGCTTCTGGAATCTCAATTCTATTCCACTGATCTATATGCCTGTTCCTATACCAATACCAAGCGGTGTGATGAATTTAGCTTTATAGTAAAGTTTGAAGTCTGGTAATGTGATACTACCAGCTTTGTTTTTTTTTTTGCTGAGGATTGTTCTGACTATTCTTGGATGTTTGTGTTTCCATGTGAATTTCTGTGTTGTTTTTTTTCTAGGTCTGAGAAGAATGTTGCTGGTAATTTGATGGGTATTGCATTGAATTTGTAGATTGCCTTAGGTAAGATGGACATCTTCACAATGTTGATTCTTCCAATCCATGAATATTTTTCCACTTGTTTGTGTCATCTTTGATTTCTTTGAGCATTGTTTTGTAGTTTTCATTGTAAAGAGCTTTCACATCTCTGGTTAGGAAGATGCCAAGGTATTTCATTTTTTTTGTGGCTATTGTGAATGGAATTGTGTTTTTAATTTGGGTTTCTGTTTGTTTATTATTGGTGTAAAGAAATGCGATTGTCTTTTGCACATTTATTTTGTATCCTGAGACTTTGCCAAAGGCCTTTATTAGTGTAAGGAGGTTTTTGACAGATTCTCTTGGGTTTTCAAGGTACACAATCGTATCATCTGCAAAGAGAGATAACTTGACTTTCTCTTTTCCTATTTGGATATCCCTGATTGCCTTCTCTGATTGCTCGAGCCAGGAGTTCCAATACTATGTTGAACAGGAGGGGTGAGAGTGGGCATCCTTATCTTGTTCCAGTTTTCAGGGGGAATGTTTCCAATTTTTGTTCATTTAGGAGTATGCTGGCTGTGGGTTTCTCGTAGATGGCTTTTACTATTTTGAGGTATGTTCCCTGTATGCCTAGATGTTCGAGAGCTTTTATCAAGAAGAGGTGCTCGATTATATCAAAAGCTTTTTCTGCATCTAATGATATAATCATGTAGATTTTGTTTTGACATCTGTTGATGTATTTAATTACATTTATGGTTTTATGAATGTTGAACCAGCTTTGCATCCCAGGAATGAAGCCTACTTGGTCATGACGGATGATTTTTGAGATGTGCTGTTGAATCCGGTTTGCTAGGATCTTGTTGAGAATTTTAGCATCTACATTCATCAAAGATATTTGCCTGTAGTTCTCTTTCTTTGTTGGATCTTTACCTGGCTTGGGTATCAATGTGATGTTGGCTTCGTAAAATGATTTGGGGAAGTTCCATCTTTCTCAATCGCCTGGAATATCTTCAGTAGGATTGGTATCAGCTCCTCCTTAAATGTCTTGTAGAATTCTGCTGGAAAGCCATCTGGACCAGGGCTTTTTTTTGTAGGTAGTTTTCTTATTACGTAGTCGATTTCCTTGATTGTATTGGTCTATTTAGAGTCTCAATTTCTTCTTGTTCCAACCTAGGTAGGTTGTGTGATGTCAGAAAGTCCTCCAATTCCTTAAGGTTTTCAAGTTTGTTTCCATGCAAGTGAACGTAGTAGTCTCCAGTGATCTTTTGTATTTCTTCATGGTAAGATGTGACTTCATCTTTCGTGTTTCTGGTTGTGCTTATTTGGGTTTTTTCTCATTTTTTCTTGGTCAATCTAGCTAGGGGACCATCGATCTTGTTTATCCTTTCGTAGAACCAGCTTTTGTTTCATTGATTTTTTTTGTATTATCTTTTTGTCTTCTATGTCCTGGATTTGGGCTTTTATTTTGGTGATCTGGATTCTTCTGCTGATATTACAGTTTTTGTGGTCTTGCTTTTCCAGCTTCTTTAAGTGACTAGTTAGGCTATTAATTTGTGTTCCTTCCATTTTCCTCATGTGTGTTTGTAGGGATATAAATTCCCTTCTTACTACAGCTTTTAAGGCGTCCCAGAGATTTTGGCAAGATGTTTCTTCATTTTCATTTGTTTCCAGGTAACTTTTGATCTCTGTTTTGATTCCATCATTGACCAAGGAGTTGTTTAGCATCATGCTGTTTAGTGTCCATGTCTTTGTGGGTTTTGGGGGGACCTTGTTGGTGTCAATGTTTATTTTTATTCCACTGTTGTCCAAGAAGTTGCATGGTAGAATTTCAGTCCTTTTAAATTTGCTTATGCTTGATTTATGGCTAATTATGTGGTCGATCTTAGAATACGTTCCAGGCGGTGATGAGTAGAATGTGTATTCTGTGGTCTTTGGATGGAGTGTTTTGTAGGTATCAATAAGTCCATTTGGTCCAAAGTCATATTGATGTTCCTTGCTGATTTTTTGTCCTGATGATCTGTCTAGGGTTGTGAGTGGGGTATTAAAGTCCCCAGTTATGATGGTGTTAGAATCAATATCTTTCTATAGTTTTCCTAGAAGTTGCTTTATGAAAGTTGGTGCACCTATGTTGGGTGCATATATGTTTAGGATAGATATTTCTTGTTGATGGATTGAGCCTTTTATCATTATGTAGTGGCCTTCTTTATCTTTTTTGATTTTTAATAGCTTGAAGGGTATTTTGTCTGAAATTAAGATCGCTAATCCTCCTTTCTTTTGAATTCCTTTCGCCTGAAAGTTTGTTTCCCATCCTCTTACTCTGAGTCTGTGGGTGTCCTTTCTTGTGAGGTGGGTCTCTTGAAGGCAGTAGATTTTGCTTGATAATATTTTATCCATTTTGCCATTCTATGTCTTTTCAGTGGTGCATTTAGTCCATTCACATTTAGGGTAATAATTGTAATGCAAGAGTTGATCCCTGTCATAAGGTTCTTACAGAATTGTTGGTCCTGTTTGGTTGTTGTCTTTCTTCTGGTTTTGGAGTTGGTTCATGTGTGGTTTTAATCTTTTGCCTGTACTCTTGTGAAGAATGTTGTTGTTCTTTTTTCCTTTTCTTCTGTGTTCAGTAATTTCTTAAGTGTTTCTTGTAGAGGTGGTCTGGTGGCAGCATAAGTTCTTAGGGATTGGATATCTGGAAAAGATTTCAATTTTCCCTCATTAATGAAGTTTAGTTTGGCTGGGTATGTTATTCTTGGTTGAAATTGTTTCTCTTTTACAACTTTGAAGATAGGGCTCCAGGCTCTCCTAGCCTGAAGGGTTTCTGTGGATAAATCTGCTGCTATTCTTTTTTTTTTTTTTTTGAGTTGGAGTCTCACTCTGTCGCCCAGACTGGAGTGCAGTGGTCGCTCCCGGCCACCGCAGCCTCGACCTGCTGGGCTCTGGCGATCCTTCCGCCTCAGCCTTCCGAGTAGCTGGAATTACAGGCATGCGCTACCACACCTGGCTGATTTTTTGATTTATTGTAGAGATGAGGTCTCGCTGCCCAGGCGGGTCTCGAACCCGCAGGCTCAGGCAATCCACTCACCTCAGCCTCCCAAAGCCGCGGGATTACAGGTTGAGCCACCGACCCCGGCTTCTGCTGCTATTCTAATTGGTCTTCCCTGGTAGGTAGTCTGGCCTTTTTCTCTTGCTGCCTTTAGGATTTTTTCTTTTATAGCTACTTTGTTTAGGTGAATTATTATGTATCTGGTAGTTGGTCTTCTCATTTGTTGTCTTGGGGTTCTGTGAATTTCTTGTACTTGAATTTTTGCATCACTGATGATTTCTTGAATGATTTCATGAAATGTTTGTTCCAGTGTGACCTCTGACTCTCTCTCTGCCTCAGGAAGGCCAATTACTCTTAGACTGGGTCTCTTGAAGTAATCATTCATCTCCTGAAGGTTTTGTTTTGGCTTTTTGAGCTTCTTTTCTATGCTTTTGACAATTTGGGTTAGTTCTGTATTTTGGTCTTCAAGTTCTGAGATTCTTTCTTCTGCTTGGTTAATTCTGGTTTCCATGCTAATTAGTTTGTTATTTATTTCCATCACAGTATTCCTTACTGCTGTTATTTCTGTCATCAGCTCCTTCCTATTTTCCTCTTGTCTCTCCACAATTTTTAAAATTCTCTCTATTAATGCCTTGATGTCTGGGTTTGTTGCTTGTGACCAGTCATTCTGGGGGCTCTTCATTGTTTGTGTTCCGAAGTCTGTTTTCTCAGTGTCTGACCTCCCAGGGGTCTGTGTGAGCCCTGTGTTCTTCTTTTGTTTTTTCTTCATTTGTGCAGAGTTTCCCTCCCTACTTTTCTCTTCCCTCCACTTCCCCGTCTTCTTTAATTCTGTTATTCAGGGGTGGAGGGGTTTCTTTTACTTCTGTTTGTTCAATTTCCTATTCTTCCTAATATATTTCCTCCTGCTTTGTTCAGTTCTGGAGTTGGACTGTGGGTTGAGGGCAGTCCTTTTTGTAGTTTTGGGATTTAGTTAAGGGGGAGTTGTGATTCAAAAATCTCTCTGCAGATCCTGGTGTTCGCCAACAGCTGTATGGGTAGTCTGAAACCCACTTCCCACTGCCTTGGAGTCTGTCCATGCAGTGGGGTTGTAGGTTTACTCCCTGAAAGTAAAATGAGGTTAACAGAGGGGAGAAAGTGGAGTAGGCAGTGGGGGGGGGTGGAGAGAGCAAGAGGGGTGAGAGTGAAAACAGTTGAGTGTACCAACTGGTAAGTGAAAAGAAACACAAAGACTGAAACAAATATAAAGAAAAACAATAACCACGACTGAAAACGAACCAACAACCATATAAAAATCTAAAACATACAATGATGCTAACGTACACACTGATCAACCTCCTTATTGGCATGCTATTCCTTTATACCAATATGGGATTTACAGAGAAACAAGAAAAAAGGAAGGGGGGGAGAAAAGAAAAAAGAAAAAAAAAGAAGAAAAAAAGGAAAAACCAAAGGAGGGGATAGATTAAAGTCAGTAGACTAACAACCTGTCAAGCACACTTTGAGCCTTTTCCTTTAAGTCCAATGTCATGTCAGCTCTGATTTCTAGCGCTCTTTGCAGGCTGGTAGAATTGTTCACCGTTAGGGTCAGTTGCCCCTCGCCTGCTGTGAAGTCCAGTTCAGATATGGGCCCCCTGCCCAGTCTATCACTGAGATCTGGCTTTTTCCATTTTTCAAGCGGGATGAGCCTCTGCCATTCCCGTTTTGATGTTAGTACCTTGGTTCCCCAGCAGGTGGTGCTATCCCGCACTACAGTCCAGAGGGGAGGGAGCCTGCTATGGATCCACAACCTGCTGCGGCAACTTCATCGGGGGAGTTCCACAGGCCTTTCTCCGGGCTAGGGACATGGCGTGGCAGCGGGGATCTCAGAAGATCCTGCTTGCAGGGCTTCACAGTCTGAAGTCATGGATTTCTTCAGGTATGAGCTGGGAATGACCACAGCGGCGGTATCCGTGACTGCAGGAGCAGCCCAGTCCCGCGCAGCAATTTCAGGAGCAGCCTGGTTCGTTGTGATATCTGAGTAGCAACCACGGGTGACAGTGGCCGCTGAGCTCCCTGTGAAGAGCAGGCTGCAGAAGATGGAGGCTGCAGCCCCTGGGAGAGAGCTAGGGTCTTTATGGGTGTTCTCTTTCACAGAGGGTTTCAGAGACCCTGCTGGCCTGTTGCCATCTTGCCGGAAGTCACCCTGTCTATGGTTTTTTAAACAATGTTTTTGTTGAGTTTTAGTATTAGGGTAATGCTGGCCTCATGAAAGGAATTAATAGAGGTTTCCTGTGCTTCCATTTTGTGAAACATATTTTAGAGAGTTGATATTATGTCTTTCTGAAGTGTTTAGTAGCATTCACCAGTGAAATTATGCAGGCATAGTGCCTGTTTTGGAAGGTTATAAATTATTGATTTAGATTCCTTATTAGATATAATCTATTCAGGTTACTGATACCTACTTCTGTGAGTTTGGGTGGCTAGTCCTTTTTTTTTTTTTTTTGAGTCAGTCTCACCCTGTTGCCCAGGCTGGAATGCAGTGGCATTGCTCACGGCCACCTCAGCATCAACCTGCTGGGCTCAGGCAATCCTTCCACCTCAGCCTTCCAAGTAGCTGGAACTACAGGCATGTGCCATCATGCCTGACTAATTTTTCTTGATTTATTGTAGAGATGAGGTCTCGCCAAGTTACCCAGGCTGGTCTTACCCATGGGCTCAGGCAGTCCTCTTACCTTGGTCTCCCAAAATGCTAGGATTGTGGGTGTGAGCCACTGTGCCTGGTCAGTTTGTATCTTTTTTTTTTTTTTTTTTTTTGAGTTGGAGTCTCACTCTGTCGCCCAGACTGGAGTGCAGTGGCCGCTCCCGGCCACCGCAGCCTTGACCTGCTGGGCTCCGGCGATCCTTCCGCCTCAGCCTTCCACAGTTTGTATCTTTTTAAGAATTATTTTATTTCATGTTATCAAATTTGTGAGCATTGTTCATATTTCTTTTTAATTCTTTTTGTGTTTATGTGATTAGTCATGATGACTACTCTATAATTTATGATGCTAATAATTTGTAATGTCTCTCCTTTTTTCATGGTTAGTCAGACTTGAGGCTTATCAATTGTACTGAATTTTTCAAGAAACACCATTTGGCTTTGTTAATTTTTTCTCTATTGTGTTCTTATTTTCAATGTAGGTAATTTCTGATATAATTTTTGTTATTTTTCTTCTGTTTTTAAAATTTGTATTGCTCTACTTTCTCTAGTTTCCTCATCTGACTTATTTTTTGTGCCCTGACAATTATGTCAGGAATGAGCATATGTCTTTACCCATGATCTCACTTTATTCTTTGTGTATATTTTTTGTTTGTTGACAGAGATGAGACTGCTCAAAATCCTTTTCAGCATCCTTGAACCAGAATGTCAATAATTGGTGAGCTCATTTTTTTGTCATCTGAGTGCGAAAACTATGTTGTAGTAGTTAAGACAATACAGAGTATACATGGCAGTCTATCAGCACTTGTGTGTAACCTTTTTCTCTTTTGGATCTAGATGGAAGGAAGAGAAAGAGGTAAAAAGATACTTATGTTCTGTGTGTAAACTTTAGGTACTAGTAGCCAAGTCTCTTAGAAAATTATCACAGTTCTGTGTTTGAGAAATAGTGGGCCAGGGAAAGAGAGAAGCTTATTTGGAAGCAGAGAGGTGGTAGCAATGGGCAGGGAGAAGAGGAGTCCTCAGAAGAAAAGAGAGAACCTAATGGACTCTGTATCTGTCCCTTACCCTCCAGAGCTCTGCCACCCTGTGAGCCTGAGGCCCCAAACCCACATCCACTATCATAGTGGAAAAAGCTACTGCTTTTATCCTGCAGCTACTTGACCCTATCTGATGGGTAGGAAAGAAAACCATGATTGAGGAAAGTAAGGAGGTGATGGAGAGACCCATGAAGCAGAAAATTAAATGAGAAAAGATGGTTTAAAACAAGCACACTCAGCTGGGTATGATGGCAAATACCTGTGATCCTAAAACTTTGGGAGTTTGAGGTGTGAGGATTACTTGAGCCAGGGCATCCAAGGCCTGCTTAGGCAACATTGTGAGACCTCATTAAAAAAAAAAAAAAATGAAGCCGGGCTCGGTGGCTCAGCCTGTAATCCCGCGCCTTTGGGAGGCTGAGGTGAGCGGATTGCCTGTGCCCACGGGTTCGAGACCCACCTGGGCAGTGAGACCTCATCTCTGCAATAAATCAAAAAATCAGCCAGGCGTGGTAGCGCATGCCTGTAATTCCGGCTACTTGGAAGGCTGAGGCGGAAGGATTGCCGGAGCCCAGCAGGTCGAGGCTGCGGTGGCCGGGAGCAGCCACTGCACTCCAGTCTGGGTGACAGAGTGAGACTCCAACTCAAAAAAAAAAAATGAGCAGGCATGGTGGCATGCACCTGTAGTCCCAGATACTTGGGAGGCAGAGGTGGAAGATTCGCCTGAGCCTAGGAGATCAATGCTGTGATTAGCCATGGCTGTGCCACCACACCCAAGCCTAGGCAACAAAATGAGACCCCCCCCCGACTCAAAAAAAAGGAAAGAAAAAGAAAAACACACTCCAACCTCTAAGCACTTTTTATATTCTTCTGCTCAACAACAACCATATGTGATGAAATGTGTTGAGATTTCTTTTCATATTCCAAGCAGGCAATCAGTACTGCAACAAATACCAACTAGGTGTCCTCCAATTAAACTCCAACATTATTTAGTCAGAGATCTTGTCAGATATCACAGGTTTAGGACTCAGTCCCATGATACTGCTCTCCCTTCTCACCAGTTGCAAGTGTGGGCCTCCAGAACTTCTGACCAACCAGCTTCAAGTTGGGGTTCCCATGAGCCTTTCTTCTGGTTCAAGTAATTTGCTAGAGTGGCTCCCAGAATTCAGGGACATACTTACTTGCATTTACTGGGTTCTTATAAGGGGTATTAAGAAAGAAACAAAAGTAGAAATGTATAGATGAGGTATGGGAGAGGGGACATAAAACTTCCATGCTCTTGTCAAGTGTGCTACTCACCAGGAAGCTCTACATATTCAGCTATCTGGAAGGTTTTTGAACCCTATCCTCTCAAGCCTATTATGGAGACTTTATTGGATAGACATGATTGAAGCATGGACAACTGTATCAAAATGTGATTGGACAAAAAGGGAATGATATAATACTAATAGAATGAATGTAGAAATCCAGCAAGACCTATCTGTTCAGATTCTTCTTGGAATCTCTGTGAGCGTTCCTTCTTCTAGGGTATGGGTCAGGACCCTCTCTGGAATGAAGGTCTAATGACTCACAATCAAATTAGAGTTCTTCCTTGAGCAGATGGAAAGAGGATAGGAGAAGGTCAGAGAGAGATTCTGTTTCCTGAGGCCTGTTTCTGTGGCCTAAAGTGCCCCCAATGTTATAACAAGACTGTAACAAAGTTAATAGGACAAAAAATCATATATATATATAATATCACAATTAGCTAAAACCTGTGGCAATTTCAAAATAAATTTTGAAATAAAAGGCCATTACACATTGGGGATAGTTTCAGTTTTTTTAAAAAATGCTCTTAAATCTTGATTGATTAAGATGTTTTTATGGTCCTAAGAATAACATTTTTACCATAAAAACCTCATTTCTAGAGAAAAATGAAATGCATGTTTCCAAATAGCTAAATTACATGTGAATTTTTTTAGGGGTCACCTGATTTATTAATTGTAAGGATATTGTAGCTAATGAAAAATAATTCTATGAATTCACATAGTATTTGATTATATACAATTTATTCTTTAAACTCTAACTTGAATAAAATGACTTCAATAACTTAGGATGGAGTTATCAGTGAAAGATTAATATTTGCATACATATACACATTTGACCCACAGTCACATTGCAGATATTAAATACAGAGTTTCTTATACACTGTTTCTAAGGTATTGGCAGTGACAGGAGAAAGGTCTGATGAAGCTAGAACTGAAATGTGAGTTTAAAATGAATGAAGATTTATGCATACACACACAAATGTATATATTTATATAAACACGTACATACTTCTATCAGCACACACGTGCATACCAACATAAACAAAATGAAAGAGGGAAGTTGACAATTATAAAATGGATTCTCCAGCGTATCCTTAGCGATACAGAGTGTCTTTGACACTGTAGTTAAATTTTCTCACCATAGGATCCGTAGAGAACTTTCTATCTTTATCAGATCAGATTGGATAAAAGAAGAACAGATCATGAGAATGCTGCTTCTTCCTGTTGGTATGTTTGTCACTTAGTAGCAGCCAATCCCTATCCCTTAGGAAACTGTCAGGTTTCCAATTTATGAGAGCCTACTAGAGTGAACCAAAGGGAGAGAGAACCTTACTTGGAGCAAGAAGGAGAATACAGATAGCTTAGAAGAATGAAGCATAATATATGTATATGAGAGAACAAAGCCAGTAGAACCTTGAGCTGATCCTCACTTTTCAAAATTCTACTACCATGTGGGGATGGTGGCTCAAACCCAAACCCATATCAGTTTGGGGGGAATTTCTGACTCAGGTCTGCACCTACTTGACCAAATCTTCTGCAAAGGGAGAGGCATAGTGGGTGAAAGTAAGGAGGTGCTGAAGGGAATTAAAAATCAGGAATTCAGATGTAGTGAGAAGAATGTTTCCTCACACACTGCAGTTAAGTTAGAAAGAAATGCCAGCAAAAAAGTTTGTTACACCTTAAGATTAAAAGTATAGCTACTTCACTCTTAGTGTATTATTATTTTAGGGACCTGAAATATCCATGACTGCCATATACAGCCTTATTTTAAATTTTACTAAGTTAGACCAAATTCAAATTTGTGATATATACATGACTATTTAAATATCAAAGAATTTGTACGTATACAGTATTTGTAGGTATTTGACCCAAAAAGTCAGTTTAGAATGATACGTGTATTGATATTATTAGTACTCTTCTGAGCTCTATCATCATGTGAGACTGATGCCCAAAGCCCTATTCATCATCACATTGGATAGAGCCCCTGCTTCAGGTCTGTGTTTCTTGAGCCTGTCTGTGAGCAGAGAAGATGTGTATGATAGTGAAAATAACAGATTAATGAAGGAAGTTAAGAATCAAGAAATAAGATGGAGTCAAGGGCATTTGTACCTAGAGACTGGTTTAATTTGAAATCAGTTGAATACATTAATTTGAAAGAAATTAAACCATCAAATGCTTCCACTGTGCTTAGGTTTCATTGTAAAGAACTGAATATTAGTTGTAAATAATTGGAACCAGAAAATGAAATCTAGGAAGTCACATTCATATGTGAGTCTGAATTAAATTAGTATCCTGGGATGGAGCTGCCAGTGAAGTGTGAGACAGAAATAAACCAAAATAAGCAGTGTGGCGATTCCTAAAAGCTCTAAATATTGGCCTCCCATATGACCCTGCAATCTCCCTACTGGGAATATACCCTGAAGAACTCAAATCACTCTATAAGAAAGATACCTGCACACGTATGTTTATCGCAGCATTGTTCACAATAGCAAGAACCTAGAACCAACCATGCTGTCCATCAAAAGAGGACTGGATTAAAAAAATGTGGTACATATACACGATGGAATACTACACAGCCATAAAAAAAAAATCATGAATTTTGCAGCAATCTGGATGGAACTAGAGTCTATAATAGTGATCTTTCACAGCAACAAAGATGTGAGTATCACTTGTTCTCACTCATAAGTGGACCTTGAACATCTATCATAATACTATAAGAAAAGGATCGACAGTGGTGGGAATCTATGGGGGGGCAGGGAGGGCAAGGGTGATGGGATTAATGGTAGTCAATATCTGTCTGGGGACGGGGGGAACACCCCTTATCAACAAGGGTGCCTGAATGATGCATATTTGTATACCTAACCCCTAACTGTACCCCACAATTTTAAAATAAAAAATATGTTTAAAAAAAAGGAATAAACCAAAAGATATGTGGATTTATTAACATGGATACATAGATGTCAATACATAGATGTCTTTGTTTATACATATATACACACACCTACATAAACACATACACCCATGTCGATAGAGAACAGTGAAGATTTGGGTTGCTTGTAGTCAGAAGTATCCATGGCAATACAGTGCCTTGGACACTCTTTCTAAATGATCTCACTGTAATATATATAGCTACCTTTCTGTCTTTTCTTTTGGGGTAAACTTGAATACAAGAGGAATGTATCATAAGAGAACTATTTTTCCTCTTAGTATGTTTGACACCCTGAGTAACCACCAGCCAATATCCAAAAGATATTACCAGAATGCCCATGTATGAGTCCTTAATAGATTGGCTGGAAAGAGGAGAGAATCCTATTTGGAGCAAAAAGAGGTAGCAGGGGACAAAGAACAGGGAAACCCTCAGCAGAAAAGAAGGGAGCTAATATCCCAGGAAGTGTACCTCACCCTCAAGAGCTTTGTTACCATAGAGACTGGTGTCCCAAACTCCAAATAACCATCACATGGGTTCATGCCTCTGTCTCAGACCTGCATTTCCTTGAGCTTATTTGTGGGTGGGAAAGGTGATCATGATGGGTAAGAAAGCAGGTAATGGAGGACTTTCAACACAGAACATTGGTGGAATATAAGGGCGGAATACCTTCAAACTGAAGTTTAACTTGAGATCACTGACACTGAGGAAGGGAAGGAGATGGCAGTGGAGTCAGTTGAACTATGCAAGTCCCTGTGTAAGTGAGTGAGTGTATGGAAAATTTTGCATATGTGTCTGTCAGTGGGCGTGTGAGTGACTGACAGAATGGGGTCTCGGGACCAAATGGCCAGGGCACCCCTGGTGAAGTGACCTGTGCCACAGCTGCTCTGCTTGAACCCTAACACTTCCTGGGGCACAGAAGCTGGGTGCCACTTTTTAAAAATCAGCAAAGCCCTTCCTGGGAAGAAGCTGCCAGGAGTGACTGCCAGTTCCAGGCTCTGCCTCACCTCTGTAGCACCTGGCTGGACACTGGCAGCATGGCAACAAGGGTATCAGAGGAAGCACAGTGAAGGAACTCAGGGGCAGAGCCCCACTGGAGAAGACAGAATAGACACCCTGCCACCATCTTGAAAACTGGGCAAGAAATGCTCTGGCTTGCTCACCACAGAGGGACAGACCCGATCTCTGTGACTGGTGGATCAACTACTCATGGCCTGACTGTGACCGAGGGGGACTATCCCAAAAGCACAAACTCTGGAGGGACAGGACATGTGCTAAGTCTCAGGCACCCCACCCCCCACCCTGATTCAGCCATGAGACAAAAGGTGTGACCAGAAAAGGATGAGGAAGACCTTCGAAGAGATCAGTGGAGAGTCCAGGGATGACCCAACCCAATCCTCCCCAGCAGTCCTTTGAATGTCAGACCCACATGGCTGGGGCATGACTGAGAGGGAGGAACCCAGGGAGAGCCTGGACGTCAGCTGCAACAGGAGGACTCCACTCCAGGATAAGCCTGACTGGGGTGCCCCTCCCAACCAGTACCTGGGGAAGAGACAATCCTGCACCTTCCCATGGGAGGGGATCCTCCTGTTCACAGAATAGTTAGAGAGGAAGACTGAAGCCCCACCACCCTCACCACCTCCTTCTCCATCCTAGGGCTGGATACTGGGAAGATTGTGAATGAGGCCACAGAGACGGCAGAGAGACATACTTGTGAGCAGCTGAGAGGAACAATTACAGAACCTGCCACAAGAGGGCTGGTAGTTTTTTTTGTTCTGTTTTAATTTTTTTTCCTTTGTGCATGAAGGTGTATTTGAGGGTTTGATCTGCATTCCCCGCACCTTTTTATTTCTTTTTCTTTCTTCTTTCATGTTTTGTTTTCTGTTTATGTGTGTACATAAATGATTGAAGGTTCATCTTTCAGGATTTTTTTGTTGTTTCTTTGTTCTCTCTCTCTTTTTTAGTTTAATGTGCGTGTGAATGTATGTGTGAGGGTCTGATTTAAATTCCTTTTTTCTTTTTTTCCAGTTTGTTTTGGGGTGTGTGTGTGTGTGTGTGTGTGTGTGTGTGTGTGTATTTAAGATTTTTCTTTGGTTTCTGCTTTGGCTTTTATGTGTTTTTTAATTTTTAATTTTTAAAATTTTTGTCCACCTTATTTTATTCTCCTTTTTTTTGTTCTCCTCATTGCTGTTACTATATCTTGGACTCGGGATACACACATGTACCCGTTGCATCATCATGCAGAGTGGGATGCACACAGAGGATGGAAAATGAATTTCTGGGTGAATGGATCACAATAGGAGGCAGGAGTCACTATCTTAGTATAGACTAAATAACCTTTAAGCTATCAAAAATTTTAAAAAAATATGGAAGGACCCTACATGATGATAAAATGTTCAAACCCTCAACAAGAAATATCCATCCTAAACATATATGCACCCAACACAGGAGCACCAGTGTTTATAAAGCAACTATTGAGTAAACTAAAAAAAGACATCGACTGTAACACTATTTTAGCTGGGGACTTACATACCCTATTGACAAACCTGGATAGATCATTGAGGCAAAAAAATCAACAAAGAGATCTGGAACCTCAACTTGACACTGACCAAATGTACTTAATAGACGCCTACAGAACACTCCACCCAACAGTCATAGAATTTACATTCTACTCATCACCATACAGTATGTACTCCAAGATAGATTATATCCTTGACCATAATCATGCCTAAACAAATTTCATAAGAATAGAAATACTGCCATGCACCTTCTCCGTCCACAGTGGAATAAAACTATCATCACCAGAAAAACTC
Source organism: Cephalopachus bancanus (assembly GCA_027257055.1). Lineage (NCBI taxonomy): Eukaryota > Metazoa > Chordata > Mammalia > Primates > Tarsiidae > Cephalopachus > Cephalopachus bancanus. The sequence continues at coordinate 53,416 of JAPVLO010000776.1, forward strand.
CCCCAAAACTCACAAAGACATGGTCATTAGACAGCATGATGCTGAACAATAACTGGGTCAACACAGAAATCAAAACAGAAATAGAAAGATTACTGGAGACAGATGAAAACAAAGAAACATCTTACCAAAATCTCTGGGGTGCCCTGAAAAGAGTTCTAAAAGGGGAATTTATATCTCTGTGAACACACATCAAGAAAATGGAAAGATCCTAAGATAACAGCCTAACAAATCACTTGAGAGAGCTGGAAAGACAATACACCAAAACTCTAACTTTAGCAGGAGACTTCAGATCACCAAAGTAAAAGCCCAAATATGGGACAGAGAAGACAAAAATATCATAGAAAAAAAAATCAACAAAACAGTAAGCTGATTCTTCAAAAGGATAAACAAGATTGATGGATCTCTAGCCATACTGACCAAGAAAAAGAGGAAAAAGCCCAAATAAGCACAATCAGAAATGCCATAGATTAAATCACAACTGATCCCAAAGAAATGCAAAAGATCATCAGCGATTAATATGCACACCTCTGTGGAAACAAACCTCATAATCTAAATGAACTGGAGGAATTTCTGACATCACACAACCTCCCTAGGATGAAACAAAAAGACATTGAGACACTAAAAAGACCAGTAACAACCGAGGAAATTGACTCCATCATAAGAAAACTACCTACAAAAAAAAAAACAACCCCTGGACAATATGGATTTCCAGCAGAATTTTACAAAGCATATATGGAGGAGCTGATACCAATCCTACTGAAAGTATTCCAGGCAATTTAGAAAGAATGGAATTCTCCCCAAATCATTTTACAAAGCTAACATCACATTGTTACCCAAACTAGGTAAAGATCCAACAAAAGAAGAGAACTACAGGTCAATATCCCTAATGAACATAACAAAAATTCTCAGCAAGGTTCTAGCAAATTGGATCCAACAACACATCTCACAAATCATCCACCATGACCAAGTAGGCTTCATCCCCAGGATGCAGGGCTGGTTAAACATCTGCAAGACCATAAATGTAATTAAATATATTGACATGTAGAGACAAGAGCAACGTGATTATATCATTAGATGCAGAAAGAGATTTTGACAAAATCCAGTATCTCTTCTTGATAAAAACACTAAACACTGAGGCATAGAAGGAATATACCTCAAAATAGTAAGCACCATCTATAATATACCCACAGCCAGCATATTGCTAAATGGTTAGAACTGGAAGCATTTCTCATGAAAACTGAAACAAGACAATGCTGCCCACTCTCACCCCTCCTGTTCAACATTGCATAGGAAGTCCTAGCTAGAGCAATTAGGCAAGAAAAGAAAATCGGGGATTTTCTAATAGGACAAAAGGAAGTTAAATTATCCCTCTTTGCTGACGATATGCTCCTATACCTTGAAAATCCAAGAGAATCTGTCAAAAACCCACTTGCCCTGATAAAGGACTTTGGCAAAGTCTCAGGATACAAAAATAGACGTGTAAAAGACAGCCACATTCTTATACACAAACAACAAACTGGCAAAGAACCAAATAAAAAGCACAGTTCCGTTCACAATAGCCACACATACAAAAAATGAAATACCTCAGCATCATCGTAACCAGAGAAGTGAAAGTTCTTCACAGTGAAAATTACAAAACACTGCTCAAAGAAATCCAAGAAGACCAAACAAATGGAAAAATATTCCATGGTCATGGATCGGAAGAATCAGCATTGTTAAGATGTCCAACTTACCAAAGGTAATCTACCGAGTCAATGCACTATCCATTAAATTACCAACATCATTCTTCTCTGAAAATGACAATACAGAAATTCATAAGGAAACATAAACAACCACAAATAGCCCAAACAATCCTTAGCAAAAGAAACAAAGCAGGATGTATCACACCTCCAGTTTTAAACTTTAGTATAAGGCTGTAGTAATCAAAACAGCCTGGTGTTGGTACAAGAACAGGCATGCAGACCAATGGAACAGGATAGAGATTTCAGAAACAAATTTCTCAACCAACTTATCTTCGTAAAAGCCTCCACCAATGACTACTGGGGCAAGAAGAACCTATTCGGTAAATGGTGCTAGGAAAACTGGCTGACCACAAGCAGAATTGAAACAGGACCCCTACCTACCACCCATATACAAAAATTAACTCTAAATGGATCAAAGACCTAAATGTAAAGCGTGGGAATGCAATCTAGGTTAACCTCTCTGGAAAACAGTGTGACGATTTCTAAAAGAACTAGAAAATGACCTTCCGTATGACCCAGCAATCCCCCTACTAGGAACATACCAGGAGGAACACAAATCTTTCTATAAAAAACAGTCCTGCACATGCATGTTTATTACAGCACTATTCACAATAGCAAAAATATGGAGCCAATCATGCTGCTCACTGAAACTGGACTGGATTAAAAAAAATTTGGTGCATATACACAGTGGAATATTATGCAACCATAAAGAAGGACAAACATATGAACTTCACAGCAACTTGGATGGATTTAGAGTCAATAATACTTAGTGATCTATTACAGAAACAAAGAACAGGGTACCACAGTGTCCCCACTCATAAGTGGACCCTGAACATTTACCATGATACTACAAGAAGGGGATTGGCCATAGTGGGATACTGCTGGTGTGGGGGGTTGGAGGGTGACAAAGCATCAATAAGCATACCCAATCTCAAACCAGGCAAAGTGGGAACTAAAGGGAGGCCCAAACTTTGCCTGTACTATGTCCACTCGTACACCTAACCCTGAATTGTGCTACACAACTTCAAAATAAAAAAAAATATATATATATATGTATATATATATATATATTTTGGAGTTGGAGTCTCACTCTGTCGCCCAGACTGGAGTGCAGTGGCTGCTCCCGGCCACCGCAGCCTCAACCTGCTGGGCTCCGGCAATCCTTCCGCCTCATCCTTCCAAGTAACTGGAACTACAGGCATGCACTACCATGCCCAGCTGATATTTTGATTTATTGTAGAGATGAGGTCTCGCCTGCCCAGGTGGGTCTCGAACCCGCGGGCTCAGGCAATACACTCACCTCAGCCTCTCAAGGCATGGGATTACAGGCTGAGCCACTGAGCCTGGCTTAAAATAAAATATATTAAAAAAAGAGACTTCCGGCAAGATGGCGACGGGGCAACCTGGTCTGTGAAACCCTCTGCAAAGGAGAACTGCAGTGGGTCTCTGGCTCTCGCCTCGGGGACTGCGGACCCCAACATCACAGCCTGCTCTTCATACAGAGCTCGGCCATTGCCACTGCTGGGACATCGCAGCAGACTGAACAGCCACTGCAGGGCAGATGCTGCCACCGCCACTGCCGGTAGCACATCGCACCACCCAGGCCAGAGGCGATCCAAGACTTCAGTCCTTGAAGCCCCTTCAGGGAAGATCTGGGATCGCTACCACCTCTCCTGTGACTGAGATGTCCTGCCCGCTGTGAGTCTCCTGCCTACGCCCTGAGGCAGGCATCCATCTCCAGTCTCTGCTGGTTCCTGTCCAGCCCCATCCCCTCTGGGACGAGCAGCTGAAATAGCACCACCTGCTGGCGATTCAAGATAACAACACTGAAACGGGAGAAACAAGCTTGAAAAAGACATAGGCCAGAGTGGTGAACGGAGGGTGATCTTAACTGTCCTACACAGCAGACCAGGGGCAACTGACCCCAACTGCAAACTAATTTGCCAGCTTGAAAAGAAGGCTAGAAATCAGAACTGAAAGGACATTGGACTTAAACGAAAAATCTCAGAGTGTGCTTCATTGATTCTGTTAGTTTAATGACTTAATTCTATTGCTACTGTATTATTCCTTTTTTTTTCCTCTTGCTTTTCTTCTCTTTTCTTCTCTCTGTAAAACATATCTTTGTATAAAGGAACAGCACACCAATAAGGTGGTTGGTAAGCTTGTGTATTAGCATCAGTATATGGTTTTTTTTTTGTATGGGAGTTGGTTCATCTGTAGCTGTGGCCTATTGTTTTTATCTGTTTCAGTATAGGTCTCTCCATTTGTTGGCACACGTTTGTTTCCCCCCTTGCTCCTTTATCTCTCCACCCCCCTCTTCAACCCACTGTCTGCTCCATTCTCTTCCCTCTGCTAACCACATTTTATTTCAAGGAGTAAACCTACAGCCCCACTGCATGGACAGATTCCAAGGCAGTGGGAAGTGGGTTCCAGATTATCCACACACCTGTCAACAAATACCAGGACCTGCAGATAGATTTTGAATCACAGCTCCCCCCTTAAGTAAATCTCAAAACTGCAAAAAGGACCACCCCCAACCTACAGTGCAACTCCAGAATGGAACAAAGTAAGAGGGCATACATAAAGAATAGGATATTGAACAAACAGAAGTAAAACCAAACCCTTTGCCCCTGAATAACAGAATTAAAGAAGACGTTGATGTGGAGGGAAGGAAAAAGTAGGGAGGGGAAAAAACCACACAAATGAAGAAAAATCAAATGAAGACCCCTGGCAGATCAGACACTAAGAAAACAGATTCTGGAACACAAACAATGAAGAGCCCCCCAGAATGACTGGTCACATGCAACAAACCCAGTCATTAAGACATTAATGGAGAGAATTTAAAAAATTGAGGAGAGACAAGAGGAAAATAGGAAGGAGCTGATGTCAGAAATAATAGCAGTAAAGAATACTGTGATGGAAATGAATAACAGACTAATAAGCATGGAAAGCAGAATTAGCCAAGCAGAAGAAAGAATCTCAGAGCTCGAAGACCAAAATACATAACTAACCCAAACTGTCAAAAGCATAGAAAAGAAGCTCAAAAAGACAGAACAAAACCTGCAAGAGATGAATGATCACTTCAAGAGACCAAACTTAAGAGTAATTGGGCTTCTTGAGGCACAGAGAGAAACAGAAGCCACACTGGAACAAACATTTCATGAAATCATTCAAGAAAACATCCCTCATCTCATCAAGGATGAAAAAATTCAAACACAAGGGATTCAGAGAACCCCTGCAAGACAACAAATGAGAAGACCAACTCCCAGACACATAATAATTCACCTAAACAAAGTAGCTATAAAAGAAAAAATCCTAAAGGCAGCAAGAGAAAAAGGCCAGACTACCTACCAGGGAAGACCAATTAGAATAGCAGCAGATTTATCCACAGAAACCCTTCAGGCTAGGAGAGCCTGGAGTCCTATCTTCAAAGTTCTAAAAGAGAAACAATTTCAACCAAGAATAACATACCCAGCCAAACTGAGCTTCATTAGTGAGGGAAAATTGAAATCTTTTCCAGATATCCAATCCCTAAGAACCTATGCTGCCAACAGACCACCTCTACAAGAAACACTTAAGAAAGTACTGAACACAGTAGAAAAAGAAAAAAGAACAACAACATTCTTCACAAGAGTACAGGCAAAAGATTAAAACCACACATAAACCAACTCCAAAACCAAAAGAAAGACAACAACCAAACAGGACCAACAATTCTGTAAGAACCTTATGACAGGGATCAACTCTTGCATTTCAATTATTAGCCTAAATGTGAATGGACTAAATGCACCACTGAAAAGACATAGAATGGCAAAATGAATAAAATATCATCAGGCAAAATCTATTGCCTTCAAGAGACTCACCTCACTAGAAAGGACACCCACAGACTCAAAGTAAGAGGATGGGAAACAAATTTTCCGGTGAATGGGATACAAAAGAAAGGAGGAGTAGCGATCTTAATTTCAGACAAATTACCCTTCAAGCTATTAAAAATCAAAAAAGATACAGAAGGCCACTACATAATGATAAAAGGCTCAATCCATCAATAAGAAATATCTATCCTAAACATACATGCACCCAACATAGGTGCACCAACTTTCATAAAGCAACTTCTAGGAAAACTAAAGAAAGATATTGACTCTAACACCATCATAACTGGGAACTTTAATACCCCACTCACAACCCTAGACAGATCATCAGGGCAAAAAATCAGCAAGGAGATTAGGAACCTCAGTGTGACTTTGGACCAAATGGACTTGATACCTACAGAAAACTCCATCCAAAGACCACAGAATATACGTTTTACTCATCACCGCATGGAACGTATTCTAAGATCAACCACGTAATTAGCCATAAATCAAGCATAAGCAACTTTAAAAGGAACGAAATTCTACCATGTACCTTCTCGGACCACAGTAGAATAAAAATAAACATTGACACCAACAAGGTCCCCCCAAAACCCACAACAAAGACATGGACACTAAACAGCATGATGCTAAACAACTCCTGGGTCAATGATGAAATCAAAACAGAGATCAAAAGATACCTGGAAACAAATGAAAATGAAGAAATATCTTACCAAAATATCTGGGATGCCTTGAAAGCTGTAGTAAGAGGGGAATATATATCCCTACAAACACACATGAAGAAAATGGAAGAAACACATATCAACAACCTAACAAGCCACCTAAAGAAGCTGGAAAAGCAAGACCACAAAAACCCTAATTTCAGAAGGAGAATCCAGATCACCAAAATAAAAGCCCAAATCCAGGACACAGAAGACAAAAAGATAATGCAAAAAATCAATGAAACAAAAAGCTGGTTCTTTGAAAGGATAAACAAGATCGATGGTCCCCTAGCTAGACTAATCAAGAAAAAATGAGAAAAAAACCAAATAAGCACAATCAGAAACACAAAAGATGAAGTCACATCTGACCCTGAAGAAATACAAAAGATCATTAGAGACTACTATGTACACTTTTATGGAAACAAACTTGAAAATCTTAAGGAAATGGAGGACTTTCTGACATCACACAACCTACCTAGATTGGAACAAGAAGAAATTCAGACCCTAAATAGACCAATAACAACCAAGGAAATCAACTACGTAATAAGAAAACTTGCTACAAAAAAAAAAGCCCTGGTCCAGATGGCTTTCCACCAGAATTCTACAAGACATTTAAGGAGGAGCTGATACCAATTCTACTGAAGGTATTCCAGGCTATTGAAAAAGATGGAACTCTCCCCAAATCATTTTACGAAACCAACATCACATTGATACCCAAGCCAGGTAAAGATCCAACAAAGAAAGAGAACTACAGGCCAATATCTTTGATGAACGTAGATGCTAAAATTCTCAACAAGATCCTAGCAAACCGAATTCAGCAGTACATCTTAAAAATCATCCGTCATGACCAAGTAGGCTTCATTCCTGGGATGCAAGCCTGGTTCAACATTCATAAAACCATAAATGTAATGAAATACATCAACAGATGTCAAAACAAAAACCACATGATTATATCATTAGATGCAGAAATAGCTTTTGATAAAATCCAGCACACCTTCTTGATAAAAACCCTTGAACATCTAGGCATACGGGGAACATACCTCAAAATAGTAAAAGACATCTACGAAAAACCCACAGCCAGCATACTCCTAAATGGACAAACATTGGAACCATTTCCCGTGAAAACTGGAACAAGACAAGGATGCCCACTCTCACCCCTCCTGTTCAACATAGTGTTGGAACTCCCGGCTCAAGCAATCAGAGAAGAGGAGGCAATCAGGGGTATCCAAATAGGAAAAGAGGAAGTCAAGTTATCTCTCTTTGCAGATGATATGATTGTATACCTTGAAAACCCAAGAGAATCTGTCAAAAACCTCCTTACACTGATAAAGGCCTTTGGCAAAGTCTCAGGATACAAAATAAATGTACAAAAGACAATCGCATTTCTCTATGCCAATAATAAACAAACAGAAACCCAAATAAAAACCACAAATCCATTCACAATAGCCACAAAAAAATGAAATACCTTGGCATCTTCCTAATCAGAGATGTGAAAGACCTTTACAATGAAAATTACAAAACACTGCAGAAAGAAATCAAAGACGACACAAACAAGTGGAAAAATGTCTCATGCTCATGGATTGGAAGAATTAACATTGTGAAGATGTCCATCTTACCTAGGGCAATCTACAAATTCAATGTAATACCCATCAAATTACCAGCAACATTTTTCTCAGACCTAGAAAAGACAACACAGGAATTCATATGGAAACACAAACGTCCAAGAATAGCCAGAACAATCCTCAGCAAAAAAAAAAAGCAAGTGGTATCACATTACCAGACTTCAAACTTTACTATAAAGCTACAATCATCAAAACAGCTTGGTATTGTTATAGGAACAGGCATATAGATCAATGGAATAGAATTGAGATTCCAGAAGCAAAACCTCAATTTCTCAACCAACTCATCTTCGACAAGGCCTCCACCACCTACCATTGGGGAGAGGAGAACCTATTCAGTAAATGGTGCTGGGAAAACTGGCTGACCACATGCAGAAGATTGAAACAGGACCTCTATCTATCCCCATGCACAAGGGTTAACTCCAAATGGATCAGAGACCTAAATGTAAACTCTCAAATCATAAGAACCTTAGAAAAGGAAGGAAATACCCTCATGGAAATCGGAACTGGCATCCAATTCCTGAACAAAACCCAAAACCCACAGGCCATAAGAGAGAAGATAGACAAGTGGGACCTTACTAAACTGACAAGCTTCTGCAAAGCCAAAGAAACCATCAAGAGAGCAGGGAGACAGCCTACAGACTGGGAAAAAGTATTTGCCAACACCAGGTCTGACAAAGGCTTAACATCCTGGATCTACGAGGAACTAAAATGTGCTGAAAAGAAAAAAACAAACAACCCCATTATAAAATGGGCAAAAGATATGAACAGACACTTCACCAAAGAGGACATCCGAGCATCCAACAAACACATGAAAAAATGTTCAACCTCACTAATCAGGGAGATGCAAATCAAAACCACACTAAGATACCACCTAACTCCAGTCAGAATGGCAATTATCAACAACTCAAAAAATAACAGCTACTGGAGAGGGTGTGGCAAAAAGGGAACACTTCTACACTGTTGGTGGGAGTGTAAACTAGTGCAACCTCTGTGGAAAGCAGTGTGGTGATTCCTAAAAGCTCTAAATATCAACCTCCCATATGACCCCGCAATCCCCCTCCTGGGAATATACCCTGAAGAACTCAAATCACTTTATAAAAAAGATACCTGCATACGTACGTTTATCGCAGCGTTGTTCACAATAGCAAGAACCTGGAAGCAACCATGCTGCCCATCAAAAGAGGACGATTAAAAAAATGTGGTACATATACACGATGGAATACTATACAGCCATAAAAAAAACACAAAATCATGAATTTCGCAGCAACCTGGATGGAACTAGAGTCTATAATACTGAGTGACCTCTCACAGAAACAAAGATCTGAGTATCACATGTTCTCATTCATATAATGGACCTTGAACATCCAATGTAATACTATAAGTAAATGACCGACGGTACTTGGAAACTATGTGGGGAGGGAGGGAGATGGGATTAACAGTAGCAAATATCTGTCTGGGATGGAGTAACACCTCTTATCAACAGGGTGCCTGAATGAAACGTAATTGTACACCTTACCCTTTACTATACCCCACAAAACCATAATAAAAAATATTGATTATGAAAAAAAATAAAAATAAATAAATAAAATATCAAAAAAAGAGAAAGAAATCAGTGACACCACATGGACTGACACACATTGGGACTAAGGTGGCAATAAGGAGATTTACTTCGATATGGAAGCATTACTATATTCCAGCCTAGGATGTTTATTACCTTATTAGTTCTTGTTTCTAATAAAAAGTGACTTTCCAGATTCAAATAATAATTTGCACATGAATGTTTTTTAATGGAGCAGTTCATGTCTCAAGTAACTGTAGCAATTTATTCCCAACAGGTAAATTTAAAATTATGTCTCATTTCTGACTATATTCTTTTATACACCTTTAGTCCACACTTAAATAACTTGAGTGAAGTAAGCTGTGAGACGCCTATCAAAGAAGAGTTATAGAGAAAAATGTATGTATGTGCATATGTATATAGATGCACATACATGCACACACACACATAAATATATATGCACATAATAATGATTATGCATACACCCATCAACACACCTACTCACACAAACTTGTGCACAAAATAGAATCATATAGAGACAAATCAACATTAGTGAGATTTATTCTCTGGGACATCCAAGGCCATACAGAGTGTTTTTCTGACATGGTTTCTGAATCTTCTCATTGTAGCATTTGTAGGTAACTTTCCGTCTCTTTTAGATTGAGATGTATAAAGAGGAGAGGGTCATAGAGTTGCCTTTTCCTATTAGGCTATTTGTCACCCTTAGTCATTAGCAACCAGTGCCTTAGGACACTCAGATTTCCTGTGTATAAGAGTGAACTAAGGGAGAGAAAACTCTCTCTGGAGCAAGGAGGAGCTGGCCACAGTCGCTGGGCAATGAAGCCCCCTGCAGAAAAGAACAGAGCTAATGGAACGTGGATTTGTCCCTCACTCTCCAGAGCTCTGTCAGCATGTGAGGTGAGTGCCACAACTCAAACCCACTCTCACATCAGATGGAACCTTGGTTTAGGACCATATCTCATGGGGGGGGGGAATCCAAGCATGAGAGGTGAAAGTGAGGTGATGGAGGAATGTGGAAAATGAGCCATTAAATGGGATTAGAGGGCTGACTACCTACAAACTGAATTTGAATTTAAAACACATCCCACTACAGCAGGATGTCACACGTTGTGTTAGCTTCCTTAGAGAGGAATATTAGTTAAATCTTGAGTTAGTAGCTTTTCAAAAGGTCTAGAATATTTGTTACAAGTATATAAAGGGTAGTTTCTAGGGAAAGACATAGATTTCACATAACTAAATACACATATGAGTTCTCGAAGTCTCAGTTCATAAGTTGAATACTAATTGGAACTTAAAAAGTGAGTCAGTCTGGGAAGTTATGTGGTGTGTTACTGTGAGCCAGTTTAATTCTTTAGTACTGCCTTATATGAGTTGAAAGAGTATCTTCTGGAAAATTCTCCAAAGCAACTTGTGATATAAATACATATATGTATATATATGCAAATGCATGTATATGAGTGCACGCACACACACATATGTACTTATTCTAACAACATACAGAGAGGTTTAGATTTGGATTATTCACCATCAAGAGCATACATGGGAACAAAGAGTTCTCATGAAACTATTCCTGATGTGTTCTCTCATGATAAGATGCTGTGTGGAATATTATGTTTTTACTGGGTTGGGGTAGAAAATTGCACAACTCTTAGAAGGAGACTTCTGACTCTGAGTTTTGTTGACTGTAGTTTCTGTGAGAATGAGACTGTAACGCTGTATGCAAGGGAAAGAGACAATCCTATGGAGGTAGCAATATATAATGAACAGAGAAGCCCTGGGTAGAAAAGGACAGAGCTAATATTCCATGTGAAGCTGACATCCTAAACTCACACCCATCATCATGGTAGATGGAACCTTTGCCTCACACCCTAACTTTTGGGAAAGGAAGACAAAGAAAAGTAATCTGGAGACAGAGATCATCATGAATCAAGAATTTATATGAAATTTAAGGGTTTATACTAGCATATAAAACATAATATCTAATATGAATGTCACAACAGGTCAAACTAGTCATACATATACACAGGAATATTTAAAGGTAATAACTTGGGGAGTAAATTGTAGTTATTCAATGCCAAACGTTTGGAATTGCACCTTGGATCTCAGTATGACCATTTTTAATCTGTCAGCTCCAGATTTGAACAAACTGAAAATAGTAACTACTGATAGAGCCACCAATGTAATTCAGTGATAAAAAATTAATCTTAGATACATATGTACATATACACATCCTAACACGTGTCCCCATAGAGAAAACACATAAACCAGGGACACAGAGAGATCAAGACTTGTGAGATTTACTCTCAGGAGCATCCATAGCAATACAGAGTATCTTTGACATTGTATCTAAATCTTCTCATTGTAGCATCTGTTGTGTTTGATAAAAGAGAAAGATACCACAGAGGGATGCTTCACCCTGTTAGTATATTATGCACTCTAAATTAGTAGCACGCAAAGGCTGAAGAAACTCAGATATTCTGTGTATGAGATTCTACTGGAGTAGGGAAGGGAAGGGGAAAGTCCTGGCTGGTGGAACAAGGCAGCAACACTGGGCAGGGAGCAGAGGAGCCCACAGCAGAAAGAAAGTAGCTGATGTACTCTGGATTTGTAGCCCTCTCCAAAGATCTGCCACCTAATAAGCTGGTACCCAAGCCCCAACCGAGCATCACCATGCAAAGGGCCTCTGATTAGGCCTGCAGTGTCTTCACCCTGTGGAACAACAGGGAGGACATCTCTGATGGTGAAAATAAGGCATCAGTAGAGGGACTTAAGAATGAGGAACTTAGATGGAATAAAGGGGATTTGTATCTAGAAGTTGCAGGTGAACTTGAAATAAATTCAGCCACGAAAATCTTTTCACATTTTAGTTAACTTTTAATAGTAAGCAGGAAAAAAATGCATTTCTACGGAGAAAGACATTTACATTTTCAAATTACTGATTGCTTGTGAATTAAGGATCACCCACTTCATAACTTACAAAGAAATTTAAGCTAGTTGGAACCAAAATGTAGATCAGGGGAGTCACATGATGTCTGACTATGTTCCTTTTTAATTCTTCAGCACTGTCCCACATGGCATGATAAAAGTATGTTGGGGTGAAGACATGGAAGTAAGGTAAGATATAATTGAATAAAAATAGATATGTACATATATAGATTTTCCTACATGCATGAACACACACACACACACACACACACACACACACACACACACACACACACGCAATCACGCTGCAAGAGATTTGGATTTGAGTGAGGCGATCTCACCTCAGAAGCCACAGTCTGAATCCAGAGTTCTCTTGACAGTGCTTCTAAAGTTCCTTTGTGGTGAGCTTCTGTATATAATATAACTCATGTTGAGAACAGAAGCACAAGCAAGTAAGACAAGTGGCAGAGGAAGGAGTCTTTTACAATTAGCGTTTGTCATCTAGGCTACTATGGGGGAGACTGTGCTAGTGTGGGCCCAGGAAACATGGAATCATCCTGAAAGCAGGGGAGAGAGCAGAGGACAGTGAACAGAGGAGTCCCCCGCAGAAAAGCATGGAGCCACTAGATGCTAGAACTGCCCTCACCCTCCAGAGTTTGGATAGCATGTGAGATAGCTGCCCCCAAACCACACCCACTATCAAGATGGAAGGAGCTCCTGCTTCTAGTCTGCAGATACTTGACCGTATCTCAGGGTCAAGAAAGTCAATCATGATGGATGAAAATGAGGAAGTAATGGAGGGCTTTTGGGTCCAGGAATTTAAAAGGGATGAGAGGAATCTATACACAACTGAAGCTGAATTTGAAAAAATGCAACCACAAAAGACTGTCCCATATTGGGACTAAGGTATTAAAGAGCTTTCCTTCAATCTAGAAGCATTACTGTTTCCATAGCTAATGTCCCTGAATGGAGAAAGCTTTGATGGGGCTACAGTAAAATGTTAGTTAAAAGCAAATTAGGGTTTATGTATATATACACACACGTGTAAATATAGGTATGCTTCAATACACATAACATATATTTCTATCACTACACATGAATCCATACGCGTACACACAGAAACATACAACCAAAATAGTTGATATTGGTAAAATTGACTCTCAGGGATATCTTTTGCATTATGGAGTGTCTTTGACACTGTGTCTAAATCTTCTCATTATAACATTTATAAGTATATTATCTTTCTTAACTCTAAGTGGATAAAGGGGGGCAGGTCAAGAAAGGGACATTCTTCCTGTTAGTATGTGTGTCACTCTTAGTAGCAGCCAATCCCATCCCTTAGGAAGCTGAGGCTTCCCATTTATCAGACTCTACTAGAGTGGGTGAAAACGAGAAGAACCCTGTGTAGAGCAAGGAGGAGATAACAGATTACAAGGAGTAGTGAAGCACTTAGGAAAAGGAACAGTGTTTATAGCACCTTGAGGTGTTTTATTCTCTGGAGCTCTGCTACTGTGTAATTTTGGTGGCCCAAGCTCAATTCCAGGCTCACAATCATTTTGTACAGAGTTCCTGAGGCAGGAATGCAGGTGCTTGACCATACCTTCTGAACAGAAGAGACAGCCATGATGGGTAAAAGAAAGAAGATTCAAATAAGAATGAGGAATTTAGATGGGGTGAATGGAATGTTTCCTCACAACAGCAGTTAAATTGGAAAGCCGATGAGGAGTTCTCTAGCTTAATTGTCAGACCTTCATATATCTACAACTGAAATTGAATTAGAAAGGGTCTCTTAAATCAGGCCTTAGGAAATTATGATCTCTTTGGCAATCTGGATGCATTACTGTTTTCACGTACTTAAGACACTCATTTGTGACATAGAAAGTCTTATATCTAATAAAAATTACATGGAGTTATCAGTGAAAGGTTATATATATGCATACCTATACACATTTAACCCACACTCACATTACAGATATTAAATACAGAGTTTTTTAAACACTGTTTCTAAGGTATTGGCAGTTTCAGCCGCTGCATATGACATCCTTTCCTTTTGGGGTCTAGTTGAATGGAAAAGGGATAGTTTATGGGAAGCAGACTTCTTCCTCCTATCTAGTAGTCAAAACCTTAAGAAAACTGTCAGATTGCCTATGTATGCTACTCTACTAGACTAGGCTATATGAGTTTCTAGGGCTGCTTTTAAAAAGTCTTACAAATCGAGTGACTTACACAACAAAACTTGATTATCTCACCGTTCTAGAGCCTAGAAGTTTGAAATCGAGGTGTCACTGGGGTTGTTTTAATAAGAGTTGTAAGGAAGAATCTGTTACATGGTACTTTGCTAGCTTTTGCTGGTTGCTGGTCTCTGCCTTTCTCTTCCAATGGCATTCTTCCTGAGTGTGTGTCTGTGTGTACAAGCTTCCCTTTTAATGATAATGCCAGTCATATTAGAGTATAGTATACCAGTATGACCCCTTCTTTTTTTTTTTTTTTAAAGCAGGGTTTATTGAGAGGACAGAAAAGCTCCCACAGCAGGAGGGGAACTGAGGGGTTGCCCACCAGTATGACCCCTTCTGAATTACATATGTCTGCAGTGACTTTCTTTCAAAATAAAATTGCATCATTGGTTATAGGCATTAGGATTTCATTACTTCCATTAGGGGAGTGAACTCTATGCAATCTATAACAAGGAACAAGTGAGGAACAATGCTATTGTAACTTTTATAATCTCTTAGCCCTCAGACACCAGCAGTGACAGGATAGAGCTCTGATGAAGACATCAGTGAAATGTGAGTTTAAAGCATGCCATGGAAGAGGTACAAGTGAAAATGGAATCAGTGGAGCCCCAAACAGAAAGGATTAAATAATAGCAATGAATGTATTGCTTACCCTCAAGAATTCTGTGACTGTGTGAGGCTAGAGTCCCCAACCTAAATCCACTGTTATATTGAATGGAGCCTGCAGGCCTGATCCTCTCTGATGGGCAAAACAGACAAATATAATATGGCAAAGTAAGAGGGTGATGGAGGGATTTTAGAGACAGAAATTTAGATGTGGTAAGAGCAATACATACCTCCAATAAGAATGGAATTTGAAATAAATGCCACCACAAAAGGCTGCAATATATTGGGACTAAATTATGAAGAGCTTAATTTCAAATTGGAAGCATTAATATTTTCACAGGCTCAAGGTATTCATTTTTGGCACAGAAAGCCTAATATCTGTGAAAATGACACACTGGGTTCAAAGAGTGATATATACATGGAATTTTAATATCAACTAGCTTATATCTAGAGTAATTGTACCTATTTGGCAAAAAAATAAGTTAAAATTATATATTTAATTATGTATGTCTTCTGACTAACATATTTTATAATCCCCTAGCTTGCTGGAACTTGCAGTAACAGGAGAAAGCTCTGCTGAAGCCAGTAGTAAAATGTGAGTTTAAAATGAATGAAGTTTTATGTACACACACACATACACACACAGACAAATGTTTGTATACTTGTATACACTACATACATACTTCCATCAGCACACACGTGCATACATGTACACCACAGAAACATTGCACAATGAGAGGGAGAGAGATGTTGACAATTATGAAATGGACTTTCCAGAATATCCTTAGCAATACAGGATGTCTCTGACACTCTAGTTAAATCTTCTCACCAAAGGATCTATACTGAACTTTCAGTCTTTTAAAAATATATACATACATATATTTATTTTTTATTTTAAAGATGTAGGGTACAATTCAGGATTAGACATACAAGTGGATATTTTACAGGTAAAGTTTGGGCCTTCCTTTGGTCCCCACTTTGCCTGGGTTGAGATCTGGTACCCTTATTGATGTTGTGTTCCCTACCCTCCCCCTATCCCAACAGTATACTGCTACTGCCAATCCCTTTCTTATAGTATTATTGTAAATGTTCAAGGTCCACTTATGAATGAGAACATATAGTACTCTGTTTTTGTCTTTGTGATAGATCACTGAGTATTATAGACTCTAAGTCCTTCCAAGTTGCTGCAAAGTCTGTATGTTTGTCTTCTATGGCTGTGTAATATTCCGTTGTGCATGCATACCACAATTTTATTTTATCCAGTCCAGTTTTGATGGGCAGCACGGTTGGTTCCATGTTTTTGCTCTTGTGAATAGTGCTGCAATAAACATGCGAGACAGGCATCTTTTTTGTAGAATGATTTGAGTTCCTCCAGGTATATCCCCAGTAGTGGGATTGCTGGGTCATATGGAGGATCAATTTCTAGTTCTTTTAGAAATTGCCACACTGTTTTCCATAGAGGTTGAACTAGGTTGCATTCCTACCAGCAGTGTAGAAGCATTTATTTTCTCCGCATCCTCACAAGTATCTGTTGTTGTTTGTTTTATTAGTGATAGTCATTTTTACTAGGGTTAGGTGGTATCTCTATGTGGTTTTGGTTTGCATTTCGCTGATGATTAGTGAGACTGAGCACTTTTTCATGTGCCTGTTAGTTGCCCATATCTTCTTTTGAGAAGTGTCTGTTCATGTGTTTTACCTACTTTTTAATGGGGTTGTTTGTTTTTTCCCTTTTGGTACATTTGAGTTCCTTGTAGATCCTGAATGTTAGGCCTTTGGCAGATATATAATTGGTGAATATTTTTTCCAATCTGTGGGCTGTCTCACTGCTCTCTTGATGATTTCTTTTGCTTTGCAGAAGCTTTTCAGTTCAGTGAGGTCCCACTTGTCTATCTTATCTCTTATGGCATGCACACCTGAGGTTTTGATCAGGAATTGGTTGCCAGTTCCAATTTCCATAAAGGTGTCACTTGCATTTTCTAAGATTCTTGTAATTTGAGGTTTTAATGTTTAGGCCTTTGATTCATTTAGAGTTGGTTTTTGAGTATGGTGATACTAGGTAGGGGTCCTGTTTCAATCTTCTGCATGTGGTAAGCCAATTTTCCCAGCACCATTTACTAAATAGGTTCGCCTTTCCCCAATGGTTGTTGTTGGAGGCTTTGTCAAAGATGAGTTTGTTGAGAAATTGAGGCTTTGCTTCCAGAATCTCTATCTTGTTCCATTGGTCTATATGCCTGTTCTTCTACCAATATCAGGCTGTTTTGATGATTGTAGTCTTATACTAAAGGTTAAAGTCTGGAAGTGTGATACCTCCTACTTTGTTTCTTTTGCTAAGGATTGTTTTTGGCTGGTCGTTTATGGTTCCATATGAATTTCTGTATTGTCATTTCCAGGTCTGAGAAGAATGATGATGATGATTTAATGACTATTTCATTGAATCTGTAGATTGCCTTGGGTAGGATGGACATCTTAGCAATGTTGATTCTTTCAATTCATGAGCATGGAATATTTTTTTGTTTGTTTCTTCTTAGATTTCTTTGAGCAATGTTTTGTAGTTTTCACTGTCAAGGTCTTTCACTTCTCTGGTAGGAAGATACCTAGATATTTCATTTTTTTGGTGTTTATTGTGAATGTGATTGTGATTTTTATTTGGGTTTCGGTTTATTATCGGTATATAGAAAATGCAACTGTCTTTTGCACGTTTATTTTGTACCCTGAGACTTTACCAAAGTCCTTAATCAAGGAGGTTTTTTGACAGATTCTCTTGGATTTTCAAGTTATAGGATCATATCATCAACAAAGAGGGATAACTTAACTGCTTCTTTTCCTACTTGGATATCCCTGATTTCCTCCTCCTGTCTCATTGATATTACTGGGATTTCCAACCCAAATTTGAACTGGAGGGGTGAGAGTGGGCAACCTTGTCTTGTTCCAGTTTTCAGGGTAAATACTTCCAGTTTCTCTCCATTTAGCAATATGCTGGCTGTGGGTGTACTGTAGATGGCACTTACTATTTAGGGGTATGTTTCTTCTATGTCTAGGTTTTTGAGGGTTTTTATCAAGAAGAGATGCTGGAAATATCAAAGGCTTTTTCTGTATCTAATGATATAATCATATGTTTTTACATCTGTTGATGTATTTAATTACATTTATGGTCTTGAGGATGTTGAATCAGCTCTGCCTCCTGGGGATGAAGCCTACTTGGTCATGGTGGATGACTTTTGCGATTTGTTTTGGGATCCAATTTGCTAGAATCTAGTTGAGAATTTTTGCATCAAAATTCATTAGGGATATTGACCTGTAGTTATGTTTTTGGGTATCAATGTGGTGTTAGCTTTGTAAAATGATGTGGGGAAGAATTCCATCTTTCTCATTTGCCTGGAATACTTTCAATAGGATTGGTGTGAGCCCTCCTTTTATGTTGTATAGAATTCTGCTGGAAAGGCATCTGGTTCAGGGCTTTTGTTTGTAGGTAGGTTTCTTATGATGGAGTCAGTTTCCCAGGTTGTTATTGGTCTATTTAGTGTCTCAATGTCTTTTTGTTTCAACCTTGGGAGGTTGTGTGATGTCAGAAATTCCTCTATTTCATTTAGGTTTTCAAGTTTGTTTCCATATTGGTATGCATAGTAATCTCTGATAATCTTTATATTTCTTTGAGGTCAGTTGCAATTTGATTTTTGGCATTTCTTATTGTGTTTATTTGGACTTTTTCTCCCTTTTCTTGGTCAGTCTGGCTGGGGGATTCATCAATCTTGTTTATTTTTCAAAGTTCTAGCTTTTTGTTTTGTTGATTTTTTTCTATGATATTTTTTCCTTCTATGTCCTATATTTGGGCTTTTACTTTGGTGTTCTGGATTCTTCTGCTAAAGTTAGGGTTTGGGTATTCTTATCTTTCCAGTTCACTTATGTGATTTGCTAGGCTGTCAAATTGTGATCTTTCCATTTTCTTTATGTGTGTTTGTAGAGATATAAATTCCCCTTTAAAACTACTTTATGACATCCCAGAGGTTTTGGTAAGATGTTTCTTTGTTTTCATTTGTTTCTAGGAATCTTTTAATTTATGTTTTGATTTCTGTGTTGACCCAGTAATTCTTCATCATGCTCTTTAGTGTCCATGTCTTTGTGGGTTTTGGGGGAGTTTTGTTGGTGTTGATACTTAGTTTTATTCCACTGTGGTCTGTGTACTGCAGTATTTTGGTCTTATGAAAGTTGTTTATGCTTGATTTATGGCAGAGGATGTGATCAGTTTTGGAGTACATTCAGTCTTGGAGTACATCTTGTATAGATGGTCATGAATAGAATGTATATTCTGTGGTTGTTGGGAGAAGTGTTCTGTAGGTATCTTTTAAGTCCATTTGGTCAAGTATAAAGTTGAGGTTCTGGATCTCTTTGTTGTTTTTTTGCCTCAGTGATCTATCCAGGGTTATCAGCAGGGTTTTTAAGTCCTCAGCTATAATAGTGTTAGAGTTAATATATTTTTTAGTTTACTGAGTAGTTGCTTTATAAACATTGGGTTTCCTCTGTTAGGTACAAAGATGTTTAGGATGGATATTTCTTTTTGATGGACTGAACTTTTTTATCACTGTGTAGTGTCCTTCTATATCCTTTAAAATTTTTGATAGCTTAAAGGTTGTTTTATCTGATAATAAGGTCATAACTCCTGCCTTCTTTTGTGATCCATCTGCCTGAAAATTCATTTTCTGTTCTCTAACTTTGAGTCTCTGTGCATCCCTTGTGGTGAGATGAGTTTCCTGGATGTGGCAAGTTATTGGGTGATGGTTTTTTATCTGGTTTGTCATTCTGTGTCTTTTCAGTGGTACATTTAGTCCATTCACATTCAGACTGATTATTGAAATGTGACTTTTTATTCCCATCTTGAGGCTCCTATAAAGTTTTTTCTTTGATTGTTTTTGTTCAACTTTTGGGTTGATGTATGTGTGTGTTTTCTGTTGATTCTGCATTCTTCTGTTCTCTGTGAAGTGCATGGTTGTTCTTTTCTTTCTTCTATGCTTAATACCTTTTAAAGCATCTCCTCCAGAGCTGGTCTGGAAGCTGCATAATTTCTTAGGTATTGGATATCTTGGAAGGATTTTAATTCTCCATCTCTGATGAAGTTGAGCTTGGCTGGGTAGGAAATCCTTGGTTGAAATCGTTTATCTTTGCTGTCTTTGAATATTGGACTCCAGTCCCTTCTAGCTTGTAGTGTTACTATTGATAGATCTGCTGCTATTCTGATTGGTTATCCCCTGTTGGTAGTTTTACCTTTCTCTCTTGCTGCTTTTTGGATTTTTTCTTTTGTATCTACTTTGTGTAGATGAATTACCATGTATCTAGGGGATGGTCTTCTCATTTGATGTCTTGTGAGGGTTCTCAGTATCTCTTGTGTTTGGATGGCCATATCTCTAGTGAGATTGGGAAAGTTTTCTTGGATAACCTCCTAGAATACTTGCTCCAAAGTGTTCTCCCTTTCCCTTTTTTCTTCTGGGATACCAGTCAGGCATATATTCAACCTCTTGACGTAATTGCACATCTCTCGGAGGCTTTGTTTTTTCTTTCTGAGTTTTCTTTCTATGTTTTTTACAGATCAGGTTAATTCCATGTTTTGGTCTTCATGATCTGAGAGTCTTTCTTCTGCTTAATTAATTCTGCTTTCCATGCTTGTCATCTTGTATTTATTTCCTTGATGAATTTTTTATGGCCCCAATCCCTTTTACAAGTTCTTTCAGTGTTGTGTCTTGTCTTTCTTGTGTCTTATTCACTTTTTCCATCCATTCCCTAGTCCATGTTGTATTCTGGGCCAGTTGGTGGTGACTTCCATTGTTTGGGCTCTGAGGTCTGATTTCTCAGTCATTTTCTCTTTGTTATAGTAGAAATTGTCTGTGTTCTTTTGTTGATTTTTCCCCCCTCCTTTGTGACATATCTCTTTCTTTTAGGCCTCTGTTTCTCCCTGATCAGGGCTCTGAATTTCTTTTACTTTGAAACAGGGCTGTGGGCAGAAAGCTTTGCTGTCTCTTGTAGTTTTGAGAGTCAAATAAGGTGGACTCAAATTTAGAAACTACTTGCAAATCACAATGATCGTGGTATGGGTTCTCTCCACTCCCCACCACCACTCTATATGACAATACAATGGGTACATGTGTCTAGCCCCTGAGTCCAAGATACAGTAACAGCAATGAGGAGAACAGAGAAAAGTAGAATGAGATAGACAGACAAAAATAAATAAAAAATCACAAAAATGATAGCAGAAACCAAAACAAAAAACAATCACACATACACACACAAACTAAAACCAAAGCATACTGGAAAAAAAAAAAAGAAAAAAAGAGAAAGCAGGAAAACTGAACACACACACACAAACACTCATACACCCAACACAAAATGGAAAAAACAAAGAGGAGCCAGACTCAGTGGCTCAGCCTATAATCCCAGCATTCTGGGAGGCTGAGGTGAGTGGATTGCCTGAGCTCGAACCTGGGCAACTTGGTGAGACCTCGTCTCTACAATAAAAAATTAAAAAATTAGTCAGCGTGGTAGCATGCTTCTGTAGTTCTGGCTACTTGGAAGGCCGAGGCAAAAGGATCACCAGAGCCCAGAAGGTTGATGCTCGGTGGCTGTGAATGTGCTGCTGCACTCCAGCTTGGGCTATAGAGTGAGACTCCAACTCAACAACAACAACAACAAAAAAAGAAAGAAAGAAGAATTCAAATCAAACCCTCATACTTACATTCACACATACGCCAAACTAAAAAAAGGAACAAAAACCCCTCAAACAAACAAGAAAAACTGAAAGATGAACACTCAGTCATTCACATATACACATAAGTAGAAACAAAAAAATGAAAGAAAGAAAAATGTAGAAGAAAGAAAAAAAAGAAAAAGAAAGGTGGGAGGGTGGAATTCAGATCGAACCCTTACATACACATTTGTGCATAAAGGAAAAAGAGAAAAAATTTAAAAAACAAACACCCCCCCCCAAAATCAACCTGCCTTCTTGTGGCAGGTCCTATAATTGTTCCTCTCAGCTGCTCAGCTGTCTCCTGTGGGTCTGTGGTGTTATTCACAGTCTCCCCAGTTGGAAACTGGGGAAGGAGGAAACAGGTGGTGGGAGTGGGTAGGGCATCAGTCCTCCCCTCCCACTCTCTTATGGTCAGGAGAATTGCCTCTGGTGGGGAGATGCAGGATTTTCTCTTCCTCAGGTGCTGGTGGGGGACACACCAGCCAGGCTTATCCTGATAGGAGTCCTCCTACTATGACTGATGTCCAGGCTCCACCTGGGTTCATCCCTCTCAGTCAGGCCCCAGCCGTGTGGGTCTGATGTTCAAAGGATCACAGGGGATGAGGGGGTTGGGTCAGCCCCAGCCTTACCACTGATCTCTTCGGGGGTTTCCCTCATCCTTTTCTGGTCACACCTTTTGTCCCATAGCTGAATCAGGTTAGTGGGTGGGGCTCCTGAGACTCAGCACTCATCCTGTCCCTCCAGAGTTTGTGCTTTCAGGATATTCCCTCTGGGTCACAATCAAGCCGAGTAGTTAGCCCACTGTCACATAGATCGGGTCTGTTGCTCCATGGCGAGCAAGCCAGAGAACTTCCCTGACCAGTTTTCAAGACGGTGGCCTGGTACCTGTTTTATCTTCTCCCATGGGTACTCTTCCTCTGGTTCTCTTGCTGTGCTTCCTCTGCAGCCCTTGCTGCCGGGGTCCGGCCAGGCACTGCAGTGGTGAGTCCGACCCTAGAGCCGGCAGTCACTCTCAGCAGCTTCTTCTCAGGAAGAGCTTTGCTGATTTAAAAAAAATGGCACTTGGCTTTTGTGCCCCGTGCAGTGCTAGGGTTCAAGCAGAGTTGCTGTGGCACCAGCCACTTCACCAGGAGAGTCCTGGCCACCTGCTCCCAAGTCCCCACTCAGTCAACCCCCCCAGGCCCACTTACAGATTTTATGTCTGCAAAAATCTTCCACATACTCCCTCATTCACACTGGGATTTGCATAGTCTGACTGGCTCCACTGCCACTTTCTAGAAGTCCCCCGAGCTTTCTATCTTTGTCAGTTTAGTATGTCTGCAATGACGGTATTTCAAAATAAGATTACATTATTGGGTACAGGCATTAGGATTTTGTTACTTGAATTAGGGGGGTAAACTCCACTCTATAATAAGAAACAATTGAGGAGCAATGCTATTGTAACTTTTATAATCTCTTAACCCTCAGCCACCAGTAATGACAGGAGAGATCTCTTCTGAAGATATCAGTGAAATGTGAGTTTAAATCATATCAGGGAAGAGGTACACATGAAAATGAATCAGTGGAGCCCTAAGCAGAAAGGATTAGACTAATAGTCCTGAATGTGTCCCTCACTCCCTAGAACTCTGTTACCATATGAGGCTAGTGTCCCCAACTGAAACCCACTTTCATGTTGGAGGGAACCCCTGACTCAGGCCTGCAGTTGCTTGATCCTCTCTGATGAGCAAAAACAACAAATATGGTAGGACAAAGTAAGAAGGTGATGGACAGATTTTAGAGTCAGAAATTTAGATCGGGTGAAAGCAATAAAGCCTCCAACTGGAATTAAGTTTTAATAAATGTCACCACAAAAGTCTGCAGCATATTGGGATGAAGTTGTGAAAGAGCTTAATTTCAGTTTGAAAGCATTACCATTTTCACAGGCTCAAGGTATTCATTTTTGGTATAGAAAGCTTAATATCTCATAAATACAACACACTGGGTTCAGAGAGTGATATACACTTTAATATTTTAAGATGAACAAGTTTATATCTAGAGTAATTATACCTATTTGACAAAACAGTCAAAATTATGTGTTTCATCTGATTAACATATTTTATGATCCCTTAGTTTGCTGAAACCTGGAGTAACAGGAAAAAGCTCTGCTGAAGCCAGTAGTAAAATGTGAGTTTAAAATGAATGAAGTTTTATGTATATACACACACCCACACACAAATGTATATATACTTATATACACATACATACATATTTCTATCAACACACACATGCATACATCTAAGCACAGAAACATAAAGCAACGAAAGGGAGAGAGAAGTTGATAAATATAAAATTGGCTCTTCCACGTATCCTTGGCAATACAAGGTGTCTCTGACACTGGCTGTATCTTCTCACCATAGGATCTATAGCAAACTTTCTATCATCGTCAAATCAGATTGGATTAAAGAGGAACAGATCACGAAAGGACTGCTTCTTCCTGTTAGTATGTGTATCACTCTAGTTAAAAACAGCCAATCCCTCTCCCTTAGGAAACAGGGGCATCCCGTTTACCAGAATCTACTAGATTGGGGCAAAGTGGGTAGACCCCTATTTGGAGCAAGGAGGAGATAACAGGTGATGGGGAGTGAAGCACTCAACAAAAGGAATGGGTGTGTCTCTTATTGTGTCTCTTATTCTCTGAATCCCAAGCCTACAGTCATTTTGTACAGCATTCCTGATGCAGGCATGCAGGTACTAGACCATATCTCTGGATAGAAGAGACAGCCATGATGGATAAAATAAAGGAAGTATTGAAGTAAGAATGAGGAATTTAGATGGCATGAGTGGAATGTTTCCTAATAAATAGCAGTTAAGTGAGAAAGCTGATGAAGAGTTTGCAAGCTTAATTTTCAGACCCTCGTATACCTACAACTGAAATTGAATTTAAAAGACTCTCTTACATCAGACCTTAGGAAATTACGATCTCTTTTGCTGTCTGGATGTATAACTGTTTCACAGGCTTAAGATACTCATTTATGACATAGAAAGTTTTGTATCTGATAAAAATTACATGAAGTTATCAGTGAAAGGTTATTTATATGCATACCTATACATATTTAACCCACAATCACATTACAGATATTAAATACAGAGTTTTTTAAACACTGTTTCTAAGGTATTAGCAGTTTCAGCTGCTGCATGTGACATCCTTTCCTTTTGGGGTCTAGTTGGGTAGAAAAGGGATAGTTTACAGGAAGCAGACTTCTTCCTCCTATCTAGTAGTCAAAACCTCAAGAAAACTGTCAGATTGCCTGTGTATACTACTCTACTAGACTAGGCTATATGAGTTTCTAGGGCTGCTTTAAAAAAGTTTTACAAACTGGGTGACTTACACAACAAAACTTGATTATCTCACAATTCTAGAGCCTAGAAGTTTGAAAATGAGGTGTCACTAGGTTTGGTTTAATAGGAGTTATGAGTAAGAATCTGTTCTATGGTACTTTGTCAGCTTTTGCTGGTTGCTGGTAACCTTTGGCATTCCTTGGAGTATAGACACATCTCCCAGATCTTTGCATTTATCTTCCAGTGGCATTCTTTCAATTTTGTGTCTGTGTCCAAGGTTCCCTTTTTGTCAGGATGCCAGTCATATTAGATTACAGTACACCAGTGTGACCCCTTCTTAACTGTGTATGTTTGCAATGGCTCTATTTCAAAATAAGATTGCCTCTTTGGTTACAGGCATTAGGACTTCATTACTTGAGTTAGGGGAGTGAGCTCTATGCAATCTATAACAAGAGACAACTTAAAAGCAGCGCTGTTGTAGTTTTTTTAATTTCATAGCCCTCAGGTCCTGCCAGTGAAAGGATAGAGCTCTGATCAAGACATTAGTGATATGTGAGGTGAAAACATATCAAGGAAAAGGTTCAAATGAAAATGGGTCAGTGAAGCCCTAAGCAGAAAGGATTAAGCTAATAGCCCTGAATGTTTTCCTCACTCCCTAGAACCTGCTACCATGTGGGCTAGTGTCCCCAACCTAAACCCACCCTCATATTTGATGGAGCACCTAACTCAGGCCTGCGGTTTCTTGATCCTCTCTGATGGGCAAAAAAGACAAATATGATATAGCAAAGTAAGAGGGTGATGGAGGGATTTTAAAGCCAGAAATTTAGCTGAGGTGAGAGCAATACATACTTATAATAGGAGTTGAACTTGAAATAAATGCCACCACAATAGGCTGCACTATATTGGGATGAAGTTGTGAAAGAGCTTAATTTCAATTTGAAAGCATTACTGTTTTCGCAGGCTCAAGGTATTCATTTTTTGGCACAGAAAGCCTGATATACATACAACACACTGGGTTCAAAGAGTGAGATACATTTTAATATTTTAAGATCAACAAGTTTATATCTAGGGTAATTATAGCTATTTCACAAAAAGAAGTCAAATTTATGTGTTTCATCTGACTAACATATTTTATAATCCCTTAGCTTGCTGGAACCTGCAGTGACAGAAGAAAGCTCTGATGAATCCAGTAGTAAAATATGAGTTTAAAATGAATGAAGTTTTATGTGTACACACACACACACACAAATGTATATATGCTTATATACACACACATACTTCTGTCAACACACACATGCTTACACATACAGAGAAACATAAAACAATAAAAGGGAGAGAGAAGTTGATAATTATAAAATGGACTCTCTAAAATATCCTTGGCAATACTGGCTGTCTCTGACACTGTGGTTAAATCTTCTCACCAGAGGATTCATAGAAAACTTTCTGTCTTTTTCAGATCAGATTGAATAAAAGAGGAACAGATCATGAAAACACTGCTTCTTCCTGTTAGTATGTTTGTCACTCTTAGTTCGTAGCAGCCAATTCCTATCCCTTAGAAAACTTAGGTTTTCAATTTATGAGACTCTACTAGAGTGAGCCAAAGAGGGTGAGAGCCTTATTTGGAGCAAGAAGGAGGATGCAGGTGACAGAGAAGAGTGAAGCGTTAGAAAAAGGAACAAAGCTAGAAGAACTTGGATGTGTCTCTCAGGTTTGAAAGCTCTACTACCATGTGGGACTAGTGACTCAAACCCAAACTCACAATCAGTTGGTAGGGAATTTCTGACTCAGGTCTGAAATTACTTGACCTTGTCTTCTGGGCAGGAGAGAGAGCCATAGTGAGTGAAAGTGAAGAGGTGCTGAAGGGAGTTAAAAATCAGGAATTCAGATGGAGTGAGAAAAATGTTTTCTAACACACTGCAGTTAAATTAGAAAGAAATGCAACCACAAAAGGCTGTTACACCTTAAGAATAAAAGTATAGTTACTTCACTCTCAGTGTATTATTATTTTGGAGACCTGAAATATCCATGACTGCCATATATAGCCTTATTTTAAATTTTACTAAGTTATACCAAATTCAAATTTGTGATATACACATGTATATTTAAATATCAAAGAACTTTTAAATTATACAGTATTTGTATCTATTGACCCAAAAAGTGAGTTTAGAATGATATGTGTATTGGTATTATTAGTACTCTTCTGAGCTCTATCATCACGTGAGACTGATGCCCAAACCCCAATTTATCACCACATTGGACAGAGTTCCTGATTCAGGTATGCAGGATACATGACCTGAGACAGCCATGAGGGGTAAAAGAAAGTAGGTGTTTAGTAAGAATGAGAAATTTGTATGGGGTGAGTAGATTTTGTTTATTATACCCTACTAGAGAGGGCCAAATGGGGAGAGAGCCCTATCTGGAGCAAGGAGAAGGTAATGGGTGACACGGAGAAGTAAAACACTCGGTAAAAGGAACAGAACTCATAGAACTTTACCTTGTTAGATCTTTGCTACCATGTGAGGTGTCTCTACTGCCATGTGAGGCTGGTGTCCCAAACACAAACCCAATCCCAAACCCACAATAATTTGTAGGGCATTCCTGATTCAACTGTACAGGATACTTGACCTAATTTACTGGGCAGAAAACACAGCCATTATAGGTGAAAGTAAGTATGCTATGGAGGGACTTAAGAATCAGGAAGTTAGATGGTGTGAAAGGAATGTTTCTTCCCAAACTACAGTTCAGCAAAAAGAAATGTCACCACAAAGGACTATCATACTTTAGGATTAGCATTATGGTAACTTCACTCTGTATGTATTATGATTTTCTTTTTTTAATTTTTAATTTTAAAGATGTGGGGTATGGCCAGGCATGGTGGCTCACACCGAAATTATCAGCACTTTGGGAGGTCGAGGTGAGAGGATTGCCTGAGCCCACAGGTTTGAGACCAGCCTGGACAACTTGACGAGACCTCATCTCTACAATAAATCAAAAAATTAATCAGGCATTGTGGTCCGTGCCTGTAGTTCCAGCTACTTGGAAGACTGAGGCAGAAGGATTGCTTGAGCCCAGCAGGTTGAGGCTGTGGTAGCCGGGAGCATGCCACTGCTCTCCAGCCTGGGTGAGAGTGAGACTCCAACTCAAAAAAAAAAAAGATGTGGGGTATAAGTCAGGACTGGGTAAATAAGTGGTTTAGGATGGGTGCGGTGGCTCAGCCTGTAATCCTAGCACTTTGGGAGACCGAGGTGAGAGAATTGCTTGAGCCCGGGGCTTTGAGACCAACCTGGGCAACTTGGCGAGACCTCGTCTCTACAATAAATAACAAAAATTAGCTGGGCATGGTGGCGTGCATCTGTAGTAGTTCCAACTACTTGGAAGACTAAGGCAGGATCACCTAAGCCCAGTAGGTTGAGGCTGTGGTGGCCGTGAGTGTGCCACTGCCCTCCAGCCTGGGCAACAGTGTGAGACTCCAACTCAAAAAAAAAAGTGGTTTAGGTACAGGTGAAGTTTGGGCCTCCCGTTGGCCCTCACTTCACCTGGATTAGGATAAGCCACCCTTATTGATGTCACGTGCCCTGCCATCCCCTGGCAGTGTCCCACTACTGTCAGTCCCTTTCTTGTAGTATTATTATGGGTTTTCAGGGTCCATTTATGAGTGAGAACATGTGGCATTCAGTTGTTTTTGTGATAGATCACTGAGTATGATAGATTCCACATCCATCCACATTGCTGCGAAGTCCATAATTTTGTCTCTATTTATGTCTGCATAATATCCCATCATGTATATGTGCATTTTTTAATCCAGTCCAGTTTTGATGGGAAGTATGGTTGGTTCCATGTTTTTGCTATTGTGAATAATGCTCCAATAAACATGCATATGTAGGTGTCTTTTTTGTAGAACATCTTGAGTTTTTCTGGGTATATTCTTAGAAAAGGGATTGCTGGGTTGTATGTAAGGTCAATTTCTAGTTCTTTTAGGAATCACCACACTGTTTTCCAGAGAGGTCGAACTAGTTTGCATTCCCACCGACAGTGTAGAAGCATTCCCTTTTCTCTGCAATCTCGCCAGCATCTGTTGTTGTTTGTTTTATTAATGATGGCTATTCTTACTGGTGTTAGGTGGTATCTCAATGTGATTTTGATTTGTATTTTTCTGGTAATTAGTAAGACAACATTTTTTTCATGTGTCTGTTGACTGCTCATATATCTTCTTTTGAGAAGAGTATATTCATGTCTTTTGCCCACTTTTTAGTAGAGTTGTTTTTTGTTTTTTTTTTCTTTCAGCACATTTGAGTTCCTAATAGATCCTGGATCTTAGGCCTTTGTCAGATATACAGTTTGAAAATATTTTTTTCCCATTTTGTGGGTTGTCTCCCTGCTCTCTTGATGGTTTCTTTTGCTTTGCAGAAGCTTTTTAGTTTGATGAGGTCACACTTGTCTATCTTATCTCTTATGGCATTGGCACCTGGGGTTCTGATCAGGAATTGGTTGCCTATTCCAATTTCTGCAAAGATGTCTCCTGTGTCTTCTAAGATTCTTATAGTTTGATGTTTTAAGTTTAGGTCTGTGATCAACTTGGAGTTGATTTTTGTGTATGGTGATAGGTAGGGGTCTTGCTTCATTCTTCTGCATGTGGTCAGCCAGTTTTCCCAGCACCATTTACTGAATAGGATCTCCTCTCCCCAGTGGTTTGTCGAAGATGAGTTGGTTGAGAAATTGGTGTTTTGCTTCTAGAACCTCCATCCTGATCAATTGGTCTATATGCCTGTAAGAACCAGTACTAGGCCGTTTTGATTATTGTAGCCTTATAATAAGTTTTAAAGTCTGAGAGTGTGATATCCCCTGCTTTGTTTCTTTTGCTGAGGATTGTTTTGTTTATTCATGGTCATTTTTGTTTCCATATGAATTTCTGTATTTTCATTTCCGGGTAGGAGAAGAATGATGATGGTAATTTAACGAGTATTGCATTGAATTGCATTGAATTGGTAGGATGGATATCTTAACAATGTTAATTCTTCTAATACATGAGCATGAAATATTTTTCCATTTATGTCTTCTTTGGTTCTTTGAGCAGTGTTTTATAGTTTTCATTGTAAAGGTCTTTCACTTCTCTGGTTAAGAAGACACCAAGGTATTTCATTTTTTGTGTGAATAGGATTGTACTTTTTGATTCTCTGCCTGTTTGTTGTTGGAGTATAAAAATGTGATTGCCTTTTGTACATTGGTTTTATAACCTGAGACTTTGACAAAGACCTTTATCAGTTCAAGGAGTTTTTTTAAACAGATTCCCTTGGATTTTCTAGGTGCAGGATCATATCACCCACAAAGAGGAATAGCTTAACTTCCTCTTTTCCTATTTGGATGCCCCTAATATCCTTCTCTAGTCTGATTGCTCTAGCAAAGATTTCCAACACTATGGTGAATGGGGGGTGTCAGTGGGCAGCCTGGTCTTGTTCTGGTTTTCAGGGGAAATGCTTCCAATTTCTGTTCATTTAGTAATATATTTGCTGTGGGTTTGTCATAGGTGGCTTCTACTATTTTGTGATATGTATCCTCTATACCTAGGTGTTCAAGGGTTTATATCAAGAATGGATGCTGGATTTTGTCAAAAACCTTTCTGTGTCTAATGATATAATCATGTGGTTCTTGTTTTTATACCTGTTGATGTATTTAATTATATTTATGGTCTTGCGGTTGTTAAACCAGTCCTGCATCCTGGGATTGAAGCCTACTTGGTCATGGTGAGCGGATAATTTTGGAGATGTGTTGTTGGATCTAATTTGCTAGAATCTTGTTGAGAATTTTTGCATCTGTATTCATCAGGGATATTGGCCTGTAGTTCTCTCTCTTTGTTCGATCTTTACCCAGTTTGGATATCAGTGTGATGTTAAAATGATTTGGGGAGAGTTCTGGCTTTCTAATTGCCTGAAATACTTTCAATAGGGTTGGTATCAGCTCCACCTTGTAGGTTTTGTAGAATTCCTTGGAAAGCCATGTGGTCCAGGGCTTTTGTTTGTAGGTAATTTTCTTATAACAAAGTCAATTTCCTGGGTTGTTATTGGTCTATTTAGAGTCTCTCTTCCTCTTTCAAGCTTGGGAGGTTGTACAATGTCAGAAAGCCCTCCATTTCATTTAGGTTTTCAAATTTGTTTCCATACAGGTGTGCATAGTAATCTCTAATAATCTTTTGTATTTCTTCAGGGTCAATTGTGACTTAAACTTTTGTGTTTCTGATTGTATCTATGTGGGCTTTTCGTCAGTTTTTCTTGTATAATCTGGCTAGGGATCCATCAATCTTGTTTATCCTTTCAAAGAACCAGCTTTTTGTTTAGCTGTTTTTTTTTTTTTTCTATGATTTTTAAAAAATTCTATGTCCTGTCTTTGGGCTTTTACTTTGGTGGTCTGGATTCTTCTTCTGAAATTAGGGTTTTGGTGGTCTTACCTTTCTAGTTCCCTTAGGTGTTTTCTTAGGCTGTTGACTTGTGATCTTTCTGTTTTCTTGATGTGCATTCATAGAGCTATAGATATCCCTCTTAGTACTGATTTCATGACAGCCCAGATATTTTGGTTTTCATTTGTTTCCAAAATCTTTTAATTTCTGTTTTGATTTCTGTATTGATCCAGGAGTTGTTCAGCATTGTGCTGTTTAGTGTCCTTGTCTTTGTGTATTTTAGGGGGATCTTATTGGTGGTGATATTTTTATTCCACTGTGGTCTAAAAAGGTGCATGGCAATATTTTGATCTTATGGAATTTGTTTATGCTTGATTTATGGCCAAGGATGTGGTCAGTCTTGGAGTATGTTCTACTCATCATGTAGTGATGAGTAGAATGTATATTTTTTGGTTGTTGGGTGTCATGTTCTGTAGGTATCTATTAAGTCCATTTGGTCAAGTGTCAAGTTAAGGTTCTGGATCTCCTTATTGATCTTTTGCCTCAATGATCTATCTAGGATTGTTAGTGGGGCATTTATATCACCAGTTACAGTGTTAGAGTCAATATCCTCTTTTAGTGTACTTAGTAGTTGCTTTATAAATCCTGGTCCTCCTGCATTGGGTGCATATATGTTTAGGATGGATCTTTCTTGTTGATGAATTGAACCTTTCATCATTATGTAGTGGTTTCCATATCTTCTTAAATTTTTGATAGCTTGAAGGTTATTTTATCTGATATTAGTATTGCGACTCCTTCCTTCTTTTGTGTTCTGTTTTTCTGAAAGTTTGTTTTCCATCCTTTAACTTTGAATCTGTGAGTGTCCTTTGTAGTGAGATATGTTTCCTGTAGGCAACATATTATTGCGTCATACTTTTTTTGAATCCAGTTTGCCATTCTATGCCTTTTTAGTGGTGCATTTAGTTCATTCACATTCAGGCTTACTATTGAAATGTGAGAGTTTATCCCTGTCATGAGGCTCTTAGTTTTTTTGTTTGTTTTCTTTTATCTTTTGGGTTGATGTATGTGTGTGTTTTTAAATTTACTGTCATGATGTATTCTCTGTTGATTCTGTACTCTGCTGTTCTCTTAGGAAGTACATGTTCACTCTTTTTTTCCTTCTCCTGCACTTAACACCTTTTAAAGTGTCTCCTGTAGAGGGGGTACAGAAGCTCCATGATCTCTTAGGGATTGGATGTCTGGGAAGGATTTTAATTCTCCATCACTGATGTAGCTGAGTTTGACTGGATAGGAAATTCTTGGTTGAAATTGCTTATCTTTGAGGACTTTGAAAATTGAACTCCAGTCCCTTCTAGCTTAGTGTTTCTGCTGATAAGTCTGCTGCTATTATGATTGGTCTTTTCTGGTTTGTAGTTTGATTTTTCTCTCTTACTGCCTTTATTGTTTTTTTCTTTGTATCTACTTTGTGTAGTCAAATTACTGTGTGTTTACAGGCTGGTCTTCTCATTTGATGTCTTGTGGGGATTCCCTGAATCTCTTGTGTTTGGATGGTCACATCTCTGGTGAGACGGGGAATGTTTTCTTGGATAACTTCTTGGAATACCTTTTCCAAGGTGTTCTCCATTCCTCCCCCCCATTTTTTACACTGATCAGGTATAAGTTCATTCTCTTAATATAATCACACATCTCTTGGATGTTTTGGTCTCTCTTTCTGAGTTTTCTTTCTATGTTTTTAACAGATCAGGTTAATTCCATGTGTTGGTTTTCAAGCTCTGAGATTATCTCTTCTGCTTAATTAATCCCACTTTCCATGCTTGTTAGCTTGTTATTTGGTTCCTAGATGAAGTTTTTTTTTTAATGGCCAAAATCTCTGTTACAAGTTCTTTCAGTGTAGCATCTTATCTTTCTTGAGCCTTATCCACTCTTTCCATCTATTTCCTAATGCCTGTTATACTCTGGGGCCAGTTGTTGGTGATTTTCATGGTTTGGGCTCTGAGGTCTGATTTATCAGGTGTTGTCTCTTTGGTACACTGGAAATTACCTGTGTTCTTCCACTGATTTTTTTTTTCCTCATTTGTGACAGATTTATTTCTTTTCTTTTTAGTTACATTATTCAGTGATAGTGGAAGGAGCTTTCACTTCTGATATTTGCTCAGCCCTCCATTCTTTTTTGAGCAGGGCCTCTGAATTTGTTCTATTTTGAAACAGTGCTGGGGTTTGGAAGCTTTGCTCTTATCGTTTTGACCACTGAATAAGGTAGAGGATGGGGAATTAGGATTCAGAAATTACTTGCTAGTCACAAAGTTCACTGACTGGGATATGGGCTCCCTGAGATCCACTTCTCACCACTACTCCATATGACAGTGCAATGAGTATGTGTGTTTACCCCTGAGTCCAAGATAAAATAACAACAGTGAAGGAAACAGAAAAGTAGAATTAAATAGAAAGGAAAAAAACTCAAAAAAACAAAAGCAAAAACAAGAACAAGAAACAATAAGACACACACACAAAACCAAAGAAAAACTAAAACAAACAAAAAACACACACAAAACAGGGAAAACACACACACACACACACACACACACACACACACACACACGACAAAAAATGAAATAAAGAAAAGAAAAAAGAGGGCGAGTGCAAATCGAACCCTCACACACACATTCACACACACTAAACCAAACAGAAGAACAAAGAAGAATAAAACCAAAAAATGAACAAACGTTCATATACAGACACAAACAGAAAACAAACAAAAAAACAAAATATAAAAAGAAAAAAAGAAGAAGAAAATGAAGTAGGGTCCGAGCAATTAAATAACAGCCCACCGAGAAGAATACAAATTGAACCATCACGCATACATTTAAGTATGCACACCAAACAAAGAGACAAAGACAAAAGAAAAAGAAAAATATTTTAATTTCTGAGCATGCGCCCTCTTGTGGTAGATTCTGTAATTGTTTCTCTCATCAGCCATCTCCTGCATAGCTTTGGTCTTGTTACAATCTATCCAGGGCATGGCCTGGGGGGAGGAAGGGGATGGTGAGGGTGGTTGAGGCATCAGTCGGCCCCTCCCATTGTCATATGGTCAAGGGAATCCCTTCCAGTGGGGAGATGGGGGATTGTCTTCTCCCCAGGTGCTCTCTGTGGGAGCCCCCACCAAGCTTATCCTGCAGTGAATTTCTATCATGGCTGATGTCCAGGCTCCCCCTGGGTTTGTCCCTCTCTGTCATGTGGGTCTGATGTTTAGGGGATTGCTGGGGAGGAGGGGCGTGGGTCAACCCAGGACTCACCACTGATTTCTTGGGAGTCTTCCTCATACTTTTCTGGTTGCACCCTTTGACCTGCAACTGGGTTAGGGTAGGGGGTGGGGTGCCTGAGATTCCACACTCATCCTGTCCCTTGGGAGTTTTTTTTTTCAGGATATTCCCTCTGGGTCATCATCAACTCCAGAATAGTTAACGCACTGGTTACAGGGAATAGGTCTGTTGCTCCTTGGTGGGAATGCTGGAGCAGCAGGGTGCCTGTTTCATCTTCTTCAGTGGGACTCTTCCTCTGGCTCCCTTGCTGCCAGTGTCCAGCCAGTGCTGCAGTGGTAAGGCAGAGCCTGGAGCTGACAGTTATTCCCGACAGCTTCTTTCTGGGAAGGGCTTTGCTGATTTTAAAAAATGGTGCTCAGCTTCTGCGACCCTTGAGGCACTACAGCACCAGCTGCTTCACCACTTGCTCCCAAGTCCCTGCTCAGTCATCCACTCACACACCTACTTACAAAAAACATACAAGTAAATTCGTCCATATACTCACTCACATACACAGAGACTTGAGAACCCAACTGGCTCCCTGTCATCTTCCAAGAGGCCTCCAAAATTGTATTTTTATAATGAGCAATGATGTTGAGCATGTTTTCTTGTGCTCATTTTCTACCTATAGATTTTCTGTGGTAACTTGTCTCTTCAAAAAATGTTTTTATCATGTAAATATTGTTCAAATTTGTTCTCCCAATCTTAGCTTGTCTTTTTAATGTCTCTCTCAACAGTATCTTTTGCACAGCAGGAAGTTTAGATTTGTTGAAATAAAATTTGTCAATTTTTTTCTATCATGGATTGTGTGTTTCTGGTATCCTAGCTAACAATTAATTGCCTAACCTAAGGTCACAAATATTTCCTCCTTCACTTTCTTCTAGAAGTTTTATAGCTTTAGGTTTAATATTTAGGTACACAGATCCATTTTGATTTAATTTTTATGTATGCTGTGTAATACAAGTTGAGTCACATTCATTTTGTGTATAGATGTCCAATAATTTCACTTCAGGTTTTGAAATGTCTTTTTTCCATCAAATTGCCTTTGTACCTTTGTTGAAAATCAGTTGACCATATAGAAAGATCTATTTCTCTTCTTATGATTTGTGTGTCTATTACTTTTTTCCTCCAGACTGTATTGATTATTTAGCTTTATAATGTCTTTACATGAAATAGTGTTATCACTTTGCCTTTCCATATAAATTTTAGAGTCAGATTGTCAATATCCACAAAAAATTGTGCTGTGATTTAAAAAAATTTGAATAGTATTTGCTTCATAGATTGGTTTGAGACTTGACATCATGACAATATTGCCTTTCAAGCTGTGAAAATGGTACATCTCTTCTTGTATCTTTATTGCTTTCATCATGTTTCTCAATTTTCTTTATTTTTTATTTTATTTATTTATTTATTTTTTATTATGATGTGGGGTACAGTTAAGGTATACAATTACGTTTCATTCAGGCACCCTGTTGATATGAGGTGTTTCCCCATTCCCAGAAAGATATTTGCTACTGTTAATCCCATCTCCCTCCCCCCCTCCAAGTTTCCCAGTACTGTCAGTCATTTTCTTATAGTATTGCATTGGATGTTTAAGGTCCATTATATGAGTGAGAACATGTGATACTCGGATCTTTGTTTCTGTGAGAGGTCACTCAGTATTATAGACTCTAGTTCCATCCAGGTTGCTGCAAAATTCATGATTTTGTTCTTTTTTATGGCTGCGTAGTATTCCATCGTGTATATGTACCACATTTTTTAAATCCAGTCTTCTTTTGATGGGCAGCATGGTTGTTTCCAGGTTCTTGCTATTGTGAACAATGCTGCGATAAACATACGTGTGCAGGTATCTTTTTTATAGAGTGATTTGAGTTCTTCAGGATATATTCCCAGTAGAGGGATTGCGAGGTCATATGGGAGGTTGGTATTTAGAGCTTTTAGGAATCGCCACACTGCTTTCCACAGAGTTGCACTAGTTTACATTCCCACCAACAGTGTAGAAGTGTTCCCTTTTCATCACACCCTCTCCAGCAGCTGTTATTTTTTGAATTG
Organism: Cephalopachus bancanus; assembly: GCA_027257055.1. Lineage (NCBI taxonomy): Eukaryota > Metazoa > Chordata > Mammalia > Primates > Tarsiidae > Cephalopachus > Cephalopachus bancanus. The sequence continues at coordinate 90,481 of JAPVLO010000776.1, forward strand.
TTGATAATTGCCCTTCTGACTGGAGTTAGGTAGTATCTCAGTGTGGTTTTGATTTGCATCTCCCTGATGATTAGTGAGGTTGAACATTTCTTCATGTGTCTGTTGGCTGCTTGGATGTCTTCCTTTTGTGAAGTGTCTGTTCATATCTTTTGCCCATTTTATAATAGGGTTGTTTGTTTTTTTCTTTTCAGCACCTTTGAGTTCCTCGTAGATCCAGGATGTTAAGCCTTTGTCAGACCTGGTGTTGGCAAATACTTTTTCCCAGTCTGTAGGCTGTCTCCCTGCTCTCTTGATGGTTTCTTTGGCTTTGCAGAAGCTTGTCAGTTTAGTAAGATCCCACTTGTCTATCTTCTCTCTTATGACCTGTGGGTTTTGGGTTTTGTTCAGGAATTGGATGCCAGTTCCAATTTCCATGAGGGTATGTCCTTCATTTTCTAAGGTTCTTATAGTTTGAGGTTTTACATTTAGGTCTCTGATCCATTTGGAGTTAACCTTTGTGCCTGGGGATAGATAGGGGTCTTGTTTCAATCTTCTGCATGTGGTCAGCCAGTTTTCCCAGCACCATTTACTAAATAGGTTCTCCTCTCCCGAGTGGTAGGTGGTGGATGGTTTGTCCAAGATGAGTTGGTTGAGGAATTGAGGTTTTGCTTCTGGAATCTCAATTCTATTCCATTGATCTATATGCCTGTTCCTATACCAATACCAAACTGTTTTGATGATTGTAGCTTTATAGTAAAGTTTGAAGTCTGGTAATGTGATATCACCTGCTTTTTTTTTTGCTGAGGATTGTTTTGACTATTCTTGGACGTTTGTGTTTCCATATGAATTCCTGTGTTGTTTTTCTAGGTCTGAGAAGAATGTTGCTGGTAATTTGATGGGTATTACATTGAATTTGTAGATTGCCTTAGGTAAGATGGACATCTTTCACAATGTTGATTCTTCCAATCCATGAGCATGGGATATTTTTCCACTTGTTTGTGTCGTCTTTGATTTCTTTGAGCAGTGTTTTGTAATTTTCCTTGTAAAGGTCTTTCACTTCTCTGGTTAGGAAGATGCCAAGATATTTCATTTTTTTGGTAGCTATTGTGAATGGAATTGTGTTTTTTATTTGGGTTTCTGTTTGTTTATTATTGGTGTAGAGAAATGCAATTGTCTTTTGTACATTTATTTTGTATCCTGAGACTTTGCCAAAGGCCTTTATCAGTGTAAGGAGGTTTTTGACAGATTCTCTTGGGTTTTCAAGGTACACAATCATATCATCTGCAAAGAGAGATAACTTGACTTCCTCTTTTCCTATTTGGATACCCCTGATTGCCTCCTCTTCTCTGATTGCTCGTGCCAGGACTTCCAATACTATGTTGAACTATGTGAGAGTGGGCATCCTTGTCTTGTTCCAGTTTTCAGGGGAAATGGTTCTAATTTTTGACCATTTAGGAGTATGCTGGCTGTGGGTTTCTCGTAGATGGCTTTTACTATTTTGAGGTATGTTCCATGTATGCGTAGATGTTCGAGGGTTTTTATCAAGAAGGGGTGCAGGATTTTATCAAAAGCTTTTTCTGCATCTAATGATATAATCATGTGGTTTCTGATTTGACATCTGTTGATGTATTTAATTACATTTATGGTTTTATGAATGTTGAACCAGCCTTGCATCCCAGGAATGAAGCCTACTTGGTCATGATGGATGATTTTTGAGATGTATTGCTGAATCTGGTTTGCTAGGATCTTGTTGAGAATTTTAGCATCTATATTCATCAAAGATATTGGCCTGTAGTTAACTTTCTTTGTTGGATCTTAACCTGGCTAGGGTATCAATGTGATGTTGGCTTCATAAAATGATTTGGGGAGTGTTCCGTCTTTTGCAATCATCTTGAATACCTTCAGTAGGATAGGTATCAGCTCCTCCTTAAATGTCTTGTAGAATTCTGCTGGAAAGCCATCTGGGCCAGGGCTTTTTTTTTGTAGGAAGTTTTCTTATTATGTAGTCAATTTCCTTGATTGTTATTGGTCTATTTAGGGTCTCAATTTCTTCTTGTTCCACCTAGGTAGGTTGTGTGATGTCAGAAAGACCTCCATTTCCTTAAGGTTTTCAAGTTTGTTTCCATACAAGTGTACGTAGTAGTCTCTGATGATCTTTTGTATTTCTTCAGGGTCAGATGTGACTTCATCTTTTGTGTTTCTGATTGTGCTTATTTGTTTTTTTTCTCGTTTTTTCTTGGTCAGTCTAGCTAGGGGACCATCGATCTTGTTTATTCTTTTGAATAACCAGCTTTTTGTTTCATTGATTTTTTTGTATTATCTTTTTGTCTTCTATGTCCTGGATTTGGGCTTTTATTTTGGTGATCTGGATTCTTCTGCTGAAATTAGGGTTTTTGTGGTCTTGCTTTTCAGCTTCTTTAGGTGACTAGTTAGGCTGTTAATTTGTGTTCCTTCCATTTTCCTCATGTGTGTTTGTAAGGATATAAATTCCCTTCTTACTACAGCTTTTAAGGTGTCCCAGAGATTTTGGTAAGATTTTTCTTCATTTTCATTTGTTTCCAGGTATCTTTTGATCTGTTTTGATTCCATCATTGACCCAGGAGTTGTTTAGCATCATGCTGTTTAGTGTCCATGTCTTTGTGGGTTTTGGGGGGACCTTGTTGGTGTCAATGTTTATTTTTATTCCACTGTGGTCCGAGAAGGTGCATGGTAGAATTTCAGTCCTTTTAAATTTGCTTATGCTTGATTTGTGTCCAATTATGTGGTCGATCTTAGAATATGTTCCATGTAGTGATGAGTAGAATGTGTGTTCTGTGGTCTTTGGATGGAGTGTTCTGTAGGTATCAATTAAGTCCATTTGGTCCAGAGTCTCATTGAGGTTCTGGATCTCTTTGCTGATTTTTTTGTCCTGATGATCTGTCTAGGGTTGTGAGTGGTGTATTAAAGTCCCCAGTTATGATGGTGTTAGAGTCAATGTCTTTCTTTAGTTTTCCTAGAAATTGCTTTATGAAAGTTGGTGCACCTATGTTGGGTGCATATATGTTTAGGATAGATATTTCTTGTTGATGGAGTGAACCTTTTATCATTATGTAGCGGCCCTCTGCATCTTTTTTAATTTTTGATAGCTTAATTGGTATTTTGTCTGAAATTAGGATCATGACTCCTCCTTTCTTTTGTGTTCCATTCGCTGAAAATTTGTTTCCCATCCTCTTACTTTGAGTCTGTGTATGTCCTTTCTAGTGAGATGGGTCTCTTGAAGTCAGTATATTGTTGCCTGGTGATATTTTATCCATTTTGTCATTCTACGTCTTTTCAGTGGTGCGTTTAGTCCATTCACATTTAGTCTAATTATTGAAAAGTGAGAGTTCGTCCCTGTCATGGAGTTCTTATTGAGTTGTTGTTCTTCCACTTGGTTTTTTCTTTTCTTTTCTTTTCTTTTTTTTTTGTCTTTCTTTTGGTTTTGGGGTTGGTTCATGTATATTTTATTCTTTTCCCTCTACTCTTGTGAAGAACATTGTTCTTTTTTCCTTTTCTTCGTGTTTAGTACTTTCTTAAGTGTTTCATGTAGAGATGGTTTGGTGGCAGCATAAGTTCTTAGGGATCGGATATCTGGGATAGATTTTAATTCTCCCTCACTGATGAAGCTAAGCTTGGCCAGGTAGGTTATTCTTGGTTGAAATTGTTTATCTTTTAGGACTTTGAAGATAGGGCTCCAAGCTCTCCTAACCTGCAGGGTTTCTGTAGATAAATCTGCTGCTATTCTGATTGGTCTTCCATGGTAGGTGATCTGGCCTTTTTCTCTTGCTGCCTTTAGGATTTTTTCTTTTATGCCTACTTTGTTTAGGCAAATTATTATGTGTCTAGGAGTTGGTCTTCTCATTTATTGTCTTGCAGGGGTTTTCTGAATCTCTTGTGTTTGAATTTTTGCATCACTGATTAGATAAGGGAAGTTTTCTTGAATGATCTCATGGAAAGTTTGTTCCAATGTGGTCTCTGTTTCTCTTTCTGACTCAGGGAGTCCGATTACTCTTAGGTTAGGCCTCTCGAGGCAGTCACTTATCTCTTGAAGGTTTTGTTCTGTCTTTTTGAGCTTATTTTCTGTGTTTTTAAGAGTTTGGGTTATTTCTATATTTTGGTCCTCAAGCTCTGAGATTCTTTCTTCTGCTTGGGTAATTCTGCTTTCCATGCTTATCAGTTTGTTATTTATTTCATTCACAGTATTCTTTATTACTATTATCTCAGATATCAGCTCCTTCCTAGTTTCTTCTTGTGTCTCCTCAATTATTTTTAATCTCTCCATTATTGTCTTGATATCTATATTTGTAGTTTGAGACCCTTCATTCTGGAGGCTTTTCATTGTTTGCATTCCAAAGTCAGTTTTCTCAGTGTCTGCCCTCCCAAGCATCTGGGAGAGACCCATACTCTTCTTTTGGTTTTTCTTCATTTCTGTAGATTTTTCTTCCTCTCCCCCTTTTCCTCCCCTTCTTCAATTCTGTTTTTCAGGGAAGGTGGGGTTGCTTTTATTTCTTTTCTGCAATGTCCTGTTCTTCCTTATGAGAGTCTTCTGGCTTTGTTCACTTTTCCCTCTGCTTTACAGTCTGTCTATTCAGCAGTATGTAGTCTTGGTCCCTAGATTTAAAAAGGGGGTGTATAAAAGAGGAAAATAATGGAGGAAGGGGGGTCAATAGGGAGTTAGAAAGAGAGAGGTGCAAGAGGGAAAACAGATATACATACCAACTATCAGGTGAGAAAGAGACACAGGGCCGGGAAGAAGTGAAGAAAGACACATAAGAAAGATTCCCTAAAAAGTACTGATAGCTACACAGAGACAGGCCAATAAAATCGAGAAACAGTGTAAGTCAGAAGGTAAACAACAAACGTGATCTAAATCAACAGGTACAGTGATAAAATCATCAGTCAAAATAAGCGATCAGACTAAAGTCACTTCTCTGATCTCCGATTCTGGCCTCTCCCTTTTGTTTTTTGTTGCAGCATAGGGGTGGGGCTTTGTCTCCTGTTTCACGCCGTTGCCTCAGGAACTGATGTAAAGTTTGTTGATAGGTAGGCGGGGCAATGGAAGTCTCTGCCTGGAGAATGACAAGGTAGTTTAAGCAGATCTGTTTTTTTCCGCTTGTCTGGGTCCCCCAGCTTGGGGTCTCGCGCTGAGTGCCTCAGCCAGAGTGGGCCCGGAGTTCCAGAGCTCCAAAGCTCCAAAGGGAGGGTGATGGGTGGTGAGAGTGGCCCTGGACCCCCCCAGGGTACTTCAGCCAGGAATGGGACCAGTGTCTCTGAGGGGTGGGCACCCAGAGCCTCCCTGTGTGACCAGCAGCTTGGTGCTGGGTGCTGGGCTGGAGACAATGCAGCCAGGGAGGGAGCTGGAGGGGGCTGGGACCCGAGACTCCCACACACGCAGTGGAACAGCAGCAGCAGGGGGTTGCAATATCTGGCCTTAGGAAATGAGGTACAGTTTGTTGATAGGTGGGCAGGGCAATGGAAGTCTCTGCCTGGAGAATGGCGAGGCAGTTTAGGCAGATCTGTTTTTCTCCGCTTGTCTGGGTCCCCTGGCTTGGGGTCTCGTGCTGAGTGCCTCAACCATGGTGGGCCCGGAGTTCCAGAGCTCCAAAGCTCCAAAGGGCAGGCAGTGAATGGTGAGAGTGGCCCTGGGCCCCCCACAGGGTGCTTCAGCCAGGAATGGGACCAGTGTTTCTGAGGGGCGGGCGCCCAGAGCCTCCCTGTGTGACCGGCGGCTTGGTGCCGGGTGCCGGGCTGGAGACATTGCAGCCAGGGAGGGAGCTGGAGGGGGCTGGGACCGGAGACTCCCACACATGCAGTGTAACAGCAGCAGTAGGGGGCCACAATATCTGGCCCTGCGTGGGACTGAAGTTCCCTGGCCTAGCACCAGCACAGCTGGTGGTGGGCTGGGGAATGGGGGAAGAGAAGTAATAGCCTTTTTGGGAACTCATGTTCAGAGAATCTCACCAGTTCACCTATGCCATCGCCATCTTGTTCCCATCCCTGATTCTCAATTTTCATTGTACAGGTCTGTTATGCTTTGAGTTGTCCCCCAGAAGTTCATGTGTTGGGAACTTCATTGCCATTGTAACTCTATTAACAGGTGGGGCTTTTAAGAAGTAATTAAGTCATGAGGTCAGAGCTCTCAAGAAAGGATTAATGCCATCATTGAGGAAGTGAATTTGTTTTCATGAGAGTGGGATGTTTTAAAAGATAGCTCTGTTTGCTCTTTTGGTCTCTTTTGCACTTGCTTGCTTCCCCCTTTGCTTTTCTGCCATGTTATGGCATACCACAAAAACCCTCACTGGATGCTAGAGCCATTCATTTGGACTTCCCACTTAATCTAAATCTCCAGAACCATAAGACAAATAAACTTTTCTTTATGTAGTTCCCAGTCCATGGTATTCTGTTATAGCAGCAGAAAATGGAATAAGAGAAGATCCTGCACGTATTTTCTCATATTTATACTGAATAATTTTTTCTTTCTGGCAGATACCATTTTTTAAATTTATTTTTAATTTTTTTAATTTTAAAGATGTACAATTCAGGGTTAGGTATACAAATGTTGATTATGTAGGTACCCTTGATGATGAAGTGCGCTCCATCTTCCCCTAGCAGTTTCCCTCAACTGTCAATCCCACCCACCCTTCCCTGGCAGTTTCCCACCACTGCCAATCCCTTTCTTATAGTATTATGATAATTGTTCAAGGTCCGCTTATAGTGGGAACATGTGGTACTCTGTTCTTTGTTTCTGTGATAGATCGCTGAGTATGATCGACTTTAAATCCATACAAGTTGCTGTGAAGTCCACATGTTTGGCTTTCTTTAAGGTTTCATAATATTCCATTGTGTATATGTACCCATTTTTAAATATCCAATTCAGTTTCAATGGGCAGCATGGTTGGTTCCATGTTTTTGCTATTGGGAATAGTGCTGCAGTAAACATGTGTGCAGGTTTCTTTTTTGTAGGACGATGTGAGTTGCTCTAGGTATATTCCCATTAGGGGAATTTGTTGGGTCATATGGAAGGTCAATTTCTAGTTCTTTCAGAAATTGCCACACTGTCTTCCAAAGAGGTTGTACTAGTTTGCATTCCCACCACCAGTGGAGAAGCAATCCTTTTTCTCCTCATCCTCACCAGCATCTGTTGTTGTTTGTTGTATTAATTATGGCCATTCTTATTGGCGTTAATTGGTAGCTCAATGTGGTTTTGATTTGCATTTCTCTGATGATGAGTGAGACTGAAACCTTTTTCATGTGTCTGTTGGCTGCCCATATATCTTCTTCCAGAGATTTTGGTAAGATGTTTCTGCATTTTCATTTTGTTTCCAGGAATGTTTCTGCATTTTCATTTGTTTCCAGGAATCTTAGTTTTTGCTTTGATTTCAGTGTTGACCAGTAGTTGTTCAGCATCATGCTGTTTAGTGTCCATGTCTTTGTGGGTTTTGGAAAAATCTTGTGGGTGTTGATATTTATTCCACTGTGATCTGAGAAGGTGCATGGCAATATTTCAACCCTATGGAATTTGTTTATACTTGATTTATGGGCAAGGATGTGATCCATCTTGGAGTAGGTTTCATGTGGTGATAAGTAGAATGTATATTCTGTGGTTGTTGGGTGGAATAATCTGTTAAGTCTGTTTGGTCGAGTGTGAAGTTTAGGTTTTGGATCTCCTTGTTGATTTTTTGCCTCAGTGATCTATCTAGGACTGTGAGTGTTCAAGTCCCCTGTTATAATAGTGTTAGAGTAAATATCTTTTTATAGTTTACATAGTAGTTGCTTTATAAATGCTGGTGCTCCTGTGTTGGGGGTATATATGTTTAGGATGGATATTTCGTGTTGATGGATTGAAACTTTTATCATTATGTGGTGTTCTTTTGTATCTTTTTAAATTTTTGATAGCTTAAAGGTTGTTTTGTCTACTATTAAGATCATGACTCCTGTCGCCTTTTGTGATTCATTTGCCTAGAAACTTATTTTCCATCCTTTAACTTTGAGTCTGTGTGCATCTCTTGTATTGGGATGAGTTTCCTGAATGCAGCAAATAATTGGGTCATGGTTTCTTGTCCAGTTTACCATTCTGTGTCTTTTCAGTGGTGCATTTAGTCCATTCACATTCAGGCTGATTATTGAAATATGATTGTTTATCCCTGTCATGAGGTTCTTTTAAAGTTTTTTCTTAGTTTGCTTGTTTTCTTTTAGCTTTGGGGTTGATGTATGTGTGTGTTTTCAAGTTTCTTGTTATGCTGTATTCTCTGTTGATTCTGTGCTCTGCCATTCTCTTGGGAAGTTTGCAGTCATTCTTTTTTTTCTTTCTTTCTTTCTTCTGTGCTTAATACTTTTTAAAGTGTCTCCTGTAGAGCTGGTCTGGAAGCTTCATAATCTCTGAGGGATTGGATGTCTGGGAAGGATTTTAATTCTCCATCACTGATGAAGTTGAGCTTGGCTGGGTAGGAAGTTCTTGGTTGAAATTGTTTATTTTTGAGGATTTTGAATATAGGACTCCAGTCCCTTCTTGCTTGTAGTGTTTCTACTGATAGGTCTGCTGCTATTCTGATTGGTTTTCCCCAGTAGGTAATCTGACCTTTCTCTCTCACTACCTTTAAGATTTTTTCTTTTGTTCCTACTTTATGTAGGCAAATTACTATGTGTCTAGGGGTTGGTCTTCTCATTTGATATCTTGTGGGAGTTCTCTGTATCTCTTTTGCTTGGCTGGTCACATCTCTGGTGAGATGGAGAAAGTTTTCTTGGATTACCTCCTGGAATACTTGCTCCAAGTTCTTCTCTATTTCCCTTTCTTCTTCTGACATACCAATCAGGCATAGGTTCGGCTTCTTGATGTAATCACACATCTCTTGTAGGCTTTGTTCTTGCTCTCTGAGTCTTCTTTCTATGTAAATTCCATGTTCTGATCTTCAAGTTCTGAGATTCTTTCTTCAGCTAGATTAATTCTGCTTTCCATGCTTGTCATCTTGTTATTTATTTCCTGGATGAAATTTTTTATTGCCAAAATCTCTAAGTTCTTTCAGTGTTTCATCTTGCCTTTCTTGAGTCTTATTCACTCTTTCCTTACATTCCCTAATCCCTGTCATATTCTGGGGCCAGTCCTTGGTAACTTCTATTGTTTGGGCACCAAGGTCTGATTTTTTCAGGAGTTTTCTCTTTGTTACATTTGAAATTGTCTGTGGTCTTCCTTTGGTTTTTCCCCATTTGTGACAGATCTCTTGTTTTTCTCTTTAGTTCTGTTATTCAGTGTTAGTGGGAGAGGCTTTCCCTTCTGATGTTTGCTCAGTCCTCTATTCTTCCCAGATCTGTGCTCTGGATTTGTTCTATTTTGAAGTAGAATGGTGAATGGGTAGCTTTGCTGTCTCTTGCAGTTTTTTACAGTTGAATAAGCTGGGCTCAGTGGCTCAGCCTGTAATCCTGCCCTTTGGGAGGCTGAGGTGTGTGGATTGTCTGAGCTCGCGGGTTTGAGACCCTCCTGGGCAACTTGACGAGACCTCATCTCTACAATAAAAAAAAAATCAGCCAGGCGTGGTAGCGCATGCCTGTAATTCCGGCTACTCAGAAGGCTGAGGTGGAAGGATTGCCGGAGCCCAGCAGGTTGAGGCTGCAGTGGCTGGGAGCGGCCATGGCACTCCAGTCTGGGTGACAGAGTGAAACTCCAACTCAAAAAAAGAAAAAGAAAGAAAGTTGAATAAAGTAGGGGATGGGGTACTAGGATTCAGAAACTACTTGCAAATTACAATGTTCACTGATTGTGGTATGTGTTCCCTGAGACCCACTCCCCATCACCATTCTATTTGATGATGCAAAGCAGAAACCAACACAAAAAACAATTGAACAGACACACAGACATATACACACACCCCCCATACAAACTGGAATAACCACAAAGGAAAGCAAAATAAACAACAAAATACAAGAAAACTGTACACACACACAAACACACACACACACACACACACACACACACACACACACACACACACCCCTAGCACAAAATGAATAGAGTAGAAAAACAGAAAGACTGGGTGGAGGGGGGAGGAATTCACATTAAAACCTCACACATATATTGACACACACCTTAAACTATAAAAAATAAAAATAAAAATAAACCAGAAGAACAAAAGAGCAACAACATAATAACAACAAAATTGAAAGATGAACACTCAGCCGGGGTTCAGTGGCTCAGCCTGTAATCCCGCGCCTTTGGGAGGCTGAGTTGAGTGGATTGCCTGAGCCCCCAGGTTCGAGACCCACCTCGCAACTTGGTGAGACCTCATCTCTACAATAAATCAAAAATCAGCCGGGTGTGGTAGTGCATGCCTGTAATTCCGGCTACTCGGAAGGCTGAGGCAGAAGGATCGCCAGAGCCCAGTAGGTTGAGGCTGCGGTGGCCAGGAGCGGCTACTGCACTCCAGTCTGGGCAACAGAGTGAGACGCCAACTCAAAAAAAAGAAAAAGAAAGATGATCACGCAATCATTCACATACACACATAAACAGAAAACAACAAACAAAAGAAGAAAGAAACAGAAAAAGAAAAAAAAAATTGGGGGGATTCAGATAAAACCCTCACATACATATTCGTGCACAAAGGAAAAATATTTTTAAAATAGATGAACTAACAAACAAAAATGCAAAAAATTTTTAAAAATTAAAAAAATCCCTGCCTTCTTGTGGCAGTCTGTAATTGTTCCTCTAATTGCGTCTCTTCTGCAGAGTTTCCAGCTCTTTCACTTTTCCCCCAGTGTCTGGAGCAGGGAAGGAGCAGGGGCCAATGGTGGTGGTTGGGACTGCAGTCCTCCCCTCCCACTCTTGTATGGTCAGGGAGATCTTCTCCGGTGGGGTGGTGTGGGTTTGTTTCTTCCCCAGGTATGTACTCACGGGTGGTGCCCCAGCCCAGTCTATCCTGGGATGGAGTTCTATTGCAACTGACGTCCAGGCCTCTTTCTAGGTTTGTCCGTCTCAGTCGTGGCCCAGCTGTGTGGGTCTGATGTTCAGAGGATTGCTGTGTAGAAGGGTGTTTGGGTCAGCCCTGAACTCACTACTGATCTCTTTGGAGTTCTTCTCCATCCTTTTCTGGCCACATCCTTTGTCCTGTGGCTGGATCAGGGTAGGGGGTGGGGTGCCTGGAACTTAGCACTTGTCAGGTCCCACCAAAGTTTGTACTTTCAGGATATTCCCTCTGGATCATGACCAACCCCTGTCATTCATCTGCCATTCACAGAGACTGGGCTGTTGCTCTGTGGTGAGCAAGTTGGAGCACTTTACCACCCTACCTTCAAGATAGTGGCGGGCGCCCCCCCCACCTGTTCTCTTCAGTGGGACTGTGTCTCTGGGCTCCCTTTGCAGACCCTGCTGCCAATGCCTGACCAGGCGCTGAAGTGGTGAGGCAAACCCAGGAGCCAGCAGTCTCTCCTGCTGCAGTGGTGAGGCAGAGCCTGGGGTGGTAGTCTCTCTCTGCTGCTTCTTCACAAGAAAACTTTTGTCTGTTTTTAAAAAAATGGTGGTCAGCTTCTGTGACCTGGGAAGAGCCAGGGACCAAGCAGAGATGCTGCAGCACCAGCTGTTGCACCAGGGCCCTGGCCACTTGCTCACGAGCCCTCAGTCAGTCTGTCCTAGTATTTTCTTCCCAGGAAGGGTTTTGTTGGTAAAAAAAAAAAAAAAAATGGTGCTCAGCTTCTGCATACCTGGATCGCTAAGGTCCAAGCCCAGCAGGTGCAGCACTATTCACTATACCAGGAGATCCCCAGTTACTAGCTTCCTAGCCCTCACTCAGTCAGCCACTCACATGCCCACTCACTCACCAGCACGTGCACAAAATTTTCCATACACTCACTCACACACACCAGGACTCGCATAGTCCAACTGGCTCAGCCACCATCTTCCTGACCTCTCCAGAGAATTTTATAAGTTTTGGTGTTAATATACAGTGTTGCAATTGCTTAAATTTCGATTTCTGATTGTTTATTGCTAGTACATCAATATGTAATTAAATTTTGACTGTTGACCTTTTATCCTACAACTTCACTGAACCCACTTATTAGGTATATTAGCTCTTTTTGTAAATTTCTTGGAATTTTTAAGGTAGACAAGCACACTGTCTAAAAATAAGATGAGTTTTATTTCTTCTTTTACAATATATATGCCATTTATTATTTTTTTCTTATTGAATTGGCTAGAACTTCCAGCACAGTTTTGAATAGAAATGTGAACTGACATCCTAGATTTCTATTCAGTGGGGGAAAACATTCAGTCTTTCACCACTGAGACTGATATCAGCTATAGTTTTTTTTTTAGAGTAGTAATCTCACTCTGTGATCCAGGCTGGAGTGCTGTGACACTCTCACAGCCACTGCTGCCTTGACCTGCTGGGCTCAGGTGATCCTTCTGCCTCAGCCTTCCAAGTAACTGGAACCATAGGCATGTGCCACCATGCCTGACTAATTTTTTGATTTATTGAAGAGACAAAGGTCTCACCAAGTTTCCCAGGCTGGTCTTGAACCCCTGGACTCAAGCAATCCTCTTGCCTCTGCCTCCCAAAGTGCAGGGACTATAGACATGAGCCACCAGGCCTGGGCTTTTTAAAAATCAATGTCCTGTGTCAGGTTGAGAAAGGTCCCTTTTATTCCTAGTTCTCTGAAAACTTTTAATATGAATGAATTTTGAATATTGTTTTAAAAAATTTTTGCATTTGTTGAGATGAGCATGTATTTTATTTACCTTAGTTCATTGAGATGATGAATTACCTTGATTTTAGAAGTTGGAACCATTTTTGAATTCCTGGGACAACCCTCATTTGGTAAAGAATTTTTTTTAATGTTAAATTTGATTTGCTAATGTTTGGTGAAGTATCTTTGGATCTATATTTATGAAGGATATCAGCTGATAATTTTCTTGTCATGTATTTTCTTTACTGACTTTGGTATCAGGGTAATGTTGGCCTCTTACAATGGGCTTGAAAATAGTCTTTCTGCTTTCACTTTCTGGGAAAGTTTTTTTCGAATTTATATCACCTCTTCCTTAAAAAATTTGGTTAGAAACATCTGTGAAATCTCTTGTGCTTGAATATTCTTGTCGTTGTAGGAAAATTTTAAGCTACAAGTACAATTTCGTTAAGATAATATGGGTGTATTTGTGTTATCTATTTTCCTCGAGTGAATGCAAGCCATTTGTGCCTTTCAAACAATATCTCTGTTTAATCTAAGTTGTCTTATATGGCACATTTTAAGCTTCTGTAGTGATAAAATGCAGATAAATATTTTGTAGGCCAGTACTCCACCACCACTTTTGTCTTATTACATCAGGGCTAGAAAATATAGCCTGTATAGTTTTTGTGTTTTATAGTACTTTGAAGTTGGTTTTTTTTGTATATTATTACTGGATAATTTTGTTTAAACATTTCATAGAAAGTCCTTAAAATACATGTTTGGCCCAACAGAAATTACTTTGATAACTATTTTTAAGAGTATGTGGAGAGATTCTGATCCTGTCCTTGCTACCAACACTCTGCTTTCAAGGGAGGTATGTTTCCTGAGAACAAGCCAGGTGAACGAATCTCCTGGTTACTTTGGGGCTTCCTCTCCAAAACACAATAGAGAATCCTAACAAGCTAACTTATGTTGGAGTCACATCTAAAGCCTGACTTTGCCTTCTTCAATCTGAGTTAATACTGTACCATGGAATCTGTACCATGGAAAAAAGTATCTAATGGAAGAAATAAGACCTGCCTGATACAGATCCCACTCTGTTAAACATGGTCCTATTAGTGTTTTAGAGATTAAACTTTCTTGATATAAAATAAGTCAGAGTAACAGTTAATATTTTTGCTTTGAATTCAGCTGTGAAAACTAGAATGTTTTAACTTTTGGTGTCTCATATCTTTATCTCTTTATTTTTATAGTCATTTTAATTTAGCTTTTGTCTTATTTATAGCATATAGTGTATTTAATCTTTAAATTTATATGAAAGCATTTGTCAATATGTATATAAGAGTAATGTGTTTGTCTTTATTATTCTAGTAGGTTTGGTTTATTTTATCATACTTTTTTTTATTAAAAACACTTTCTACACATGTATGTTTATTGCAGCTCTATCTACAGTAGCAAAAACATGAAACCAACCATGCAGCCCATTGAAGCTGGACTGGGTAAAAAAAAATGTGGTACGTATATGCAATGGAATATTATGCAGCCATAAAGAAGGACAAACATATGGACTTTACAGCAACTTGGATTTAGAGTCAATTATACTCAGTGATCTATCACAGAAACAAAGAACAGAGTGTCATATGTTCTCACTCATAAGTGAACCTTGAACAATTATCATAATACTATAAGAAAGGGATTGGCAGTAGTGGGAAACTGCCAGGGGAGGGAGGAGTACACCTCATCAACAAGGGTACCTGCATCGGAACATCTGTATACCTAAACCTGAGTTGTACCCCACATTTTTAAAATTAAAAAAATAAAATAAATAAAAATAAAAAACACTTTTTAATATTTTATTTTCAGATGTTTTTATATTTTGCTATTATTAAGTCATTTTTATCTCTTTCATTTTTTACTGTTATAAAAGATATAAGACCATCAATGTTCATATTTAAATGCTTAAAGGACAGGTGTTGTGGCTGTTGCCTGTAATCAGGATTTTGGGATGCCAAGGTAAGAAGATTGCTTGAGCCCAGGAGTTTGAGCCCAGCCTATGCAACAAATTGAAACCTTGTCTTTACTTTAAAAAAAGAAAAAAGAGGCAGGGTGTGGTTCTACACACCAATAGTGTGTGCTACTCAGAAGTCTGATGTGGGAGGATTGCCTGAGCCCAGGATTTTGAGGATACAGTGAGTTGTGATCATGCCACTGCACTCCAGAATGGGTGACAGATGAGATTCCTACTAAATAAATAAACATGTGTTTAGAAAACATAAATATACCATTTTTACCACATCAATATCTAGAATAAAATTGGAATGCTTCCTGGAAAAAATAAAAAATGCAATCTACTTTTATTTCTGTCTTCAGTCAAATTTTAAATCTAAATTGTGTAGGAAAACCTGTAAATTTAAATCGATACTATTATGAAGCATTTTATATTATTTATCTTTGCGCTTAGAATCACTTATTTACATTTCCACCAGCTACATGTTCATGTTACATGAACAATTATTAAGTCTTAGTTCTTATTTTTATTATTTTATTTGCCACCTTTTCTTTATAAGACATCTTCATATTTCTGTGTTCTTCATTTTGATTTATTGCTCAGTTGACTAGAGAACTGCTTTGAGAAACAGTTTTTAGAAAAGCTACAGGGCTGATATGCTTTGAGTTGCTGCATGTTGGAATGTCTGTTTGCTCCTCCCAAATATGAGCAGTACTTCTGGATACAGATGCATTAGTCACCGTTCATTGCCTGCAAACTCTGCATATACTGGTTGAAGCATAGTGTACTTTTTTTTAACAACAACAACAAAAAGAGTCTCAATTGTGTATTTACTTGGGATAGTTTAAGGGGACAGTGAAATGAATCGAGGGTTAAACCATCCCAAGTCATTCCTTGTGCCTCTATGCTCTGTCAGACCTGGTTCTGTATAGTTGTTTTGTCAGCAAGTTCAGATTCATTGTAACAGTATTTTTGCTACCTTGAGATCCAGTAGTCTGTGTGTGGTCTGATGGGGCTTATGGTAGGAGAATGACAACCTCAGGGAAGAATTCACCTTTTGGGCCAATTGGTTCCCCATCTACATTAGCCTTATCTACCCATGCCTGGGCAGAGGTGGTGGGTACAGGTCCAGGAGGGATTTTCTGTGTGTCAGGTTAATCTAACAGAGAGCACCAAAGACCAATCTTGGCAGCACCTTAGTTTTACTCAGTGTCTATCCTCTCCATTTTTCATGCCTTGGGACTCATCTTACTCAAGGTAAAAGTTTGGGTCTCTTGTTGGGTCCTTGAGCAGGACGGGAAATTGTTTCCCAGTGGCAAACTTGTCTCCAGCCACAGGGGAAAATAAGGCATTACTTGAGGCTCCATCAAACAGGCTTTCCCTCCTTTGATTAATAGATGGAGCCCAGTCTTTAGGGTGGTTTTCCTTTGAAATGTATTGTTCTAACATTTCTTACCTCCAAAGTGCATTTGCAATCCTAAATGCAACTCTCATAAATATTTATCTGTTCACTGCCTAGTTTCAAGAGATGAGAAAAGCATCATTACTCCCCATGCTTTGTCCCTGAAATCTCTTATTTTATTACTGTGGAAAGTGAGGTCCGGCTAAGATTTGAAGACTTGTCCAGGATCCCACAGCTAGTTAGTGGAAAAGCTGGCACTAATATACAGTTTTCTGTCTCCATGCTATGTTGCTTGAGTTGATTACCATGAGTTCAGGATTACCATCAAGTTGGTATAGGGGATTTGCTTGAAAAAGAAAAGTTACTAGACATCCGAAGTTTAGTGTTTTTATTTTCACACATTCTACTTAGAAAAGTAAAGTATTCATGAGGCAGAAAGGTACAAATGTTAGAACTAGTAAAAAGCACATTGTGATACAACTTCTGAAGAATTAAAAAAATATATATATATATACATATTTGTAAAGGCCTTTGTTTTTTGGTCATAATATATGTTAGGGGAAATCTGTGATTAATTTTACTTTCACTTCTTTTTGCAGAAGCAAGATTAAGAAGATTCCATGTTCAACTTTGTCATCCCTTTTGTTCCAGTATGTGAGACTCTAGAAAAGTCCACATATTAAATATATATGACATTTGATATCTATTTTTAATGAGAAATAATCTACAAAAGTAAAACAAAACAAAAAGCATTTCCACATCAATATATTACTAAATAGCTCATAAGCTCTATTTAATTGAATCTAATTTATATTGGAATTTTGGTTTAAGCTGTACCTTAAGACTTGCAAAGAAATGACATTTGCCTAAGACTAATAGTGATATATTGATATGTTTTTCCATATGCAAAAGTAATGTTAATGAAGTGTGAATGTTAAAATTCTATAATTATAAGTAAAGTGTTTTATTAAATACCTTATACATCTAAAATTGCTTCTTAGTTTTAGAAACACTTTACTTAGGCTTCTTCTCTACATGAGAGTAAAATTTCATACTATGATATAATTTCTTTCTATTAAATTAATACTTTGAGTTAGATTAATACATTAAATTAATATATTTTAAATTAATATTTTATTTTGAGCTGCAGTTGTAAAAATGTACTTTGAATAATAATTCATCATCAATTATGCAAATAGTATAATTTATGGGCATAAATTTAGAACATGAACATGTACTAAAAGGCTCAGGAGGTACTTTAAAGTTTAATAACATAAATATTTATGGAATTAAAATTTTTCTCATGTACTCATTACTGTGCTAGAAGCAATCATAAATATGTAATCATGTACTTGTTAGAAATATCCCTAGTAAAAAACCTTACTGGTCAAAGTGGTTTTAAAGGGCTAATGTTAGTTGTGCTTTCATATATATATATATATATTTTTTTTAACTAGAAAAGTTAATTTTATTAAAGGAAAGCTACATTGTCAAGGGCACAATGGGCAGGGCAACAGCAAGAGTGTCTGCTGTCTAATGCCCATATATGTTTTACCACTAAATTCTTAGAAATTATTCACATCAGTGATTTTTTTATTTATCATAAGGAAGTATGAAGAACATATTTATTATAACAGTATAGCATATATAAGCTCTTGATGAAATTCTCAAAAAAAATTTTTTTTTAAATTTGGAGTTCTGTCACCCAGGCTGGAGTGCAGTGTAATGCTCAAGGCCATCTCAGCATTGACCTGCTGGGCTCCAGTGATCCTTCTGCCTCAGCCTTCCAAGTAGCCAGAACTACAGGCATATGCTACTATGCCTGGCTAATTTTTTATTTATTGTAGAGACAAGGTCTTGCCAAGTTGCCCGGGCTGGTCTCAAACCCACAGGCTCAGGCAATCCACTTGCCTTGGCTTCCCAAAGTACTGGGATCACAACTGAGCCACCAAGCCCAGTTGAAATTCTCAAATTTTAAGAGAAGTTTATAAACAGACAGGTGCAATTTTGATGTAATTTTCCTGTTCTATCTTGGGGTGTTATCCTGGTGTGTCTACTAAAAAATAGCATGATAACATATTTTGAATTGATTTAGTGGAAATTGTATTCACTAACAACTGCTTCTATTGGGTGAAAATTGATGAATTTTGTTGAGATTCTAATAGAATATAATTTTTCCTAACACTGGTATCTGATCATTGGCCTAAATGTAGTCTTCCAATAAGGGTAAAACTCTTATATCTTTATTATCATTATATATTTACTTATTATAGCATATTTGAACGTTTCTGATCTTGGTGTATCTGGAGCTTACAAGTACACACCTATATCTCAGTGTGAAACATGGGAACATGTTTCTTGGAAATATACCATTTCATTGGCTATTGATAAGGTCTTTGTGATGAATATTCTTCTTCAAATATTTGTAGAAGTGTAAGTTTGGTTATTTTTGTAATGCATAAATCTATATTGGATTGTTAGGAGAAGCATCTCAAAATAATTAGCAGGTCAGTTCAACATGACCTTTATAAAAATAATGCTCCTCAAAAGCATGGTCCAAAAAGAAACAACAATCCAAATTCTACTTTTTCATAGATTGGGGTTTAATTGTGTGATTGTTGCAACTGGACCCCTAGTCTCCAACAATGTTTTCTATATGATTCCTTCTACAGATAAAGCTTAAAGGGTTTTCAAAAACAGGCCAGGCAGCTGATATGTCTATATGTATATTAATTAATTAATAAGATCCAGGGAACAGGGAAGAAAAAAAAAAGAGGAATATATATGTGAAGTAAAAACAGTAATACTTTCATTAAGTGTTGAATCCTAAATAATAGTTTATGAGGTACTAGATAATAGATCATGAATAACTCCCATCTCAATTAAAATTACAACTTTTGTTAAGAGGTAGAGGAGATCTGAGGCTTGCTCATCCAATCCGTGAGACTTTGTACCAAGGCAGCAGTTAATTTTCACTGCTTGCTGGCTTTCTGAGAAGGGTTGGGCGAGCCAAGCTTCAGGACAAGACCACTGTGGGTGACAGTGACGAAGTTTCCCAGCCTCATTCCATCCAGAGTAGCTCAGAAGTTAGTTTGTCTCCTTTTCTGCTGATTTTCTATACTTATGCCATTGAGCTCAGGACAGTTGCCCGCTTTCAGGTTTCTTAGTGCCTAAAAGTAGTTGCTCCAGACTTAGAAGAAGCTTTCCCTGGGGGACCAGTGCTTATGTCTGAAGGAACCAGTGTTGGGAGAGAGGGGCGGTTGGTGGCCATTCACCTTTGCCCAGCAGTGGCCGCAGTAGTCCATTGGGATTCCAGTGTGAGTGGAAAGCCAGAAGATGAGTTTGCAAGCCCAAATAGGAGACTCCTCTTCTTCTGGTGAGCACCAATTGTGCATTCCTCATGGCCCCAGCTGCTCTAAGGCTGTGATATAGGTATTCAACTTCTGTTGCCCAATAAATCTGCCTAACGTCTCACTTTTCTTCTCCCACTACATGAAAGTAAGACTTGCCTTTGTTCAATGGTTTGTTTAGCTCTATTTCTTACTATACTTAAATTTCCATATTAATGTGTTTGCCATATATATGTATCAAATAAATATAAATGTACAGTTTTTGAAATGTCCGTGTCATATTTTCCCCTTAGTCTATTCTTTTAAAAAATGCATTTTAAATATTCTATTGAAGTAGAGTCTTTCTCAGGGACAGGTCAAATACTTTGTGGTCCTAAAATATTTCTATCTTTTTTCATGAGAGGATGAACGAACTTATTTTGTTTTATATTGCAGGAGACACCTCTGTTTTTCAGTGCTTGCTAATGTTATAGATGCTGTCATTATTAGATTGTCTCTGCCAGCTCATATCACTTACATGTGTTATGAGTGAAGGTTTTATAATCATGCCCTGAGGTATGAAAGATAAGATGTACATCTGTTGAAGTTTTTCAAATTTTTTTTTTTTGCATTTTCCATGGCTTTGATTCTGTGTAATCTTTTTAACTTAGAATGTTTTGATTCTATGAAAAACACATTGCTTATAGTTGAAATGTTTAGATAAATTATCCCATACCATGAAATTCAAAGATTGTGGTATTTAGGGACTAGTGAAGGGTTTACACCCTAAGTACCTTTAATTGAATGAAGATGGAGTACCCAAAGAAGAAACTGAGGACTTTTCCTCTTCTACTACTTTAATTTCTCTGCATTTGAAATTCTCCTTAAATTCCTATTTGTGCTTTCACCACAAATCTCTTACACATGAAATTCTATCCAGGTTTTTCCTATAGCTAAGAGAATACTGATTTGAGCATATGTCAGATTTGAGTGACCCTAACCATGATTCTCTACAAAGTAGCAAACAGAACAGAAAACTAGGAGGGGATGTGGATAGCAACACAGCAGTAGAGTTTTGCAGTGTCATTTGGTAGAACTGAAGCTGAGGAAAATTAGAACTGTTCAGGATAATAAAAGTAAAAAGGTCTATGAGGGCCTGATAGCTCTCTTTTTTCCCCACCATTTTCTTTTTTTTATGTGACAAATATATACTGAGATGTAGATGTTGGGTGACCACTTAAGTTTCTCCACAGGTCAAATAGCTGGCTTCTCTCTGGACCCTAGATTCCCGGGATGACAGTTCAGGCCCCAACTAAGCACATTATATGATACACTTTAGGAATTCTTTGAAAATAATCTGAGCCAATATGGTCCTCTGAGCAGATCAAACCCTCACATACACATTCATGCACAAAGGAAAAATATTTTAAAAACAGATGAACTAACAAACAGGCAAAAAAAAATTAAAAAGCCTCACTTGAGAGCTTTCTAGAAACAAAAGAAGAAAAACACACTAGACTGGACTGCACCCTACACCCACTGAATTAGTATCTCTTGGACCCAGCAGCCTGTGGTTTAACAAGCTTTTTCAGATGACTCTAATTGATGCATGCTCAAGTGATAGAAGCTGTACTCCAGACCACCAGTTCTCTGCTATGGTGTTTCTGATGGTGGGAGAGACAGCAGCTAGCAGCTAGCACACTTAGGAAGTATCTAAATCTGTTGTTTGTGTGATATGTGTTAGAAGCTGTAGTAAACCTCTGTTACTCATGGGAGTATTAAAGGTGAACAAGAACCCTTCATTTGTTTTGATGGGGAAAAGTTGAAAATACAGGTCCTGAATTGCAAAAGTTAAATTCACAAACTTGAAGGATCTGTTGTGTTACTATTTCTCTAGACCAGAATTTCTCAAAACTTTAACACTTTAAGCCAAATAATTATTTTCACAGGGGGGTGGAAAACAGTTATATTTATAGCAGAATGGTTAGAAGAATTCCTGGTCTCTGTTCACTGAATGAAACTAGCACCCCTCCTTCTTCCCCCCACACAGTTGTGATAACCACAAATGCCTCCAGATATTGTGAAATATCCCCTATGTGGCTGGATGGGGGGGGATGAAAATTACCCCTAGTGAGCAACCACCACTCTAGACTTAGTCCATTTTGACAGAATTCTTTGTTTCTAAATTTAAAATGGATCTTGTAAATTTATTGTTAGATTTAACATTTCAACTGAGATTCTGCACTTCATTATTCTAACAAAAATTGTTCATATGGATCATCACATAAGATATCTTAAAATACTAGAGAAGGCTGGTTTGTGGACAAAACATTTGTGATTCAGAAAACTGTTTTGTGTTTTTGGAAATATTGGCAATAGAGTCAGGAAGGTGGCGGCCAAGCCAGCTGGACTATGTGAGTCCTGGTGTGAGTGAGTGAGTGTATGGAAAATTTTGTATACATGCTGGTGAGTGAGTAGGCATGTGAGTGACTGAATGAGCGAGGGCTAGGGAACTAGTGGTCATGGTTTTCCTGGTGCAGCA
Source organism: Cephalopachus bancanus (assembly GCA_027257055.1). NCBI lineage: Eukaryota > Metazoa > Chordata > Mammalia > Primates > Tarsiidae > Cephalopachus > Cephalopachus bancanus. The sequence goes on from JAPVLO010000776.1 coordinate 112,407, forward strand.
GCTGGTGCTGCAGCTGCTGGGCTTGGACCCTAGCGATTCCCAGGATGCAGAAGCCAAGCATTATTTTTTAAAAATCAACAAAACCCTTCCTGGGAAGAAATGCTGGGAGAGACTGACTAAATGGGGAATCATGAGCAACTGTCCAGAGTCCTGGTGCAACAGATGGTTCCTGGCTCTTCCCAGGTTGCAGAAGCTGAATGCCATTCTTTTTTCAAATGGACAAAAGTTTTCCTGTGAGGAATTGGCAGGGAGAGACTGCTGGCTCCAGGCTTTGCCTCACTGCTTCAGTGCCAGGCTGAGCAATGGCAGCAGGGGCTGTGGAGGGAGTCCAGAGGGAAAGTCCCATGGAAGAGACAAGATGCATCCCACCACCATCTTGAAGGTGGGGCAGGAAAGTGCTCCAACTTGCTTACCACAGAGCAAGAGACCCGATCTCTGTGACTGGCAGATCAACTACTCAGGGATTGATCATGACCCAGAGGGAATATTCTGAAAGCACAAACTTCAGCAGGAACTGACAAATGCTGAGTTCCAGGTGCCCATCCCATTGGTCCAGCCAAGGGACAAAGGGTATGACCAGAAAATGATGAGGAAGGACTCCAAGGAAATCAGTGGTGAGTCCGGGGCTGATCCCAACTCTCTCTTCCCCAGCAATCTTCTGAATGTCAGATCCACATAGCTAGGTCACTACTGGGAGGGACAAACCCAGGCAGAGCTAGGACATCAGTCACAATAGAGCTCCATTCCAGGATAGGCCTGGCTGGGACACCCTTTGCAAGTACATACCTGGGGAAGAGACAATCACCCACCTTCCCACTGGAGGAGATCTCACTAACCATACCAGAGGGGGAGGGTAGGCCTGCAGCCCACCCACCTCCACTGCCTCTCCTCTTTCCCTGCTTTGGACACTGAGGAGAGAGTGAAAGAGGTGGCTCTGCAGGAGAGACCTGATTAGAGGAACAATTACAGCGCCTGCCACAAGAGGGTAGCTTTGTTTTTAATTTTTAAATTTTTTTTGCCTGTTTGTTCATCTACTTTTTAAATATTTTTCCTTTGTGCAAGAATGTGTATTGTGAGGGTTTGATCTGCATGCCCCTGAAATTTTTTCCTTTTTTCTTTTTCTGTTTCTTCTTTTATTTGTTGTTTTCTGTTTATGTGTGTATGTGGATAATTGGGTGTTCATCTTTCAGTTTTGCTGTTGTTGTTGGTTTGTTTTTGCTCTTCTGTTCTTTTTTTAATTTTCATATTTTATAGTTAAGGTGTGTGTCAACATATGTGTGAGTGTTCAATCTGAATTCCTTTTTTTCTCCATCTTTCTGTTTTTCTTCTGCATTCACTTTGGGTGTGTGTGTTGTGTGTGTTCAGTTTTCTTGAGTTTTTGTTATTAATTTTGTTTCACTATGTTGTTATTACAGTTGATGTGTGTGTGTATGTGTGTGTGTGTGTTCAATTGTTTTTTGTGTTGGTTTCTGCTTTGCATCATCATAGAGTGGTGGTGGGGAGTGGGTCTCAGGGAACACATACCACAATCAGTGAACATTGTAATTTGCAAGTAGTTTCTGAATCCTAGTGCCCCATCCGCACTTTATTCAACTTTCAAAAACTGCAAAAGACAGCAAAGCTTCCCATTCACCATTCTACTTCAAAATAGAACAAATCCAGAGCACAGATCAGGGAAGAATAGAGGACTGAGCCAACATCAGAAGGGAAAGCCTCTCCTACTGACACTGAATAACAGAAATAGAAAAACAAGAGATTTGTCACAAATGAGGAAAAACCAAAGGAAGACCACAGGCAATTTCAAGTGTACCATAGAGAAAACTCCTGAAAAATCAGACCTTGGTGCCCAAACAATAGAAGTCATCAATGACTGGATCCAGAATGCAACAGGGATTAGGACTGATGGAAAGAGTGAATAAGCCTCAAGAGAGACAAGATGCAACACTGAAAGAACTTGTAACAGATTTTGGCAATAAAAAATTTCATCCAGGAAATAAATAACAAAATGACAAGCATGGAAAGCAGAATTAATCTAGATGAAGAAAGAATGTCAGAACTTGAAGACCAGAACACAGACTTAACCCAATCTGTGAAAAACATAGAAAGAAGATGCCTAAAGCAAGCACAAAGCCTATAAGAGTTGTGTGATTATATCAATAGGCCAAATCTACTCCTGATTGGTATCCCAGAAAAAGAAAGGGAAATGGAGAACTTCTTGGAGCATGTATTCCAAGAGGTAATCCAAGAAAACTTTCACAATCTCTACCAGAGATGCAACCAGCCAAGCCCAAGAGATACAGAGAACCCCCACAAGACATCAAATGAGAAGACCAACCCCTAGACACATAGTAATTCACCTACACAAAGTAGGCACAAAAGAAAAAATTCTAAAGGCAGTGAGAGAGAAAGGTCAGACTACCTACTGGGGAAAACCAATCAGAATAGCAGCAGACCTATTGGCAGAAACACTTCAAGTAGGAAGGGACTGGAGTCCTATATTCAAAGTCCTCAAAGATAAACAATTTAAACCAAGAATTTCCTATCCAGCCAAGCTCAACTTCATCAGTGATGGAGAATTAAAATCCTTTCTAGACATCCAATTCCTAAAAGGTTATGCAGCTTCCAGACCAGCTCTACAGGAGACACTTAAAAAGGTATTAAGCACAGAAAAAAGAAAAAAAAGCATGACCACACACTTCCCAAGAGAACAGCAGAGCACAGAATCAACGGAGAATACAGCACAACAAGAAACTTGAAAACACATACATCAATCCCAAAGCCAAAAGAAAGCAAACAGAAAAAACTTTATAAGAACCTCATGACAGTGATAAACAATCACATTTCAATAATCAGCCTGAAAGTGAATGGACTAAATGCACTACTGAAAATACACAGAATGGCAAACTGGATAAGAAACCATGACCCAAGTATTTGCTGCATCAAGGAAACTCATCTCAACACAAGGGATGTGCACAGACTCAAAGTTAAAGGATGGAAAATGACAAGTTTCCAGGCAAATGAATCACAGAAGAAGGCAGGAGTCATGATCTTAATGTCAGACAAAATAACCTTTAAGCTATCAAAAATTTAAAAAGATGTGAAAGGACACTGTATAATGATAAAAGGTTCAATCCGTCAACAAGAAATATCTATCATAAACATATATGCACCCAACACAGGAGCACCAGCATTTATAAAGCAACTACTAAGTAAATTTTAAAAAGATATTGGCTCTAACACTATTATAGAAGGGGACTTGAATACTCCACTCACAGCCCTAGATAAATCATCGAGGCCAACAACAACAACGAGATCCAGAACCCAAACTTGACACTCAACCAAATGAACTTAAGAGATTCTTACAGATTATTCCACCTAACAGCCACAGAATATACATTCTACTCATCACCACATGGAACATACTCCAAGATCAATCACATCCATAGCCATAAATCAAGCATAAACAATTTCCATATGGTTGAAATCTTGCCATGCATATTTTCAGAACACATTGGAATAAAAATAAATATTAACACCAACAGAATTTCCCCAAAGCCTAAAAAGACATAGACACTAAACAGCATGATGCTGAACAATACCTGAGTTAACACACAAATCAAAACAGAAATTTGATTCCTGGAAACAAATGAAAATGAAGAAACATCTTATCAAAACCACTGGGATGTCATGAAAGCAGTTCTCAGAGGGGAATTTATATCTCTATGAGCACACACTAAAAAAAAATATGGAAAGAACACAAGTGGAGAGCCTAACAAATCACCTAAGAAAGCTGGAAAGAGAAGACCACCAAAACCCCCACTTTAGCAAAAGAATCCAAATCACCAAAATAAGAGCCCAAAAGTGGGACATAGAAGACAAAAATATCATAGAAAACATCAACAAAACAAAAAGCTAATTCTTTGAAAGAATTAAGATTGATGGACCCCTGGCCAGAATGACCAAGAAAAAGAGAAAAAAAGTCCAAAGAAACACAATCAGAAATACAAACGGTCATATCACAACTGACCCCAAAGAAATACAAAAGATTATTGGAGATTACTATATACACCTATATAGAGACAGACTTGATAACCTAAATGAAATGGTGGACTTCCTGACATCACACAACCTAATCAGGTTAAAACAAGAAGACATTGAGATACTAAGTAGACTTATAGCAATCCAGAAAATTGACTTGTCATAATACAACAAACTACCAAAAACAAAAAAAAAAAACAAAAAAAAAACCCTTTGAACCAGATGGTTTTCCAGCAGAGTTCTACAAAACATACATGAGAAACTGATACCAAACCTATTGAAAGTATTCCAGGCAATTGAGAAAGATGGAATACTCCTTAAATAATTTTACAAAGCTAACATCACACTGATACCCAAAGTGGGTAAAGATACAACCAATAAAGGTTGTGAAATAGATGCAAAAATCCGCAACAAGATTCTAGCACATTGGATCCAAAAACACATCTCAAAAACCATCCACCATGACCAAGTAGGCTTCATCCCCAGGATGCAGGGCTGGGTCAACAACTGCAAGACAATAAACGCAAGTAGATACATAACAGATGTAAAAACAATAACCACATGAATATTTCATTAGATGCAGAAAAAGATTTTTATAAAATCCAGCATCCCTTCTTGATGAAAACCCTCAAACACTAGGTATAGAAGGAACATACTTTAAAATAGTAAGTGCCATTTGTGATAAACCCACAGCTAACATATTGCTAAATGGACAGAAACTGGAAACATTTCCCGTGAACACTGGAACAAGACCAGGATGACCTCTCTCACCCCTCTTGTTCAACATTGTGTTGGAAGTCCTAACTTGGGCAATTAGACAAAAGAAGGAAATCAGGGGCATCCAAATAGAAGAGGAAGTCAAGTTATCCCTCTTTGCTGATGATACGATCCTATACCTTGAAAATCCAAGATAATCTGTCAAAAACCTGCTTGCACTGATAAAGGACTTTGGCAAAGTTACAGGGTACAAAATAAATGTGCAAAAGACAGTTGCACTCCTATACACCAACAACAAGCAGGCAGAGTCCCTAATTAAAAACACAATCCCATTCACAATAGTCACACACACACACACACACACATACAAAAGAAAGAAATACCTTGGCATCTTCCTAATCAGAGAAGTGAAAGAACTTTACAATGAGAACTACAAAACACTGCTCAAAGAAATCCAAGAAGATACACACAAATGGAAAAATATTCCATGCTCATGGATAGGAAGTATCAACATTGTTACAATGTCCATCCTACCAAAGGCAATCTACAGATTCAACACAATACCCATTAAGTTACTAATATCATTCTTCTCAGACCTGGAAATGACAATACAGAAATTCATATGGAAACATAAATAACCAGGAATGGCCAAAACAATCCTTAGCAAAAGAAACAACGCAGGAGGTATCACACTTCCAGACTTCAAATTTTACTATAAAACTACAGTAATCAAAACAGCCTAATATTGATGCAAGAACACGCATATAGACCAATGGAGCAGGATAGAGATTCTGGAAGCAAAACCTCACTTTCTCAACCAACTCATCTTTGACAAAGCCTCCAACTTCAACCACTGAGGAGAGGAGAACCTATTTAGTAAATGGTGCTGGGAAAACTGGCTGATCACATGCAGAGGATTGAAACAGTACCCCTACCTATCTCCATACACAAAAATTAACTCTAAATGGATCAAAGACCTAAACATAAAACCTCAAACTATAAGAATCTTAGAAAATGCAGGAGACAACCTTATGGAAATTGGAACTGGCAACCAATTCCTATTCAGAACCCTAAATGCCCATACCTTAAGAAATAAAATATACAAGTGGGACCTCATCAAACCAACGAGCTTCTGCAATGCAAAAGAAACCATCAAAAGAGCAGTGAGACAGCCCACAGAATGGGAAAAATTATTTGCTAATTGTATTTCTGACAAAGGCTTAACATCTAGGGTCTACAAAGAACTCAAACACGCCAAAAGGAAAAAAACAAACAGCCCCATTAAAAAGTGGGCAAAAGACATGAATAGACACTTCTCAAAGGAAGATATATGGGCAAACCAACAGACACATGAAAAAGTACTCAGCCTCATTCATCATCAGAGAAATGCAAATCCAAACCACATTGAGAGACCACCTAACCCCAGTAAGAATGGCCATCATTAATAAAACAACCAACAGCAGATGCTGGCAAGGATGTGGAATAAAAGGAATGCTTTACACTGCTGGCGGGAAAGCAGACTAGTACAACTTCTTTGTGTGGCGATTTCTGAAAGAACTAGAAATTGACCTTTCATATGACCAGCAATTCCCCTATTAGGATTATACCCAGAAGAACCTAAATCATTCTACAAAAAAGATACCTGTACACATATATTTGTTGCAGCTGTATTCACAATAGCAAAAACATGGAAACAACCATGCTGCCCATCGAAGCTGGAGTGTATTTAAAAAATGTGGTACATATACACAATGGAATATTATGCAACCATAAATAAAGACAAACATGGACTTCACAGCAACTTGGATGGATTTAGAGTTGATCATATACTCAGTGATGTATCACAGAAATAAAGAACTGAGTACCATATGTTCTCACTCACAAGCGGACCTTGAACAATTTTCATAATAAGATAGGGATACTATAAGAAAGGGATTGGCAGTAGTGCAAAACTGGCATGGGAAGGGGGGGAAGGATTGGCAGTTGAGGGAAACTGCTAGGGGAGGGAGGGGCACACCTCATCAACAAGGGTACCTGCATAATCAACGTTTGTATACCTAACCCTGAATTGTACCCCACATTTTTATAATTTAAAAAAAAATAGAAAAAAAGAAATATCAGCAAGCATTGATATTTATATTGCATAAGTTGTCTTTACTTTTATGTTATTTGTGTTCTACAAATTACTGACTTTTTAGACTCACAGATTTCAAAAAACCAAAGGAAGATATATAAAGTATGGGTTTGACCTGGATTCCACTTGCATTAGTGCTTTGTGAAACTTAATGATTACTTTATTTATATATACTTCCCTTTTTTCTTATATTTTTATTTAATATTATATTTTTCCATTGCCTAAGCCATGTTTTCTCATGTTTTTTCTCCATAAGGACATACAACACTGTGATAGTGTGACATATTTCTGGTTTAGTCCTGGAAACAAAAATATCTCCATGTCATCTCAAATTAGGGCTACTTGTTTCCAAGACAGGAACTTGAATGGATTTCCAGCTGACTTCATTTGAGTTAGGTTTAGAATGTCTTAGGTTGTAGTAGTTATTCTGAATACCTAGAATCCCAGAGAGACCTCTTCTCTTCCTAGAAGCCCAGAGAATGGGATCCCTGTTGTGTAGGTCTCAGGTTTTATGAGTCAAGAGGGCTGAAAAGCATCCTGGGTGTTGCCATTATCACTGGTGTCTAGAACTCTTAGATTTTATTTGGTTTTTAAGATAATAAATTCTAACCACAGGGAGAGCTTCAGATTGAGGCCAACACAATTACAGGGCATATGGCTAGAACCAATTTTGTCTTGGGAACATTATGACAGTTTAATGGTCATTATGTTGTATGATTTAATGTATTGTCTTGATTGTCCTGAGTGTGTGTTACCTTTTTTCTATCTATCTCAATTTTGAAATTTTTTGAAAAAAGAATCTGACTATATGAAAATTAAATGTGTGTGTATTGTTTTACATCTATAATGATGTTTGTAATAGTGATAAACTTGACTTTCAGATCAGATTATTGCAGTGGCATATCCATATTCTAAAATGAAGAAACTGAAGTCTTTCTATGGGAATTATCTTGAAGTAAGAGTATTTGTCTAAAAAATACTCATTTCTCAGTGAATGCAGATTATGTAGTCTTAGGTTTAACATTGACCTAGAAATGGAAGTTTTTTCCTAAAAACTGATTCTTTCATGTAAAAACTCATAATAGATTGATATTAGTTAATTAAAACCACCCCAAACATATTGGCATATAACAATAACTATTTATTTAGCTTATGGTACTGTGGTTTATGAATTTGGGAAGGGCTTAACTGGCTGGTTCTGATAATCAGAGCAAGATTACCTATCTCACTTGTACCCACTTATGTACTTGAAGACAGCTACAGAATCATCTGAGGACTGGATTGTCTAAAATGACATGGCTTCCCTCAACTGGCAGAGCCACTATATGCTGCATACATCCCCACTCCTGCAAAGTCCAAGAAATGTGATACCAGCAGCATCTGTCTCTTGCCTGTTGGAGTTACCACATACAACATGCAATTTTCTGTCACTGAGGACTGGCTTGCCTACTCCCCCTCTGCAGTTGGCACCACCTCATGAGTACAAAATCACTGCACCCAGAATGCACACTTCTAGGGTCTGAGAAGTGACCCACACTATGTCCTCCACCCCCTCCAAAAGCTGCACAACTGCCTCCTAAATGCCCATGTTCTAGGCGACTGAGGCACTTTCAGATACTGTTTAATGTCAATTACAGCCAAAGTGAGCATAAGAAACTACACTGCTGCACCCACCCAGAACCAAAGCCAAAGCATGCTACCCAACCAACACTATGGAACAGAACTGCAGAAAAAGTCTTTCCCTATACAAGCTACTCCCTAAAATTGGAAGAAGCAACTATTTCATTGAATGGGCAAAAATCAATATAGGGACATAAGGATATTTTGAAGAGCAAGAAAATATTGTGCCTCCAAAGTAACACAATAATTCCTCAATAATTTTAAAAAATCTGAATGCTAAAAATATGAAATACCTGAGAAAGCACTCAAAATAATGTATGTAAGGAAATTCAGTGAGATACAAGATAATACAAATAGGTAATTTAATAAAATTAGACAAACAATTAGGATTTCTTTTTTTTTTTTTTTTTGAGTTGGAGTCTCACTCTGTCGCCCAGACTGGAGTGCAGTGGCCGCTTCCGGCCACCGCAGCCTCGACCTGCTGGGCTCCAGTGATCCTTCCGCCTCAGCCTTCCAAGTAGCTGGAACTACAGGCGCGTGCTACCACACCCAGCTAATTTTTGATTTATTGTAGAGATGAGGTCTCGCCAAGTTGCCCAGGTGGGTCTCAAACCCACGGGCTCAGGCAATCCACTCACCTCAGCCTCCCAAAGGCACGGGATTACAGGTTGAGCCACCGAGCCCAGCAACAATTAGGATTTCAATGAGTAATTCAGCAAAGATATACATCTCATTTTTAAAAAGAACCAAAATAGAAACCTCAGAGCTGAATACTTTACAGAATGTACAAAAAAATACAATCAACACCTTCAACAGCAGACTATGGCAAGCAGAATAAAGCACTTCTGAAGGTGAAGACAAGTCTTTTATAACAACCTAGACACACACAATAAATGAAAAAGAATAAAAAAGCTAAGCCAATGGAATTTATGGGGCAATACGAGGTAAACAGGTATTTTCATTATGGGAATTTCTGAAAAGAAAGAAATGAGAAGTGACACAGAAAACGTATCCATTTAAACAATAACTGAAAACTCTCATCTTGGGAGAGATACGGTCATCCAGATCTAGAAAGTTCAAAGGTTTACAAATAAATTCAACCCTAAAAATGTCTTCTCTGAGATGTGCAATAGACTGCCAAAAGTCAAAAGAATTTTAAAAGACTGCCAAAAGTCAAAAGAATTTTTAAAGAAGCAAGATAAAAGCATCAAGTCACATGTAAAGAAATATCCATGAGGCCAACAGCAGATTTCTCAGCAGAAAACTTACAGATCAGGAGATAAAGGGTAATATAAAAAAAAACTAAGTGGTAAAAGAGAAAAAAAAATCTGCTACTCCCAAATATGATACCCAGCAAAGCTATCCTCCAGAAATGAAGGGAAAATAAAATCAAAGGTGAGCAAAAGTCAAAGGCATTCATTAACAGAAGACTGGGCTTACAAGAAATTCTTAAGGGAGTCAAACATCTGGAAGCACCATAAAGACATGCAAAAGTACAGAACTTACTCTGAGAGGCAATACACAAATGACAAAGAGAAAGGAATCAGACTTTATCAATGCAGAAAACCACCAAACCACAAAGATAAAAAATCGTGTCTCTTGCACTTGCATGCAAAGTTCGATTTTATCTCCACTGCTGCTCCTTCCATGTGAGAGGCCCAGGTGCCTTTTCCACAGCCTCTATTGCCCTGTAAGCTTTGGATACTGAAAGATGCATAGCATAGAGGAGTCACTGGGACCTGCTCCTGTGGTTTCTCTTGGGGTCAAGGCCTGAAGTCAAGGTCACCTTTATGACACAAAGTCAAACTGCATGTGTCATTGCAAGACACCAAAGCCTGCCTCTCAAGTCTGCTGAGGAAGGAAGTATATCCCCAATGACAATTCTCAGATGGCCCCCATTTCTACATACCTTTATTAGTAGCCTAAGCCACCCTACCTTTCCTGGGCAATGATTCATGCACAAGGTGTCCTGTACTCCATGCCCTAACACACCTATTCACCTGGAGTAAGAGCATGAGCCACCACTCCCTCCAGGGGTAGAGTCCTTGGTGCTGCTGTCTTTATCAGCTCAATGCCCAGACATATCCTAGGTACTGGAGCTCCCACTCTTCTAGATTAGGAACTTAAGCCACTCTCCCCTTCCTGAGCAGAGAACTTGATGTATAAGGAGTCCTCTATGACCTTGCCAAAGCACACCTCTGGACATAGAGGCTGCATACCAGGCCCAGCTTTGGAGCAGGTGTATGTTCCTAACCCTGGTGATCCCATAGGTGGGCATGCCCAGTTCTGCCCCACCCATCTTGTTTCTCCCCTCACTGGGGTTGAACTGAGAGCACAGTGCACTCTCTACATGAGCTCACTATTGAGACAACTGAGCACTTCTTCCAGTAAATAAGAATCAAGTAAATACCCATCCACATCAACAGCAGCCAGTTTTTACTTATAGGCACAACCTGCTGGCCTGGAGGCTGAAAAACACATCGCAACAGGTAATTTGTTGACAGCAGCACAAAACAATGAGGAGCAAATTAAACCTCCTGAGCCCCTCCCCCGCCAGCCTAACAGGAAGTAGTGGGCCAGCCCACACCCCTGCTACATTACCATTACAACTAACACTTGGGAAAGTCTGCATACACAGACCATTTGTATCAAAGAAACTCATACAGATCAGTCACCATGGTTCATCCAGATGAGAAAGAACCAGATAAACAATTCAGAAAGTTTTAAAAAGCAGAGTGCTACTCCTTCAAAGGGACACACCAATTTTTGAACAACAGAACCTAACTACAATGAAATCCCCGAAATGTCAGATAACAAATTCAGAATGCTGATTTTAAATAAGCCCAATGAGATGCAAGATAAGCTTGATAACAAACACAAAATAAGTTTGCAGAACAATGCAGAGGTGAAAAGAGAGACTGACAACATCAAATAAACCAAATAAGACTAAAAACTCAATGGAGGAGAAACACAACACAGTAGAGTGCTACAGCAGTAGGCTAGAACAAGTGGAAGACATTATATCAGAGATGGAATACAAGTTTTTTAAATTAACCCAGTCAGGCAGAAATAATAAATAATCAGGAAGAATGAGTAAAACCTACAAGAAATATGAGACTATATAAAGCAACCAAACCTACAAATCATAGGCATTCCAGAGGGGGAAAGAAGTTAAAGTTAAAAGTATGAAAAATATATTCGAGGAAATAATTCAAGAAAACTTTCTTAGTCTTGAGAGAAACCTGGATATCTAAATACAAAAATCCCAAAGAACTCCTGCAAGATATATCACAAGAACTTTACGAAGGCATATCGTTGCCAGATTCTCCGAAGTCAACATTAAAGAAAATATCCTAAGATCTGGCTTAGCCTGTAATCCCGTGCCTTGGGAGGCTGAGGTGAGTGGATTGCCTGCACACGCGGGTTCGAGACCCGCTGGGCAACTTGGTGAGACCTCATCTCTACAATAAATAAATTAGTCAGGTGTGGTAGCGTGCGCCTGTAGTTCCAGCTACTTGGAAGGCTGAGGTGGAAGGATCGCTGGAGCCCAGCAGGTCGAGGCTGCAGTGGCTGGGAGCGTGCCACTGCACTCCAGTCTGGGCGACAGAGTGAGACTCCAACTCAAAAAAAAAAAAAAAGAGCAAAACATCAAATCACTAATAAAGAAACCCTACAAGCCAGAAGAGAATGGGGAATTATTTTCAACCTCCTTAAAGAAAACAAATGCTAGCCTATAATTTTATATTAAGTCAAACTAAGCTTCATAAATGAAAGAGAAATAAAATGCTTCCCCAACCAATAAACATTAAGGAAATTTGTTGCCACTAAACTAGCTGTACAAGAGATGTTCAAAAAAGTCCTAAACTTGAAAATGAAATGGTAACTCTTGCTATCACAGAAGATCACACAAGTACAAAGTTCACACTGCCTATAAAGCAAGTACACATTTGAATCTTCAAGACAGCTAACTTATAACACTATAGAAGGAAAAAAAAAACCCCTCACATATCAATATTAGCCCTGAATGTAAATGGTCTAAATGTTCCACTTAAAAGAATCAGAGTGGCCAACTGGGTAGAAAAAAGCTAATGGGTGGAAAAATATATATCAGGTGAATGGACAACAAAAATGACCAGGAGTAGCTATTCTCACATCAGGTAGCTAAGACTTTGAATCAAAAAAGGACGTTTAAAAAGACAAAGATTGACTATATAATGATAAATAATGAGAAGATTTAACCATCTTAAATATATATGCACCAAACACAAGAAGACCCAAATTCAAGAAGCCAAATACTACTTGCCTTCTGAGAACATATCAATAGACATACTATAATAGTGTGTTACTTCAAAACCCACTGACACTACTAGACAGATCACAAAAGCAGAAAATTAACAAAGAATCACTGGACTTTGAACCGGACTATATACCAAATGGACCTAACAGACAGCTACAGAATTTTTCACCCAACAACTACAGAATATACATTCTTCTCATTTCCACATGGAACATTCTCCAAAATAGATTACGTGCTTGGCTATAAAGCAAGTCTCAATAAATTTAAAACATCAGAATTATAGCAAGCATCTTCTCAGACCACAGTGGAATAAAATTGGAAATCAACACTAGGAGAAGCTCTCAAAACTACATGGAAACTGAACAACTCTCTCTTGAATGACCCTTGGTTATCAATGAAATTAAAGCAGAAATCAAAAATGTGTTGAAACAAATGAAAACAGTGACACAACATACCAATCTTCAGGGATGCAGCAAAATCAGTTCTGAGAGGAAAGTTTATAACATTAAATGCCTACATCAAAAACAGAGTGGAAGCCATGCTCGGTGGCTCAGCCTGTAATCCCATGCCTTTGGGAGGCTGAGGTGAGTGGATTGCCTGAGCCCGTGGGTTCGAGACCCGCCTGGGCAGCGAGACCTCATCTCTACAATAAATCAAAAAATTAGCTGGGCGTGGTAGCGCACGCCTGTAATTCCGGCTACTCGTAAGGCTGAGGCGGAAGGATCGCCGGAGCTCAGCAGGTCGAGACTGTGGTGACTGGGAGCAGCCACTGCACTCCAGTCTGGGCAACAGAGTGAGACTCCAACTCAAAAAAAACAAAAAACAGAGTGAAAATCAACAGCTTAAACTTGCACATCAAGGAACTAGAAAAATAAAAACAATATAAACAAAATGCAATCAGAAGAAAAGAAATAAAGATTAGAGCAGAAATAAATGAGATGGAGGCCCCTACAAAAAAAAGATACAAAGGATCAATGAATCAAAAAAGTCAGTTCTTTGAAAGGATAAACAGAATCGACAGACTACTAGCTAGACTAACCAAGAAAAAAAGAAAACTCAATTTCAATCAGAAATGACAGAGGTGATGAAACAGCCAATACCACAGAAATCAAAACAGCCATCAGAGACTGCTATGAATTCCTCTATGGCAACAAACTGAAAAACCTGGAGGAAATGGATATGAGACCTGAGAATTAAGTTTGCAAACTTGCCATCGTGTGCTTATGTTGACAACACTGTACACACAACTTGGTAAGGTTTCATAACCTTGGTATATCAGTGTCTCTCAGCTATGTCTCTGTCAACATGTGGCAGTGTCTTGCTGAGTGGTGCTCATTATTGTTGTTGCATGATTTTGTGTGCTGCTGCAAGAATACCAGAGCATGAGTTAGAGCAACAAACAAATATTAAGATTCTTGTTAAACTTGGCAAGAGTGGAAATGAAATAGTAGAGATGTTATTCCAAGTTTATGGGGATAATGCCATAAAGAAAATGGCAATGTACAAATGGATTAAATATTTTTCTGAGAGGAGAGAAAGCATCACTGATGGAGAGGTCAGGATGGCCAATAACAAGCAGAACTGGCAAAAACGTTGCAAAAATTCATCCAATTGTGTGTCAGAATCATCGACTGACTATGAGAAGCATAGCAGACCTAATAAACGTTGATAGAGAAACAGGATAATCTTAACTGAACATCTTGGCATGAGAAAGGTATGTGCAAAATGGTCCCAAAGGAGCTCTTGCATCACAACAATGCACTAGCTCACATAGCACTGCCTGTAAGGAGAGGCTTAGCCAGTAAATATATAATTGTATTGGAACATGCTCCCTACTCACCTGACCTGGTTCTCAGTGACTTTTTTCATTGTCTGAAGATAAAGGAAATATTGAAAGGAAGACATTTTGATGACATTCAGGACATCGAGGGGAATACAACAACAGCTCTGATGGTCATTCCAGAAAAAGGTTCTAAAATTGATTTGACAGGTGGACTGGGCATTGGTGTCAGTGCATAGCTTCCCACTTTAAAGGTGGCCATAGTGGTTTTCTGCAATGAAGTTTGTAGCACTTTTTCTAGGATGAGTTTGCAAACTTAATCGTCAGACCTCGTACATTCTTGGAAACATACACTTTCCCATGACTGAATCAGGAAGAAATAGATACCCTGAATAGACCAATCATGAGTAATGAAATTCAGGCAGTATTAAAAAGTTTCCCCAAAATCAAAAATAGGTCCAGTGTCAGACAGATTTACAGCCAAATTTTATTGGATGTGGAATGTGAACAGACAATTAGCAAGTGACTCTTACTGGTTGTCACTAATGTTATAATACTGAAAAAAACTGGTCATTCTGAAACCCACATTACTAGGGTTTCTTGACCACACATCTAACCTGATGTTGAATGCAACATCCACAAATCCTTTTTCGGGTGAAGCAGAATAATGGGGTGTGGGTGGAAGGGGGGAGATGCAAGTTTCAAACAAAGTTCCACTGTGAGAACAGAAAATTGTGGCCTGGGGCACCACACTGCCCCTCTCTGAGTAAAACTGCCTCTGTACAAAGCAGATGAAAACACATGTCCACTATGTCCCAGGGCTGCTGCAGGAACTCATGGAGTAACATGTGAAAGTGTTTTGTAAACCATGAAGCTCTGTAAATTGTTAGAAATGTGCAGTGATGCTCTTGCCTGATACCAGTCTGCAAAGAGGTTTCAGGGCCCCTGATTGTAACTGAGGAAGGCAGCAGTCTGCCCCTCCAATTCCACACACCCAGCAACTCATGCTTCCCGGTGAAATCATCTCTGAATTTTATGGTTCAGGAGCTGTGTTTTTTAAAACAGTGAGAGATAATAAGCACAGATTTAAATAAAAGCCCCGAAGCCTCCAGGAAGTCTTCTCCACTGCAGAGGCCTTCTAATCACGTCTCTCAGGGATGACTGTGGACACTCCTGATCAAGTGTGAGACGGTGGAAATTTTACCTTAGAATCACTTAAATATTCTACTTTTAAAAATAAGGTTTAAAAAATGTATGAAAAAAACCCTAACACCTTAAAGCCTAATGTTCATAACCCTTTAGATTTCCCCTTTCAGACCTGCTTTTTCCCCCCCTTTCTTGTCTCAAACTATTGCTGTACCAGGGAGCCTGCCATCAATTCTGCCAAGGAGATGAATCTATATGGAGCACAACCTTCTAAAAAGTGCAAAATAACTAAGATCTCCAAATTCAACTGAAGAAGCAATTGCCTGTGTCTTAGGAGAAAGGACCTCTAATTATTTGTATCCATGTGGTCAAGCTACACCCTCAGAAGGGCATAGATTCACTCTGCTTTCAGTCCACAGCAGAAATCCCTTTAAGCCATTTGACATCCTGCAGTGTACAGTTTTAGACCTACACATGTCTCAGTCAGAGAAGAAACACATGATCACAAGCTCTAGAAGGAAAAAGTTACAGAAGACAAAGATGAGAAAATTTTTAAAAGAAACAAACCATTTAAATGTATGTATACATATATATATGATATAAGAATGCCTGTGAGCTGACAAATAGCCAGCTATCATGTTAATAATGGAAACTATAAATATTCGTTGCACAATAGTCATAAATAGAAGGAATGAAAATCAGAGGGTGCAGATGGGGCAATGACTCAGGAATTTTAAAAAAAGTAAAAAAGAAAACACATGCAGTCTCACACAATACAATTTAAGCAAGGGCCCTTGTTGGAAACTTTGCTCTAAGATAGGATAGTAAAGAAGAAATTTCCTTACTCAAGGTAAATACATAGATGCATAAATGACACTGAATGATAGGAAGAACTTTCAGCAAAAGCACAATGAGGGCAGTCTTTGCTTAGGGTGTTTGGGATAAGGATAATACATCTCCCAAGTAACCAGTAAGATCAGTAAGTATTGCTCCACAAACCCACACCCCCCTAGAGGAGTGATAACCCTAGATAAAAAGCCAATACATTAAAGTACAATCTCAGATGGTTAGTTTTTACATATCTTGGGAACAAAAAAGAAAAACCCAAGCTACAAACAGAATTTGTCCCAAGATATGTGCTCAGTGCTGTATGTGGCAGTCCAGGTATGATATGGCCAGAATAACGGGGTGAAAGTATTCATCAGTACAGTTTTAGGAATTAAGAGAAGTAGATTTATTAAAGGAAAGATACATTGTGAAAAACATAACAGGCAGGGCAGTAGTGAGAGTGCCTACAGCAAGGAGATAGGGGCCTGAAGTTCTTCCCAGTGGAGTTTGACCCTCTCGAGCAGTTAGGGCGAATTTTAGGATTCCCATCATGCATGCGGGTTCCTGCCAGGCAAATGAGTTCATGCTGATTGGCTGATGTTTGACTTTAGTTGTCAGTCTTTACAGTTCTCATCATCTCATTTTGAGATTTCCTTCCTCAAAATAGTTTATCCATTTTACCCAATTGCTGGTCTGATCAGGCCTCATGTTCCTCCACATTCCCCCCTGACAGAGCAACAATGCCAGATCTTTGGCGTAGGGGTGATGGTCTCATGTCTCTGTAGCTGCTTTGTGCTGAACAGGGGTGTGGTGCTGGCCCTACCTATGTTTGTTGGTCTGTCTGAGGAGGTTATTGTTTTGAATTATGGAATTTAGGATGTGAGGAAGGGACTCACCAGAAAGAGTAAGCCTGTTAAACTGAAACTGACATCCAGCTGGCTCCAAGGGAGGTTGTACAGGTAACGGGCATCGCTGGGGAGAGACTGATATATCGTTTGCTGTGCCATGTGAAGGTGGAATTACTGAATTCTAGAGGAAACAAATTTGACAAGTAAACTAAAAAAGCAAGGACCAAAAAGAAGGAGCAATTTGGATGTTTGAGACTATATAAACTAATGTACAAATTTCAGACCAATGGCTGGAAGGCAGATGTGTGCATTTGACCCACATAAGAAGAAAGTTCCCTCAGATTTTAAGCAAGAGGTCTGAAGGTAAAAGTTGGTATGTTACCCGAAATGTTGACCAGAATAGATAGAAGCATTGAGGGTTTTGAATTATCCAAGATTTGGGGTTGCTGAGGCAGTTATTAGGGGTCCCAAAAAGAAAAAGAGCCAGTAAAATTAGGACCCTTTTCTTGTTTTCACATATATAGAGGATACCATAAATGTTGGAAAACAGAGGAAAATAAGTATGAGCAAAAGGAAAAAAACATGGTAGATTTTTAAGTTAATGGCTTTATCAAAGAAAGACAGTTACTTTGAGAAAATCTGAAGAAGATTTGAAAACGTTAGTTTGGAGACAGGTCACTGAAGAGATGACTGAAACCTGGGTAGGCAAAGTTTGAAAGGATTTCAGATACACTAGATTATGATAGATGTTGTTTACAAAACAATTCACCTGATCTGCAGGTAACACCAATGGGTTCTGAGCCATTATGGAGGCAGTTCAGAAGGAGGCTGTGGGGGAGGCGCGGTCCTTGGAGACCGAAACCACTTTTTTAACCCCCTCCCCAGAAAGACTGAATTGAGAACCCAAAAACTTTATATGTTGGAAAATTTGTTAAGTATTAAAGGTTTTAAAAGCATATTATGACACAGGAATACAGGTCATCGCAAACTAGCCACTCATTTAGCCAAATGGTAATCTAGATATTTTGAGAAGTAAAATCTTTGTTTTTCGCTAGGTCATTTCCTTAAACAACAGAAAGCAGCACAGAGAGTGGGGTTCAAACGGAATACTTCCCTTCCCTCACTTTTTCTGTTGTTTACATTAAAAGGTAAATAAAATTTTATTATCTCTTAAAGAGACAAGTAAATTTTATCTCTGCAGGACTGTACTAGTAACCTTGAAGTTAATTTTAGTATAAACTTATAACCAAATGTATTTAATTTCGATTAGCCTAACTGTAAAGTAAGTGAAAGGTAAGAACCCCAAGAAACTTAGAATAGAAGAACTTCCCGTGAAATAATTTCAGCAACAGTGCAGTCATTTTAGCTTCTTCTCCAACCCTGTCACACTTTGCTGAGCAGTGCCTGATCATTAGTAAGAAGCAAAACCAGCTCAGGGTTAGGACCTGGTAATTATTCTAAACTCCTTAAGCCTAGTCCTAATTATTCTTATCCAAGTCCCTAACTAAAAAGCTTGGGAAGCAACTTGTAATTAAGCTGAGTTGGCTAAACGGAGAAGTCATTTAAATTTAAAAGTAAATATTTTTCACTGTCTTCCCCCCCCCCACTGTCCTTGGATCTAGTAATTGTTGCTGGTACGGAAGAGAATGCAACCATCTTCATTGAGCTCCCCTGATAAGTGGGAGATGCACACAAAAGATTGCACAACCATGGAAATGCCTCCACCAGACCTAGATAAGAAATGGACTCTAGAAATTCCTCCGCCAGCCTAGATAAGAAATGGACTCTACTGAAGCATTCTAACACCAGAAATGTATTGGTTCCCTAGTCTCTAAGTGACAATTGTTTTCTTTCATGTCTTTATATTAATTTTATGTATGATGTTTAACAAGTCTCGTGAAACAGAATTACTGAAATAAGCAAAAACTGTAACCAACTAGAAAGTATGCAGCCCAAATTGTTCAAGGCATTTGTGCCTCTGGCCTTGATTTTTTTTTTTTTAAGATGTGGGGTATGGCCAGGCTCAGTGGCTCAGCCTGTAATCCCAGCATTTTGGGAGGCTGAGGTGAGTGGATTGCCTGAGCCTGTGGGTTCGAGACCAGCCTGGCCAACTTGGCGAGACCTCATCTCTACAATAAATCAAAAATTAGCCAGGTGTGGTAACGCGCACCTGTAGTTCCAACTACTTGGAAGGCTGAGGCAGAAGAATCGCTGGAGCCCAGCAGGTCAAGGCTGCAGTGGCCAGGAGTGACCACTGCACTCCAGTCTGGGTGACAAATTAGACTCCAACTCAAAAAAAAAAAAAAAAAAAAAAGATGTGGGATACAATTCTGGATTAGGTATACAAATGTTCATTATGCAGGTACCCTTGTTGATGAGGTGTATCCCCTCTCCCCCGGCAGTTTCCCACTACTGCCAATCCTACCCGCCCTTCCCTGGCAGTTTCCTACTACTGCCAATCCCTTTCTTATTATGATAATTGTTCAAGGTCCGCTTATGAGTGAGAACATATGGTACTCTGTTCTTTGTTTCTGTGACAGAGTCCATGTATGATAGACTCTAAATCCACCCAAGTTGCTGCAAAGTCCATATGCTTGTCCTTCTTTATGACTGCATAATATTCCATTGTGCATATGTACCACATTTTTTTTATTCAGTCCAGTTTCAATGGGCAGCAGTTGGTTCCATGTTTTTCCTATTGTGAATAGTGTTGCAGTAACTATGCATGTGCGGGTATCTTTCTTGTAGAATAATTTGATTTCCTCCAGGTATATTCCCAATAGGGGTATTGCTGGGTCATATGGAAGGTCAATTTCTAGTTCTTTCAGAAATCACCACACTGTCTTCCAAAGAGGTTGCATTAGTTTGCATTTCCACCAGCAGTGGAGAAGTGTTCCTATCTCTCCACATCCTGCCAGCATCTGTTGCTGTTTGTTTTATTAATGATGGCCATTCTTACTGGAGTTAGGTGGTATCTCAATGTGGATTTGATTGCATTTCTCTGATGATCAGTGAGGCTCAGCACTTTTTCATTTGTCTGTTGGCTACCTGTATATCTTCTTTTGGGAAGTGTCTATTCATATTTTTTGCCCACTTTTTTTTGAGTTGGAGTCACTCTTGTCACCCAGGCTGGAGTGCAGTGACACACTCACAGCCACTATAGTCTTGACCTGCTAGACTTAGTGATCCTTTCGCCTCAGCCTTCCAGTAGCTGGAACTACAGTTGCATGTCACCACGCCCAGCTAGTTTTTTGTATGTATGTGATTTATTGCAGAGATGAGGTCTCACCAAGTTGTCCAAGCTGGTCTCAAACACCTGAGCTAGGGCAATCCTTTCGCCTCAGCCTCCCAAAGCGCTGGTATTACAGGCTAAGCTACCGCGCCTGGCCTTTTGCCCATTTTTTTTCTTTTTAGTTGGAGTCTCACTCTGTCACCCAGACTGGAGTGCAGTGGCCACTCCTGGCCACTGCAGCCTCGACCTGCTGGGCTCCGGCGATCCTTCCACCTCAGCCTTCCAGTAGCTGGAATTACAGGCATGCGCTACCATGCCTGGCTAATTTCCGGCTAATTTTTTGATTTATTGTAGAGATGAGGTCTTGCCAAGTTGCCCAGGTGGGTCACGAACTCATGGGCTCAGGTAATCCACTCACCTCAGCCTCCCAAAGCTTGGGATTACAGGCTGAGCCACCGAGCCCGGCTCTTTGCCCATTTTTTAATGGGATTGGGTTTTTTTCATTTTGGCATGTTTAGGTTCCTTGTAGATCCTGGATGCTAGGCTTTTGTCAGATATACAGTTGGCAAATATTTTCTCCCATTCTGTGGGATGTCTCCCTGCTCTCTTAATGATTTCTTTTGCTTTGCAGAAGCTTATCAGTTTGATGAGGTCCCACTTGTCTATCTTATCTCTTATGGCATGGGCACTTGGGGTTTTGATCAGGAATTGGTTGTCAGTTCCAATTTATATAAGGGTGTCTCCTGCATTTTCTAAGGTTCTTATAGTTTGAGGCTTTACATTTAGGTCTTTGATCCATTTAGAGCTGATTTTTGTGTATGGTGGTAAGTAGGGGTCTTGTTTCAATCTTCTGCATGTGGTCAACCAGTTTTCAGCACCGTTTATTGAATAGGTTCTCCTCTCCCCAGTGGTTGTTGTTGGAGGCTTTGTTAAAGTGGAGAAATTGAAGTTTTGCTTTCACAATCTCTATCCTATTTCACTGGTCTGTATTCCTGTTCTTGTACCAATACCAGGCTGTTTTGATTACTGTAGCCTTATAGTAAAGTTTGAAGTCTGTGAGTGTTATATGTTCTGCTTTGTTTCTTTTACTAAGGAGTGTTTTGACTATTTGTGGTCATTTATGTTTCCATATGACTTTCTGTATTGTCATTTCCAGGTCTGAGAAGAATGATGTTGGTAACTTAATGTGTTGAATCTGTAAATTACCTTGGGATTTGCAAGAATTAACATTGTTGATTCTTCCTATCTGTGAGCATGGAATATATTTCCATTTGTTTGTGTCTTCTTAGATTTCTTTGAGCAGTGTTTTGTAGTTTTCATTGCAAAGGTCTTTTGCTTCTCTGGTTCAAAACATGTCAAGGTATTTCATTTTTTGTGTGGCTATTGTGAATGGGGTTGTGCTTTTTATTTGGTTTTCTGCCGGCTTATTGTTGATATATAAGAATGTGATTGTCTTTTGCACATTTATTTTATGCTTTGAGAGTTTACCAAAGTCCTTTGTCAGTACTAGCAGGTTTTTGACAAATTTCCTTGGATTTTTGAGGTATAGGATCATATGATCCACAAGAGGGACAAATTGACTTCCTCTTTTCCTATTTGGATACCCCTGATTTCCTTCTCTTGTCTAATTACTCTAGATGGAACTACCAACACAATGTTGAACAAGAGGGGTGAGAGTGGGCATTCTTGTCTTGTTCCGGTTTTCAGGGAAAATATTTCCAGTTTCTATACATTTAGCAATATGCTGGCTCTGGGTTTATTGTAGATGGTGCTTCTTATTTTGAGGTATGTTCCTTCTATACCTAGGTGTTTGAGGGTTTTTATCAAGAAGGGATGCTGGATTTTATCAAAAGCTTTTTCTGCATCTATGATATAATCATGTGGCTCTTGTTTTTAAAACTGTTGATATATTTAACTACTTTTATGGTCTTGTGGATGTTGAACCAGCCTTGCATTCTGGAGATGAAGCCTACTTAGTCACGGTGGATGATTTTTGAGATGTGTTGTTGGGTCCAATTTCCTAGAATCTTGCTGAGAAATGTTGTAATTATGTTCATTAGAGATATTAGCTTGTAGTTTTTCTTTTTTTGTTGGATCTTTATCCAATTTGGGTATCAGTATGCTGTTTGCTTTGTAGAATGATTTGTGGAGAATTCATTTTTCTCATTTGCCTGGAATACTTTCAATAGGATTGGTGTCAGCTCCTCCTTGTACATTTTGTAGAATTCTGCTGAAAAGTTGTCTGGTCCAAGGTTTTTATTGTAGGTAGTTTTCTTATGCTGGAGTCAGTTTCCTGGGTTGCTATTGGTCTGTTTAGTGTCTTAATGTCTTCTTGTTTCAACCTTGGGAGGTTGTGTGATGTTAGAAAGCCCTCCATTTCATTTAGTTATCAAGTTTGTTTCCATACAGGTATGCATAGTAATCTCTGATTATCTTTTGTATTTCTTCAGGGTCAGTTGTGTTTTTATCTTTTATATTTCTGATTGTGTTTATTTGGGCTTTTTCTTAGTCATTCTGGCTAGGGGTCTGTCAATCTTGTTGATTCTTTCAAAGAACCATCTTTTTGTTTTGTTGATATTTTCTATGATATTTTTGCCTTCTGTGTCCCATATTTGGGCTTTTACTTTGGTGATCTGGATTCTTCTGCTGAAGTTAGGATTTTGTTGGTCTTGTCTTTCCTGCTCCCTCAGGTGATTTGTTAGGTTGTTAACTTGTGATCTTTTCATTTTCTTGATGTGTGTTCATAGAGATAGAAATTCCCCTCTTAGAACTGTTTTCATGGCTTCCCAGAGATTTTGGTAAAATCTTTCTTCATTTTCATTTGTTTCCAGGAATGTTTTAATTTCTGTTTTGATTTTAGTGTTTACCTACTAGTCCTTCAGCATCATGCTGTTTAGTTCCATGTCTTTGTGGGTTTTGAGGAAATTTTTTTTGTGTTGATACTTATTTTTATTCCACTGTGATCTGAGAAGGTACATGGTAATATTCAACCTTATGGAGGTTGTTTATGCTTGATTTTTGGCTGAGGATGTGATTAATCTTGGAATACATTCCACGTGGTGGTAAGTAGAATGTGTACTCTGTGGTTTTGGGGTGGAATATTCTGTAGATAGCTCTTAAGTCCATTTGGTCAAGCATCAAGTTGAAGTTCCGGATCTCTTTGCTCATTTTTTGCCTCTTTGATCTATCTAGGGTTGTTAGCGTGGTATTTATGTCCCCAGCTATTGACTCTAGTGTTAGAGTCAATATCTTTTTTTAGTTTACTTAGTAAGTGCTTTATAAATCCTGTTGCTCCTATGTTGGGTGCATATATGTTTAAGTTGGATATTTCTTGTTGATGGATGAAGCTTTTATAATTATGTAGTGGTGTCCCTTTGTATCTTTTAAATTTTTGGATAGCTTAAAGATTGTTTTGTCTGATATTAAGATTGTGACTCCTCCCCTTTTTTGTGGTCTGTTTGACTGGAAACTCATTTTCCATCCTCTAACTTTGAGTCTGTGTGCATCCTTTGTGGTGAGATGAGTTTCCTGGATTCAGCAAATAATTGGGTCATTTGTTTTTAAATCCAGTTTGCCATTCTGTGTCTTTTCAGTGGTGCATTTAGCCCATTCACATTCAGGCTGATTATTGAAATGTGATCATTTATCTCTGTCATGAAGTTCTTTTGGGGGTGATGTATGTGTGTTTTTTCAAGTTTGTTATTGTGATGTACTCTCTTTTGATTCTGTGTTCTGCTGTTCTCTTGGTAAGTGTGTGGTCATTCCTTTTTTTTTTTTCTTTCTTCTGTGCTTAATACCTTTTAAGCTGCTCTGTAAACTGCATAATCTCTTAGGGATTGGATGTCTATGAAGGATTTTAATTCTCCATTGCTGATGAAGCTGAGCTTGTCTGGGTAGGAATTCTTGGTGTAAATTGTTTATCTTTGAGGTCTTTGAATATCGGATGTCAGTTCCTTCTAGCTTGTAGCGTTTCTACTGATAGGTCTGCTGCTATTCTGATTGGTTTTCTCCAGTAGGTAGTCTGACCTTTCTTTCTTGCTGCCTTTGGGATTTTTCTTTTGTCCCTACCATGTGTAGGTGAATTACTATGTGTCTAGGGGTTGACTTTCTCATTTGCTGTCTTGTGGGGGTTCTCTGTATCTCTTGGGTTTGTCTGTTCACATTTCTGGTGATATGTGGAATTTTTCTTGGATAACCTCCTGGAATATTTGCTTCAAGGTGTTCTCTGTTTCCCTTTCTTTTTGGGGATACCAGCCAGGCATAGTTCCAGCCTCTTGAATAATCACACATCTTGTATAGGCTTTATTTTTTCTTTCTAAATTTTCTTTTTTACAGATTGAATTAATACCATGTTCTTGTCTTCATGATCTGAGATTCTTTCTTCTGCTTGATTAATTCTGGTTTCCATGCTTGTCATCTTGTTATTTATTTCCTAGATGAGATTTTGCATGTCCAAAATCTTTATTACAAGTTCTTTCAGTGTTGCAGCTTGTCTTTTTTTTTTGAGTCTTATTACTCTTTCCATCCATTCCTTAATCCCTGTCTATTCTGGGGCCAGCCATTGGTGACTTCCATTGTTTGAGCTCTGAGGTCTGATTTTTTTCAGGTGTTTTCTCTTTGTTACACTGGAAATTACCTATGGTCTTCCATTGGTTTCTCCTCATTTGTGACACTTTGCTCTCTCTCTTCTCTTTATTTTTGCTATTCAGTGGCAATGGGAGAGGCTTTCATTTATGTTGTTTGCTCAGCCCTCTATTCATCCCTGATCAGGACTCTGGATTTGTTCCATTTTGAAACAGGACTGTGGGTGGGAAGCTTTGCTGTCTCTTGTAATTTTGAGAGTTAAATAAGGTGGAGGATAGGGAGCTAGGATACAGAAACTACTTGCAAATCACAATGTTCAATGATTTTGTTATGGGTTCCCTATACCCACTCCCCCCCCACCACTCTATATGATGGTGCAGTGGGTACATGTGTGTGCCCCTGAATCCAAGATACAGTAACAGTAATGAGGAGAACAGAGTAGAGTAGAATGAAACAAGATTGACAAAAATTTAAGAAAAATAAAAAAAGAACAATGAAAGCAGAAAACAAGGCAAAAAAAAAAAACCGTGTACACACACACACACACACACACACACACACACATACACACACACACACACACACACACACACACAACAAAACAAAGCAACAACAAAAACCAGGAAAACTAAAGACACACTCACATTCCCATCACAAAACAAAAGAAAAAGAAAAAGCAAAAAAATAATTGAAATTTGGGTTGAACCCTTACACATATATTCTCACACACATTAACCTAAAAAAAGAGAAGAACAAAATAGTGAAAACAAACCAACAACAAAAAAATCTGAAAGATGAACACTCAATCATTCACATACACATAAATAGAAAACAAAAAATAAGAAAGAGATAAAAGGGGGAGAGATACAAATTGACTCCCCACACATTTATGCACAATGGGAAAATGTAGAAAAATTAGAAAAATGAAAATTCAGACAAAATAAATAAATAAATAACCTGACTTCTTGTGGCAGGTTCCATAATTGTTCCTTTCAGCTGCAGCTCTGCTGTCTCCTGCAGAGCTTGGCCTTATTCACTTTCTCCCCAGTGTCCAGAACAGGCAAGGGGGAGGGGGGCATGGGGGTGAATGGGGCTGTAGTCCTTCCCTCCTTCTCTTGTATGGTCAGGGTGATGCCCTCCAGTGGGGAGGTGCAGAATTGTCCCTTCCCCAGGTACTGGGTAAGGGGAGTGCCCCAGCCAGGCCTGTCCTGGAGTGGAGATGGCTTCTTGCAGTTGACATCCAGGCTCTGCCTGGGCTCATCCCTCTCAATCATGCCCCAACCATGAGGGTCTGATGTTCAGAGGATGGCTATGGAGAAGAGGGTTGACTTAGCTCTGGACTTACCTCTGGTCTCCTTGGAGGTCTTCCTCATCCTTTTTTGGCCACACCCTTTGTCCTGTGGCAGAATCAGGGTAGGGGATGGGGCACCTGATGCTCAGCATTCATCCTGTTCCTCAGGAGTTTGTGCTTTCAGGATATTCCCTCTGGGTATTGATCAACACCTGAGTAGTTGATTTGTCAGTCACAGAGATTGGGTCTGTTGCTCTGTGGTGAGCAAGCTGGAGCACTTTCCTGCCCTATTTTCAAGATGGTGGCAGGGTGCCTCCTTCATCGTCAGTGAGGCTCTGCTTCTGGGCTCCCTCCACAGCCCTTGCTGCAGGTATCGGGCCAGGTGCTGCAGTGGTGAGGCAGAGCCTGGAGCTGGTAGTCTCTCCCTGCTGCTTCTTCCCAGGAAGACTTTTGTCAGTTAAAAAAAATGGTGCTTAGCTTCTGTAACCCAGGAAACACTAGGAACCAAGCAGTGCAACTGCAGCACCAGCTGCTTCACTAGGAGAGCCCTGGCTGCTTGCTCACAAGCTTGCACCTAGTCAGTCTCTCCCAGTGGCTTCTTCCATGGAAGGGTTTTGATGATTAAAAAAAGAAGAGAAAAAAATGGTGCTCAAATTCTGCATCCCAGGAATCATGAGGGCCCAACCCAAGGAGCTGGGACACCAGCCGCTTCACCAGGAGAGCCCTGGCCACTTGCATTCGAGCCCTCACTCATCCACTCACATGCCCACTTACTCCCTGACACATACACAAATTTTCCATACACTCACTTGCACTGGAACTCACATAGTCTGACTGGGCCCACTGCCACTTCCTTTAACCAAATGATATATTGTTATTAGTTTATCACAATCAGCCTCCAGTCTACCTGGAGTCATAAGATACCAGTGCCTGGCAGTTTCACAAAATAAGACTTATGTGATTCCTGCTATCTGCATTAAAAAGTGCAACTTAGAATATCCTCCTTGGCCCAAACCCCCCTCAAGAGGCTTAAAGGAGTTCTGGTAAGATGGCGACGGCATAGGTGGACTTGTGAGATTCTCCAAATGTGAGTTCCCAAAAAGACTCTTACTTTTCTTCACCCACACCCCTGCCCACTGCCGCTGCACTGGTCCAAGGCCCGGGGACCTTCGATCCCATGCAGGGTTAGATATTGCTGCTGCTCCACTATACGTGACTCCACTATACGAGTCTCAGGTCTTGGCTCCCTCCCTGACTACGTCGTCTTGCCCAGCACCCAGCAGCAAGCCACCAGTCACCCAGGGAGGCTCTGGGAACCCGCCCCTCAGAGATACCGGTCCCTTTTCTGGCTGAAGTACCCTGTGAGGGGTCCAGGGCCACTCTCACCACTCACTGCCTGCCCTTTGGAGCTTTGGAGCTCTGCAGCTCTGGGTCCACCCTGACTGAGGCACTCAGTACACAACCCCATGCTTGTGTAAGGGAAGAGCGTATCTTAAGGAGGTGCCAATTGGAGGCTCTCAGCTCCAGAGGAGGGAACTCCCAACCTCCTCCTACACCCAAGCCTGCTGGTGGCACCCCGGATCCGGCACCCAGCTGTGCAGCTGATCACTGGTGCCTCCCACACCACCACAGTCCACCATAGTGGATCAAACAGAGACCCAGACGAGTGGAGAGAAAAGATTCGTGAAAGTGAAGCTGCCACTTTGGCCATTCTACAGGCAAAGATCTGCATTGCCCTGCTCACCTATCAGCAGCCTACACTTTGGTTCCTAAGGTAATTGCTAAACAGGAGACAAAGTCCCTCCCCTATGCTGAATCAGACAAAGGCAACTAAGTGAAGCAGACCTCCCAGGTAGTAGGCAAAAAAACAAACCCAAACTGCGAGTAAATCTAGCTGCCTGCTATGAAAACAAAGGGGAGAGGCTGGAGATCAGAGCTGAAGAGAATTTAGACTCTCAGGAAAGATTCCAGAGCTAGTCTGAACTCTTACTTTGATTTTTGATTTTATCATTTTGACTGTTTCTTTTACTCATTTTTGTTTACACTATCTGTTTCATGATTTTATTGGTCTGTCTCTGTGTAGCTACCAGTATTCTTTAGGGAATTTTTCTTGCATGTTTTTTTCACTTCTCTCTGGCCTTGTGTCTCCTTTTCACCTGTTAGTTGCTATGTATGTCTGTTTTCCCTCTCACTCTTCTCTCTTTCTAACTTCCTATTGACCTCCCCCTTCCTCCATTATTTTCCTCCTTTTTATCCAGGGACCAAAACCACATACCGCTGCACAGACAGATTGTAAGGCAGTGGGAAATAGGTTCCAGTGTGCTCATACACCTGTGGGTGGATGCTGGAATCAGCATATACATTCTGAATCACAGCCTCCCCCTTAATTAAACCTCAAAACTGCAATAAACACAGCCCGCAGCCCACACTCCAACCTCAAAAGTGAACAAAGCCAGAGGACCCTCATAAGGAAGAACAGGAAACAGCACAAGTGAAACAAAAGCAACCCCACCTTCCCTGAAAAACAGAACTAAAGAAGGGGAGGGAAAGGGAAAGAGAGAGAAAAATCTACACAAATGAAGAAAAATCAAAAGAAGAATGTGGGTCTCTCCCAGACCCCTGGGAGAGCAGACACTGAGAAAATTGACTTTGAAATGCACACAATGAAGAGCCCCCAGAATGACTGGTCTCAAACTACAAACCTAGATATCAAGACATTAATGGAGAGATTAAAAAGAATTGAGGAGAGAGAAGAAGAAACTAGGAAGGAGTTGATATCTGAGATAACAGTAATAAAGAATACTGTGAATGAAATAAATAACAAACTGATAAGCATGAAAAGCAGAATTACCCAGGCAGAAGAAAGAATCTCAGAGCTTGAGGACCAAAATATAGAACTAACCCAAACTCTTAAAAACACAGAAAACAAGCTCAAAAAGACAGAACAAAACCTTCAAGAGATCGAAGCTAAGAGTATTCGGCCTTCCTGAGGCAGAAAGAGAGACAGAGACCACACTGGAACAAACTTTCCATGAGATCATTCAAGAAAACTTCCCTTATCTAATCAATGATGCAAAAATTCAAACACAAGAAATTCAGAGAACCGCTGCAAGACAACAAATGAGTAGACAAAGTCCTAGACACATAATAATTTGCCTAAACAAAGTAGGCATAAAAGAAAAAATCCTAAAGGCAGCAAGAGAAAAAGGCCAGATCACTTACCATGGAAGGCCAATTAGAATAGCAGCAGATGTATTTACAGAAACCCTGCAGGCTAGGAGAGCTTGGAGCCCTATCTTCAAAGTCCTAAAAGATAAACAATTTCAACAAGAATAACCTATGCAGCCAAGTTAAGCTTCATCAGCGAGGGAGAATTGAAATCTTTCCCAGATATCCAATCCCTAAGAACTTACGCTGCCACCAAACCACCTCTACATGAAGCAATTAAGAAAGTACAAAACACAGAAGAAAAGGAAAAAAGAACAACATTCTTCACAAGAGTACAAGAAAAAGAATGAAATACACATGAACCAACCCCCAAACCAAAAGAAAGACAAAAAACCAACTGGAAGAACAACAACTCTATAAGAACTCTATGATAGGGATGAACTTTCACCTTTTAATAATTAGCCTGAATGTGAATGGATTAAACACACCACTGAAAAGACATAGAATGGCAAACTGGATAAAATATCACCAGGCAACAATATACTTACTTCAAGAGACCCATCTCACTAGAAAGGATGTGCACAGACTCAAAGTAAGAGGATGGGAAACAAATTTTCAGGTGAATGGAACACAAAAGAAAGGAGGAGTCGTGATCCTAATTTCAGACAAAATACCATTTAAGCTATTAAAAATTAAAAAAGATACAGAGGGCCACTACATAATGATAAAAGGTTCACTCCACCAACAAGAAATATCTATCCTAAACATATATGCACCCAACATAGGTGCGCAAACTTTCTTAAAGCAGCTTCCAGGAAAACTAAAGAAAGATATTGACTCTAGCACCATCATAACTGGGGACTTTAATACCCCACCCACAAAACTAGACAGATCATCAGGACAAAAAATCAGCAATGAGATCCGGAACCTCAATGTGACTCTTGACCAAATGGACTTTTAAAAAAATTTTATTGTAAAGATGTGGGGTACAATTCAGGGTTAGGTATACAAATGGTCATTGTACAGGTAAAGTTTGGGCCACACTTTGATCACCACCTGGTAGTCCTATTCTTTTTTTTATAATCAATATTTTTTATTATGATATTGTGGGGTACAGTTAAGAGTTAGGTATACAAATATGCTTTGTTCAGGCACCCTTGTTGAGAAGAGGTGTCTTTTCATCCATCCCCTGACAAATGTTTACTACCATTAATCCCATCTCCCTTCTCCCCCCACATAGTTTCTCACCACTCTCAGTCATTTTCTTATGGTATAACATTGGATGATCAAGGTTCACTATATGAGTAAGAACATGTGATACTCAGATCTTTGTTTCCATGAGAGGTCACTGAGCGTTATGGACTCTAGTTCCATACAGGTTGCTGCAAAATTCATGATTTTGTTCTTTTTTATGGCTGCATAGTATTCCTTCATATATATGTACCACATTTTAAAAATCCAGTCCTCTTTTGATGGACAGCATGGTTGGTTCCAGGTTCTTGCTATTGTGAACAATGCTATGATAAACATTTGTGTGCAGGTATCTTTTTGATAGAGTGATTTGAGTTCTTCAGGGTATATTCCCAGTAAGAGGATTGCAGGGTCATATGGAAGGTTGATATTTAGAGCTTTTAGGAATTGTCACACTGCTTTCCACAGAGGTTGAACCAGTTTGCACTCCCACCAACAGTGTAGAAGTGTTCCCTTTTCATCACACCCTCTTCAGCAAATGTTATTTTTTGAGTTGTTAATAATTGCCATTCTGACTGGAGTTAGGTGGTATCTCAGGGTGGTTTTGATTTGCATCTCCCTGATGATTAGTGAAGTTGAACATTTCTTCATGTGTCTGTTGGCTGCTCAGATGATTCCTTTGTAAAGTGTCTGTTCATATCTTTTGCCCATTTTATAATGGAATTCTTTGTTTTTTTTCTTTTCAGAACGTTTGTGTTCCTTGTAGATCCAAGATGTCAAGCCTTTGTCAGGCCTGGAGTTGGCAAATACTTTTTCCCAGTGTGTAGGCTGTCTCCCTGCTCTCTTGATGGTTTCTTTGGCTTTGCAGAAGCTTGTCAGTTTAATTAGGTCCCACTTGTCTATCTTATCTCTTATGGTTTGTGGGTTTTGGGTTTTGTTCAGGAATTGAGTGCCAGTTCCAATTTCCATGAGGGTATGTCCTTACTTTTCTAAGGTTTTTATGATTTGAGGTTTTACATTTAGATCTCTGATCCATTTGGAGTTAACCTTTGTGCATGGGGATAGATAGGGGTCCTGTTTCAATCTTCTGCATGTGGTCAGCCAGTTTTCCCAGCACCATTTACTGAATAGGTTCTCTTCTCCCCAATGGAAGGTGATGGAGGCTTTGTCAAAGATGAGTTGGTTGAGGAATTGAGGTTTCACGTCTGGAATCTCGATTCTATTCCATTGATCTATATGCCTGCTCCTATACCAGTGCCAAGCTGTTTTGATGATTGTAGCTTTATAGTAAAGTTTGATGTCTGGGAATGTGATACTGCCTGCTTTGTTTTTTTTTCCTGAGGATTGTTCTGGCTATTCTTGGTCGTTTGTGTTTCCATATGAATTCCTGTGTTGTTTTTTCTAGGTCTGAGAAGAATGTTGCCGGTAATTTGATGGGTATTGCACTGATTTGTAGGTTGCCTTAGGTAAGATGGACATCTTCACAATGTTGATTCTTCCAATCCATGAGCATGGGATATTTTTCCACTTGTTTGTGTCATCTTTGATTTCTTTGAGCAGAGTTTTATAGTTTTCATTGTAAAGGTCTTTCACGTCTCTGGTTAGGAAGATGCCAAGGTATTTCATTTTTTGTGGCTATTGTGAATGGAATTGTGTTTTTTATTTGGGTTTCTGTTTGTTTATTATTGGTGTAAAGAAATGCAATTGTCTTTTGTACATTTATTTTATATCTGAGACTTTGCCAAAGGCCTTTATCAGTGTAAGGAGGTTTTTGACAGACTCTCTTGGGTTTTCAAGGTACACAATCATATCATCTGCAAAGAGAGATAACTTGACTTCCTCTTTTCCTATTTGGATACTCCTGATTGCCTTCTCTTCTCTGATTGCTCTAGCCTGGACTTCCAATAATATATTGAACAGGAGGGGTGAGAGTGGGCACCCTTGTCTTGTTCCAGTTTTCAGGGAAAATGGTTCCAATTTTTGACCATTTAGGAGTATGCTGGCTGTGGGTTTCTCGTAGATGGCTTTTACTATTTGGAGGTATGTTCCATGTATGCATAGATGTTTGAGGGTTTTTATCAAGAAGGGGTGCAGGATTTTATCAAAAGCTTTTTCTGCATCTAATGATATAATCATGTGGTTTTTGTTTTGACATCTGTTGATGTATTTAATTACATTTATGGTTTTACGAATGTTGAACCAGCCTTGCATCCCAGGGCTGAAGCCTACTTGGTTATGATGGATGATTTTTGAGATGTGTTGTTGAATCCGGTTTGCTAGGATCTTGTTGAGGATTTTATCATCTATGTTCATCAAACATATTGGCCTGTAGTTCTCTTTCTTTGTTGGGTCTTTACCTGGCTTGGGTATCAATGTGATGATCCTTTGAAAATGATTTGGGGGAGAGTTCCATCTTTCTCAATTGCCTGAAATACCTTCAGTATGATCAGAATCAGCTCCTCCTTAAATGTCTTGTGGAACTCTGCTGGAAAGCCATCTGGTCCAGGCCTTTTTTTTGTAGGAAGTTTTCTTATTACGTAGTCAATTTTCTTGATTATCATTGGTCTATTTACAGTCTCAATTTCTTCTTGTTTCAACCCAGGCATGTTGTGTGATGACAGAAAGTCCTCCATTTCCTTGAGGTTTCCAAACAAGTGTACATAGTAGTCTCTAATGATCTTTTGTATTTCTTCAGGGTCAGATGTGACTTCATCTTTTGTGTTTCTTATTGTGCTTATTTGGGTTTTTTCTCTCCTTTTCTTGGTCAGTCTAGCTAGGGAACCATTGATCTTGTTTATCCTTTTGAAGAACCACCTCTTTGTTTCATTGGATTTTTGTATTATCTTTTTTTATTCTATGTCCTGGATTTGGGCTTTTATTTTGGTGATCTGGATTTTTCTGTTGAAATTAATGTTTTTGTGGTCTTGCTTTTCCAACTTCCTTAGGTGGCTTCTTAAGCTGTTAATTTGTGATCCTTCCATTTTCTTCATGTGCGTTTGTAGGGATATAAATTCCCCTCTTACTATAGCTTTCATGGCGTCCCAGAGATTTTGGTAAGATGTTTCTTCATTTCCATTTGTTTCCAGGTGTCTTTTGATCTCTGTTTTGATTTCATCATTGACCCAGGAGTTGTTTAGAATCATGCTGTTTAGTGTCCATGTCTTTGTGGGTTTTGGGGGACCTTGTTGGTGTTAATGTTTATTTTTATTCCACTGTGATTCGAGAAATTGCATGGTAGAATTTTGGACATTTTAAATTTGCTTATGCTTGATTTATGGCCAATTATGTGGTTGATCTTAGAATACGTTCTTTGCAGTGATGAGTAGAATGTGTATTTTATGGTCTTTGGATGGAGTATTCTGTAGGTATCAATTAAATCCATTTAGTGAAGAGTCACATTGAGGTTCCAGATCTCATTGCTGATTTTTTGTCCTGATGATCTGTCTAGGATTGTGAGTGGGCTATTAAAGTCCCCAGTTATGATGGTGTTAGAGTCAATATCTTTCTTTAGTTTTCCTAGAAGTTGCTTTATGAAAGTTGGTGCATCTATGTTGGGTGCATATATGTTTAGGATAGATATTTCTTGTTGATGGAGTGAACCTTTTATCATTATGTGGTGACCCTCTGTATCTTTTTAAATTTTTAATAGCTTAAATGGTATTTTGTCTGAAATTAGGATCACGACTCCTCCTTTCTTTTGTGTTCCATTCACCTGAAAATTTGTTTCCCATCCTCTTACTTTGAGTCTGTGAACGTCCTTTCTAATGAGATGGGTCTCTTGAAGTAAGTATATTGTTGCCTGGTGATATTTTATCCATTTTGCCATTCTATGTCTTTTCAGTGGTGGGTTTAATCCATTCACATTCAGGCTAATTATTGAAATGTGAGAGCTTGTCCCTATCATAGAGTTCTTATAGAGTTGTTGTTCTTCCAGTTGGTTTTTTGTCTTTCTTTTGGTTTGGGGGTTGGTTCACGTGTATTTCATTCTTTTTCCTGTGCTCTTATGAAGAATGTTGTTCTTTTTTCCTTTTCTTCTGTGTTTTGTACTTTCTTAATTGCTTCATGTAGAGGTGGTTTGGTGGCAGTGTAAGTTCCTAGGGATTGGATATCTGGGAAAGATTTCAATTCTCCCTCGCTGATGAAGCTTAACTTGGCTGCATAGGTTATTCTTGTTGAAATTGTTTATCTTTTAGGACTTTGAAGATAGGGCTCCAAGCTCTCCTAGCCTGCAGGGTTTCTGTAAATACATCTGCTGCTATTCTAATTGGTCTTCCAGGGTAGGTGATCTGGCTTTTTTCTCTTCTTGCCTTTAGGATTTTTTCTTTTATGCCTACTTTGTTTAGGAAAATTATTATGTGTCTAGGAGTTGGTCTTCTCATTTGTTGTCTTGCAAGGGTTCTCTGGATCTCTTGTGTTTGAATTTTTGCATCATTGATTAGATAAGGGAAGTTTTCTTGAATGAACTCATGGAAAGTTTGTTCCAGTGTGGTCTCTGTCTCTCTTTCTGCCTCAGGAAGGCCAATTAGTCTTAGCCTGGTCTCTTGAAGTAATCACTCATCTCTTGAAGGTTTTGTTCTGTCTTTTTGAGCTTGTTTTCTGTGTTTTTAAGAGTTTGGGTTAGTTCTATATTTTGGTCCTCAAGCTCTGAGATTCTTTCTTCTGCTTGGGTAATTCTGCTTTCCATGCTTATCAGTTTGTTATTTATTTCATTCACAGTATTCTTTATTACTGTTATCTCAGATATCAGCTCTTTCCTACTTTCTTCTTGACTGTCCACAATTCTTTTTTAAGCTTTCCATTAATGTCTTGATATCTAGGTTTGTAGTTTGGGACAAGTGATTCTGTGGGCTCTTCATTGTTTGCATTCCAAAGTCAGTTTTCTCAGTGTCTGCCCTCCCATGGGTCTGGGAGAGACCCGTATTCTTTTGGTTTTTCTTCATTTGTGTAGATTTTTCTCTCTCTTCCCCTTTTCCTCCCCTTCTTTAATTCTTTTTTTTCAGGGAAGGTGGGGTTGCTTTAGTTTCACTTGTAAAATCTCCTGTTCTTCCTTATCAGGGTGCTCTGGCTTTGTTCACTTTTGAGGTTGGAGTGTGGGCTGCAGGCTGTACTTTTTAAGTTTTGAGGTTTAATTGAAGGAGAAGCTGTGATTCAGAATGTTTATGCTGATTCCAGCATCCACCAACAGGTGTATGAGCACACTGAAACCTATTTCCCACTGCCTTACAATCTGTCTTTGCAGCAGTATGTGGGTTTGGTCCCTGTATCAAAAGGAGGTATAAAAGAGGAAAATAATGCAGGAAGGGGGGTCAATAGGAAGTTAGAAAGAGAGGAGAGTGAGAGGGAAAACAGATATACATACCAACTAACAGGTGAAGAAGAGACACAAGGCCAGAGAGAAGTGAAAAAAATTATGTGAGCCAAATTCCCTAAAGGATAGTGGTAGCTATACAGAGACAGACCAATAAAATCATGAAACAGATAGTGTGTCAGAAAGCGAACAAAAGTGAGCAAAACAAACAGTCAAAATGATAAAATCAAAAGTCAAAATAAGAGATCAGACTAGGTCTGGTATCTTTCTTGAGTGTCTAAAGTCTCTTCAGCTCTGATCTCTAGCCTCTCCCCTTTGTTTCTTTGCAGGCAGCTAGATTTTCTGACAGCTTGGGTTTTTTTTTTTTTTTTAGCCTGCTGCCTGGGAGGTCCATGATGTTGCCTTTGTCTGTGCGGGAGGGGCTTTATTTCCTGTTTAATGATGTTACCTTAGGAACCAAGGTGGAGGCTGCTGATAGGTGGGTGGGGCAATGCAAATCTCTGCCTGGAGAATGGCCGAGGTGGCAGCTTCAGTTTCTTGGATTTTTTTCTCTCTGCTCATCTGGGTTCCTGTGTGATCCACTGTGGTGGATTGTGCTGGAGTGGGAGGCACCAGGTATCCACTGCACAGCTGGGTGCTGGATCTGGGGTGCCACCAGCAGGCTGGGATGGATGAGGTGGTTGGGAATTCCCTCCTCTGGAGCTGAGAGACTCTGATCAGCACCTCCTTAAGATATGCTGTTCCCTTACACAAGCATGGGATTGCATGCTGAGTGCCTCAGCCAGGGTAGGCCCAGAGCTCCAGAGCTCCAGAGCTCCAAAGGGCAGGCGTGGGTGGTGAGATGGGCCCTGGGTCCCTCACAGGGTACTTCAGCCAGAAAGGGACTAGTATCTCTGAGGGGTGGGTGCCCAGGGCCTCCCTGTGTGACTGGCAGCTTGGGGCTGGGTGCTGGGTGAGACGATGTAGCCAGGGAGGGAGCCAAGACCTGGGACTCCCACACATGTTGGTGGGGGTTACATGTATAGTGGAGCAGCAGTAGCTGGGGGCCACAGTATCCGGCCCTGCATGAGACCAAAGGTCCCTGGGCCTCGGACCAGTGTGGCTGGTGGTGGGCAGGGTAGTGGGGGAAAAAAAGTAAGAGTTTTTTTTGAAACTCATGTTCGGAGAATCTCACAAATCTTTAAAAAAAAGATAACAAACTTTTCATTAGCAATATGTGCAGGTAGGTGCCATGGCTCATACTTGTAATCCCAGCACTTTGGGAGGTGGAGGTGAGAGGATTGCCTGTGACTGGGGGTTTGAGACCATCCTGGCCAACTTGGTGAGACTTGGTCACTATAATAAATAAAGAAATTAGCCGGGCATGGTGGCACATGCCTGTGGTTCCAGCTACTTGGAAGGCTGAGGCAGAGGGATCGCTTGAGCCTGGCAGGTCAAGGCTGCAGTGGCAGTGAGCATGCAACTGCACTACACCCTGGGTGACAGAGTAAGACTCCAACGAGAGAGAGAGAGAGAGAGAGAGAGATAGAAAGGAGTCTTGCTGGGAGTGATGGCTCATCCCTGTAATCCCAGCACTTTGGGAGGTGGAGTTGAGAGGACTGCCCAAGCCCATGGGTCCAAGAACATCCTGGCCAGCTTGGCTAGACCTCATCTCTACATAAATCAAAAAATTAGCTGGGCATGGTGGCACATGCCTGTGATTCCAGTTACTTGGAAGGCTGAGGCGGAGGGATTGCCTGAGCCTGGCAGGTTGACTCTGCAATGGTTGTGAGCATGCCACTGCAATCCAGCCTGGGCCACAGAGTGAAACTGACTCAAACACATACACACACACACACCAAACAAATAATAAACAAATAACCAATATGTGCTACATCTTCCACTGTGCAGAGTAGTTGATAAGAAACAGTTATCTGGGCAGGCACTGTGTCCTCACAACACATTTGAATGAAGCTGAGGGAGGCAGGAATACAACATGAACTCAAACAATGTAATGAAAATGGGATGAATGTTGGCCCTTTCCAGGTCTGGATGTTTAAGTAACTGATAGGTCTTACTACTTCCAGCTTCCTCAACTCCCCACTGAGCACTGAAGACAATGATGAGCCAAAGCTACTTGGAAGGCTGAGGCAGAAGGCTCACTGGAGCCCAGCAGGTCAAGGCTGCAGTGGCTGTAAGCATGCCATTGCACTCCAGTCTGGGAGACAAGAGTGAGACCCCTACTCAAAAAAAAAGAAAAGAAAGAAAAGTCTTCAGTCACAAGATAAAAAGAGGAGGTCTGAGGTCCTTAATCACAACCAGGTAGACTATCCACCAAGCTAGCAATAAATTTTTACTCTGCTAAGCCACTAACTCCTTTATGATTGTTATTTATAGGCACTAGCACTAACCTAACTAGTAAAAGGGTTTTTAAAGTTTTATTTGCTTCCATTTAATTTACAATTCCTGGCAATTTCCATGCTGTTTGTAAAAGTGTCTTTCCTATCCTTGAGTTAGAAATATATTTCTCCCTGTACTATTTTAAGCTGCTACATTTTACATTTAAATAGTTAACCCCTCTAGAATGTATCTTTATGTGTTTATAAAAGAAGTAAAATTGGTATCCTGTTTTCTTCTATTTTATTTAAAAAATTTTAAACAGCCAATTATCTAATTTATTAAATAAAAGATGAAATCTTTTTCTTGTTGTCTTGAGATGTCTTCTTTGTGATCAGCTATAATTACTTATATTCATCGCTTTGCTTATTTTTGTCACATCCTTCTCATTGATCGGAAATCCAATTCGTATGCCAAAATTATACATTTTAAATTATGCTTACTTTACAACATGTTTAAATATCTGGTAGCATGTGTCTTTTCTCATTATTTTTCCTTTTAAGAATCTTTCCAGTTATTTTTATGTTTTTATTATTCAGGTAAATTTAGAATTATACTTTAGTTAAAAATTGCTTTACATAAAAATTAAGTTCAGGAGAATCAACATTGGACATTTGAGCACCTTCCACTTCTGCTCAGTTAACATTAACCTTTTAATCTGTCAGTGTCTAGGTACATGTCTTCCCAATTATAATAGTTGGATAATTTTTTTTGTTCAAAACTATTTGTACATTGATATTTTTAGTAGGTCATTATCTTAATGTAGGATATACATTAGTTTTATACATAAATGTGTACATAAATTGTGCTATATTCCACTCCTTGCTTGCAATTTGAAGATTATTTCTTGAGTTTCAAAATAACAAAATCAGAAAAAGTCCAAATAAACACAATCAGAAATGCCAAAGATCAAATCACAACTGCCCCCAAAGAAATACAAAAGATTATCAGAGATTACTATGCACACCTGTATGTAAACAAACTTGATAACCTAAATGAAATGGAGGATTCTGACATCACACAGCCTCCCAAGGTTGAAACAAGAGGACATTGAGACACTAAATAGACCAAAAACAACCCAGGAAATCAACTCCGTCATAAGAAAACTAGCTTTAAAAAAGAGCCCTGGACCAGATGACTTTCCAGAGGAATTCTACAAAACGTACAAGGAAGAGCTGATACCAATCTTATTGAAAGTATTCCAGGCAATTGAGAAAGATGGAATTCTCCCCAAATCATATTACAAAGTTAACATCACACTGATATCCAAATTGGGTAAAGATCCAACCAAAATAGAGAACTATAGGCCAATATCCCTAATGAACATAG
Source organism: Cephalopachus bancanus (assembly GCA_027257055.1). Lineage (NCBI taxonomy): Eukaryota > Metazoa > Chordata > Mammalia > Primates > Tarsiidae > Cephalopachus > Cephalopachus bancanus. The sequence continues at coordinate 152,294 of JAPVLO010000776.1, forward strand.
ATGCAAAAATTCTCAACAAGATTCTAGCAAATCAGATGCAACAGCACATCTCAAAAAATTATCCATCGTGACTAAGTAGGCTTCACCCCCAGGATGCAGGGCTGATTCAACATCCACAAGACTGTAAATGTAATTAAATACATCAACAGATGTAAAAACAAGAACCATATGATTATATAACTAGATACAGAAAAAACTTTTGATAAAATCCAGCATCTCTTCTTGATAAAAACCCTCAAACACCTAGGCATAGGAGAAACATACCTCAAAATAGTAAATACCATCTATGATAATATGATAATATATCTTGGAAAGTCTTTAAAAGGGTTATTATATTTTATGAAATTGTTCTTTAAGTGGCTATTGCAGTGCAAATGTCCATCAGGATAAAAATAGATGTGAGTTGTGCTTTTATCAGTCAAATTTTCTGAAGAAGTTATGGCAACTATAATACATGAAACTCACTACATACAACTTCTAAGAAATAACATCATGGTTACAATTCTCAAACACTGTTGCATTTCCTAAAACCTGAAGTTAAATGACTCTAAATAAGGACAAATACATTTTTTCTTCTGACAGTATAGAGGTATTAATTTATATCCCACATGCTGCCTTACGTTAAAGGTCTTTTATGGTCACAGGCAGATTTGCAGCTACAAATAATTATTATGACAATGATGGTAATAGATTTTAAACAATATCAGATTGAGTACATATCTGCTCTTTCCCTTGGGTATACGTTCAAGATGTTAACTGAAGTGAACATATTTATAAGGAAAACGCTGCACACAATTAAACACATACACATGTATAGTCCAGTGTATAAAGAATATCTGTTATGAAAGGAAGATAACAACTTGGGGGTTTGAGAGAAAGTAATCTCACCAAGAGATGGATTAGGACTGCCAGATACCTTCAACCTTGGGTTCAGGACCTTAGGACAGACAGATGTTTGGGCATTTTTGATCAGTACTCCTGTCCTCAGCAAACATATTTGATATTCATTCATAGTCTTTTGGTGGCAAATACTTACAATCATGTTAGGATGGCATCTTGCCTGTTTAAAAGTTGGTAAGCCTGGTTCTACTACAAAATAGGTGCCAAGTGTTTGGTTGTGTAGCTTTGTAAGTCTTGCACTGTAATTGCTATAACTAGACCATCCTTTGTGACAAGTGTATCATATTTGCTTGAGCAGATTTGTTTTTTGTTTTATTTTTTATTCTCAAAAGCCTATTTTGCATGTTAATTTTTCTTTTTTTAAGTAAACAAGACACAGTTAGCATAGTACAGCATTAAAAATTACCTCTTTACAGATGTTATTCATATTTTGTAACATTGTAGACAAACAATAGACGAATACTCTTAAAAGAATTATCACTTGTGAATTAGAAAAGTTTCCCCACTATAGCTTTGTTGTTATATTTATAGCAGTTTTATGCTGTTATTAGTTTATTTGTTGTTATTTTATTAGTTATTTGTCATTACTCAATATCTTAGGACTACATCTATCCTCTCAGCTGTATTTTAGAACCATCTTTGAATAAGCACATATGCTTAGTGGTTGATTTAAAGTAAAAAAAAAAAAAAAGCAAAACCATGTGCTGGTATAGACAGAAAAAAAATAGTGAACTTAGTAGTTGCTATGTTATATTTGTGACATGATAACTATAGAGACAAGAAAAAATATAATACTTTTTTCCTATTTTTTGTATTATTGTGGCCTTTCAGTTAACTCAGAAAATACTTTTCAATAAGAGATATAATTCTCAGAAGTTCAATACATTATAATAACTATAAAGAAAACATTTTACAAAATGTAGCTCTACTAGTTTTTATTTTCTAAAAAATATAAATTTAGCAAATGGCAACTATTTAAAAACATCCAATATTCTTATTTTCTATACCTGTTATGATCATACATATACCTTCTGATTTAGAAATCAATGATACAAATGAAAGGAAAGCAATATCACCACTGGTTTCCTACACTTCATGAGTCAGAATTTGTAAAATGAACTAAGTAGGATCTATCAGAGACAGTGGAGGAATGCAAAGAGCTTATGCTAACATTTTATATCAAGATACCATCTGTTAGCAATGTCCCTTTGATGGGAAATAAGTGAAAATCATCATGATCTTACTGCCCTCACACTCTATCTGTTTCTTAGATTCCTAGGAATTCTATTAAGCACATAGAATATACGTGGTGTATTTATACTATATATAGTATACATAGTAAATTTGACAGATCTCCAGACACATATATTTGTTATGATCAGCAGTGATCTGACTTTAAATCCCTACATAGTGTCTTACTGGGAGAAATAGGATTTGTAAGGCATGAGCAGTCCATGTATCTAGTCTGGAGATATTCCCAAGTGATCAGCTTGTTTGATGATTTGTCTCAACCTAATTCATTTTTACTACTCTCTGATGATTGAGATGCTTCCCCTACAAATAATTGTGCACACATTTCTACACAGAACAGATATCTAAAAAGTTATGAAATGTGGTCTAAGAAGAGTCTAGTACAAAGAAGTTCCTTTAAAAATCTATCTACTTCTACCAACCTCTAGACACACAGTAATTCGCCTACACAAAGTAGGCACAAAAGAAAAAATCCTAAAAACAGCAAGAGAGAAAGGTCAGACTACCTACCAGGGAAAACCAAGCAGAATAGCAGCAAACATATTGGCAGAAACACTACAAGCAAGAAGGGACTGGAGCCCTATATTCAAAGTCCTCAGAGATAAACAATTTCAACCAAGAATTTCCTATCCAGCCAAGCTCAGCTTCGTCAGTGATGGAGAATTAAAATTCTTCCCAGACATCCAATCCCTAAGAGATTATGCAGCTTCCAGACTAGCTCTACGGAAGACAACTAAAAAGATATTAAGCACAGAAGAAAGAAAGAAAAGAATGACCACACACTTCCCAAGAGAAGAGCAGAGCACAGAGTTATCAGAGAATACAGCGCAACAAGAAACTTAAAAACACACACATAGAACAACCCTAAAGCCAAAATAAAACAAGCAAACAAAGAAAAAATTTTATAAGAAGCTCATGACAGGGATAAACAATCCCATTTCAATAATTAGCTTGAATGTGAATGGACTAAATGGAACACTGAAAAGACACAAAATGGCAAACTGGATAAGAAACCATGACCCAATTATTTGCTGCATCCAGGAGACTCATCTCACTACAAAGGACACACACAGACTCAAAATTAAAGGATGGAAAATGAGTATCCAGGCAAATGGATCACAACAGAAGGTAGGAGTTGCAATCTTAACATCAGACAAAACAACCTTTAAGATATAAAAATTTAAAAAGATGTAAAAGGACAATACATAATGAAAAAAGGTTTAATCCATCAACAAGAAATATCCATCCTAAACATATATGCACCCAACACAGGAGCAGTAAGTAAACTAAAAAGAGATATTGACTCTAACACTATTATAGCAGGGGACTTGAATATCCCACTAACAGCACTAGATAGATCAATGAGGCAAAAAAACAACAAGGAGATCCAGGACCTAAACTTGACACTCGAACAAAAGGACTTAATAGTTACCTACATATTATTCCACCCCACAACCACAGAATATACATTCTACTCATCACCACAAGGAGCATACTTCAAGACTGATAAAATCCTTGACCTTAAATAAAGCATAAACAAATACCAAGGCTGAGTTCAGTGGTTCAGCCTGTAACCCCAGCACTTTGGGAGGCCAAGGTGAGAGGATTGCCTGAACCTGTGGGTTCGAGACCCACCTGGGCAACTTGGTGAGACCTCATCTCTACAATAAATCAAAAATTAGCCCAGTGTGGTAGCATGTGCCTGTAGTTCTGGCTACTTGGAAGGCTGAGATGGAAGGATCACCAGAGCCCAGCAAGGTGAGGCTGTTGTGGCTGGGGGTGTGCCATTGCACTCCAGTCTGGGCGACAGAGTGAGACTCCAACTCAAAAATAACAACAACAACAATGAAAAAAAACAAAAAACAAACCCAAATACCCGTAAGGTTGAAATCTTGCCATGCACATTCTCAGGCCACAGTGTAATAAAAGTAAATATCAACACCAACAAAATTTCCCCAAAGCCCACAAGGACATGAACACTAAAGAGCATGATACTGAACAACTACTGGGTCAACACTGAAATCAAAGCAGGAATTAAAAGATTCCTAGAAACAAATGAAAATGAAGAAATGTCTTACAAAAACCTCTGGGATGCCATTAAAACAGTTCTAAGAGGGGAATTTATATCTCTATGAGCACACATCAAGAAAATGGAAAGATCAAAAGCTGAGAGCCTAGCAAATCACTTAAGGGAACTGGAAATAGATGACCACCAAAACCCAAATTTTAGAAGAAGAATTCATATCACTAAAAAAGAGCCCAAATATGAGTCATAGAAGACAAAAATATCATAGAAAACCAAAAGTTGGTTCTTTAAAAGAATTAACAAAATTGATGGACCCCTAGACAAAATGACCAAGAAGAAGAGAGAAAAAGCCCAAATAAATCAGAAATACAAAAGATCAAATCACAACTGACCTTGAAGAAACAACAGGTTATCAGAGATTACTGTGTACACCTATATGAAAACAAACTTGATAGCCTAAATGAAATGGAGGACTTTCTGACATCACACAACCTCCCCAGGTTGAAACAAGAAGACACTGGGACACTAAATAGACCAATAACAACTGAGAAAACTGACTCTGTCATACAAAAACTACCTACAAAATAAACCCCCGGGCCAGATGGCTTTCCAGCAGAATTCTACAAAACGTACAAGGAGGAGGTGATACCAATCCTACTGAAAGTATTCTAGGCAATTGAGAAAGATAGAATTTTCCCAAATCATTTTATGAAGCTAACATCACAGTGATACCCAAACCGGGTAGAGATCCAACAAAAAAGAGAACTACAGGCCAGTATCCCCTATGAACATAGATGCAAAATACTCAACAAGATTCTAACAATTCATATCCAAAAACACATCTGAAAAATCATCCACCATGACTAAGTAGGCTTCAACCCCAAGATGCAGGACTGGTTCAACATTTGCAAGACCATAAATGTAATTAAATACATCAACAGAGGTAAAAATAAGAACCATATGATTATATAACTAGATGCAGAAAAAACTTTTGATAAAATCCAGCATCCCATCTTGATAAAAACCCTCAAACACCTAGGTATAGAAGGAACATACCTCAAAATAGGAAGTGCCTTTACGATAAACCCACAGCTAACATATTGCTAAAAGGACAGAAACTGGAAACATTTCCTCTGAAAACTGGAACAAGACAAGGCAGCCCACTCTCATCCCTGTTTTTCAATATTGTGTTGGAAGTCCTAGCTCAGGCAATTAGACAAGAGAAGGAAATCAGGGGTATCCGAACAGGAAAAGAGGAAGTCAAGTTATCCCTCTTTGTTGATGATATGATCCTATACATTGAAATTCCAAGAGAATCTGTCAAAAACCTGCTTGCACTAATAAAGGACTTTGGCAAAGTCTCAGGGTACAAAATAAATGTGCAAAAGACAGTTGCATTCCTAAACACCAACAACAAGCCAGCAGAGACCCAAATTAAAAGCACAATCCCATTCACAACAGCCACCAAAAAAATGAAATACCTCAGCATTTTCCTAACCAGAGAAGTGAAAGACCTTTACAATGAGAACTACAAAATACTGCTTGACGAAATCTAAGAAGACACAAACACATAGAAAAATATTCCATGCTCATGGATAGGAAGAATCAACAATGTTAAGATGTCTATCCTACCAAAGGCAATCTACAGATTTAATGCAATACCATTAAGTTACCAACATCATTCTTCTCAGACCTGGAAATGACAACACAAAAATTCATATGGAAACACAAATGACCAGAAATAGCCAAAACAATCCATCACAAAAGAAACAAAGCAGGAAGTATCACACTTTCAGACCTCAAACTTTAGTATAAAGCTACAGTAATCAAAACAGCCTAGGACTGGTACAATAGCAGGCATATAGACCAATGGAACAGGATAGAGATTCCAGAAGCAAAGCCTTAATTTCTCAGCCAATTCATCTTTGACAAAACCTCCAACAACAATCACTGGGGAGAGGAGAACCTACTCACTAAATGATGCTGGAAAAACTGACTGATCACAAGCAGAAGATTGAAACAGGACCCCTACCTATACACCATACACTGCATGGACAGATTGTGATTGTAAGGCAGTGGAGAGTGGGCTCCAGGGGACCCACACACTTGTCAGCAGATACTGGGATCTGCAGAAAGCTTTTGAATCAAAGCTCTTCCCTTATATAAATCTCAAACTGCAAAAATCATAGCCTCCCACCCCCCATCCACCTTCAAAATTGAACAAAGTCAGAGGATCTACATATGGAAGGATAGGAGACTGAGCAAACAGAAGTAAAATCTATCCCGACTATCACTGAACAGCAGAATTAAAGAAAAAGTAAAAGAAAGAGGAAGGAAAACCTACACAAATGAAGAAAAACCAAAGGAAGAATGTGGGTCTCATACAGACCCCTGGAAGGACAACAACTGAGAATTCAGACTTCAGAACTCAAACAATGAAGAGCCCCCAGAATGACTGGTCTCAAACCACAAACCCAGATATCAAGATATTAATAGAGAGAATAAATAGAAATGAGGAGAGATAAGAGGAAAGAATGAAGGAGTTGATAACTGAGATAAAAGCAATAAAGAATACAGTGAATGAAATAAATAACAAACTGATAAACATGGAAAGCCGAATTAACCAAGCAGAAGAAAGAATCTCAGAGTTTGAGGACCAAAATATGAAACTAACCCAAACTGTTAAAAACATAAGAAAGAAGATTAAAAAGACAGAACAAAGTCTCCAAGAGATGAGCAATTATATCAAGAGGCTGAACCCAAGATTAATTGAAATCCCTGAGGCAGATAGAGAGACAGAGACCCTGGAACAAACATTCCATGAAATTATCCAAGAAAACTTCCCTCATCTCATCAGAGATGTGACCATTCAAACACAAGAGATTCAGAAAACCCCTGAAAGACAACAAATGAGAAGACCAACTCTTAGACACATAGTAATTCACTTACACAAAGTAGGTATAAAAGAAAAAATCCTAAAGGAAGCAAGAAAGAAAAGTCAGACTACATACCAGGGAAGACCAATTAGAATAGCAGCAGACTTCTCTACAGAAACACTTCAGGCTAGGGGAGATTGGAGTCTAATCTTCAAAGTTCTCAAAAACAAACAATTTGAACTAAGAATTATCTACCCAGCTAAGTTAATTTTCATCAGCAATGGAGAATTAAAAACTTTCCCAGACATTCAATTTCTCAAGTTTACACTGCCTTCAGACCAGCTCTACAAGAAATACTTAAGAAAGTATTAAACACAGATGAAAGAGAAAAAAAAAAGAGTGACAAAAACCTTTCCAAGAATTCAGAAAAAAGATTGAAAACACTCATAAATCAACCCCAAAATCAAGAAAGACAGCAAACAATGAACTCTTTAAGAACCTCATGACAGGGATAAACCCTCACATCTCAATAATTAGCCTGAATGTGAATGGACTAAATGCACCACTGAAAAGATATAGAATGGCAAATTGGATAAATTATCATGATGCAACAATATGTTGTCTCCAAGAGACTCACCTCACCAGAAAGGACACTCACAGACTAAAAGAAAGAGGTGGAAAACAAATTTTCAGGTGAATGAAACACAAAAGAAAGCAGGAGTTGTGATCTTAATGTCATACCATCTTGAATTACAAGTTTTCCTTTAATATCTGGTTATCATGTGGCAAATGCTTGCTGTTGTAAGTTTTAAAATTTTTATTCTTTATTTTTTTTGCATTTACAGTTAATTATCATATCTATTCAAAGTTCCTCTTATATAAAGTTCTCCACATTATCAAATGTCAAGCAAAACAAATTAACAAAAGTAAAATTGAGATGGTCAGAATAAAAAATATAGTGTAGAAAAAGATAATATGCTATATTTGTAAAGAGTGCATAATAATTGATAAGAACAACAGAAATGACAAATAGCTAGTTGGAAATTATACCTGTAAAGAAATTCCCAAAAGAAAACATGTAACTTATTTTATGTATCCTGGTGATATATACATATTGAGTGCTTACCTTATGATAGATTTTAAATTGTATTCTAGGGTTATAGTGATGATGAAGGCAAACAAAACCCCTGCTTTTGTGAAACTTAGGCTAGCAATAATGATATCAGACAAATAATTACTAAATTATTTAAATGTCATGATATCAATAGCTATGAAATAAGACAAGAAGGATCCTATAATAATACTTGACTTAGAGGATACTAAGAAAGTCATTTTAAATAGAAACTTGAAAAAATGACCAAGAGATTAAGAAAATATAGTTGATACAAAGTGGGAAATATGTGCATTTCATGAGTTTAAGAACAACATAGAAGAAAATTAAGGCTGAAAGGGTAAGGAGAACACAAATTATGAAGAAGTTATGTGTGGCAGAGTGTATTGCTTACTCCTATTCATCATTTATTCTCTGCCTTTGCTGTTATTCACCATAAGTGGAATAAAATTTCCTTCACTAAGCTTGGTTGTGTGGTTTAATTTTGTCAATATAATGTATATGGAAGTGTGTGTGTGTCTGTGTGTGTGTGTGTGTGTGTGTGTGTGTGTGTGTGTGTGTGTGTGTGTGTGAGTGAGAGAAAGAGAGAGAGAGAGATAGCTTTTTAAAATTTATTTTAGAGTTTTGGGGCACAAGTGGGATTTACTACATAAGTAGGTTGCATGCAGGTGATGTTTGGGCTTCTAACTGGTCCTCTCTCCCCCTAATAGTGGACCAAGTACCTATTGTATTGTCATATGACTTCCTTTCCATCCTTAGAAGTGCCCAGCATCTGCTGATCCTACCCTTGTGCTAGTGTGATTAGTGTTCAGGGCCCACTTATGAGTGAGAACATGTAGTATTCAGTTCTCTGTTTCTGTGATAGTTGACTTAGTATGATGGTATCAAGCTGCATCCAAGTTGTGGCAAAGGCCATGATTTTGTTCTTTATACCTACATAATATTATCAGGTATATGTAGCACATTTTCCTTATCTATTCTGCATTAGATGGGCATCTGGGTTCATTCCATGTTTTCCTATTGTGAATAGTACAGCAATAAACATGTGTGTGCTGGTGTCTTTTTGGTAGAGCAATTCCCAGGAGAGAAATTTCTGGGTTGTGTGGAAGCTCAATGTTTAGTTCTTTGAGAAATCACCACACTGCTTTCCATAGAAACTGATCTAGCTTATATTCCCACCAACAGTGGAGAAGCATTCTCTTTTCTCCACAGCTGCTCCAGCACTTGTTATTTTTTGACTTATCAATGATGGCCATCCTTACCAGCATTAGGTGGTATCCCATTGTAGTTTTGATTTTCATTTCTCTGATGATTAGTGAGGCTGAGCATTTTTTCATGTGTTTGATGACTGCTTACATGTCAACATTTGACAAGTGTCTGCTCATGTCCTTTGCTCAATGTTTAATGGGGTTCCTTCCTTTCACCTTTCATTTCATTTGAGTTCCTTGTAGAGTCTGGATGCTAGACTTTTGTCAGATGCATAACTGGCAATTTTTTTTTTCCCCATTCTGTGGGTGGTCTAGAAAGAGAGTTCTGATTCAAAGTTTTAAGAGGTCCCTTAGGCTTCTGATGTCTGATTTGTGATGACAAACCTTAGGTAGCCGTGGCTTCTTTAGCTCAGGGTGAGGAAGAAGACACCTGGATCTTCTCCTGATATTTGTCCTGATAAGGTAAGCCATGGGCAACCAACCAACAAATTCATTTATATAAAATAGCTGATTTTTATCAAAAGTCACTGAGGTTTGGTGATTATGTACTATGCATCAGTGCAGTTTCTGGTTATTTGTATTTTGTTTTTTAATTTTTTAAATATACTTTATTAATGCCAAAAAAATCTTGCTGGGATTGTGAAATCATGCTAAATTTATAGATTAACTCAGAAAAAAGTTGCTATCTTTATTATATTGAATCCCTCAATCCAAGAATATAGTTGATCTTTCCATTTGTTCAATTTTTATTTTTGATGACTGGTAGTAATTTATTTATTTTCTTTATATTGTCATTGTACATTTGAAAATATGTATATTCCTTGGTATTTAATCTTTATTCATGCATTTGTTATTCTACTTGATATTTATATAAAACTCTTCAATGAAACTTGGCTCAAAAGTAGAAGACATTTGATTTACACAGATTTGTGTGCATGAGTTTATTTCTTTTACCTGCAATTTTATATTTTTACAGTTATGCATATAACATGTTTATGTAAATAATTGGGGGAAATATTTATGCAGCTTTGGAGTAGTTGCAAGTTCAGATAAATAAGAACAAATGATTTTGAACTGCTTTGACTATGAGAGTGCAAACTTAATTAAATAATACTATTTAGAAACATTTTTGGTTAATTCAGAGATAAATTGATTAATAAAAATTCTGAATACATTTATTTATTACATGTACATAAGTAGAAGGGCATATATTTTTTAAAAGTAATTTGTTGGTTTAAGATCCAAGCATATTTTCATATCTTTAATCCTATGTATTGTTGTGTCTGAACACTCACCATATTCGGTAAGTCTCATTTTCTTCATAGAGTGTTGCCATCTGTGGCTACCTCTTCATTTCATAGCACCTTTGGTTGCCTTGTCTGCCTTTACTGTTACTGCTAGGCCTCCTGCATGGCTTCTATGGTGCCTGCCATGATAGAAGCCACAGCAGAGTCAATACTCAATTCCTATTCAATAATTTCCAGGAGAGTGCTGGGTTGTACCATTTCTGGATTCAAGTAAAATAGCATCGGAGAGCATGAGCCCTGGATTCTTAGGCTTTTCTCAGAAGGCCTAGCTGACATAACCTGCAAATATGAGGACACTAACATGCCATGAGACAAACATTGGCCAGTGCCAAACAAGAAAAGGAGAGAATTGACAGAAAAATTCCTCTCCCTTCCTCCCTCTGATGGACTGTTCCATGGCCTAGTGCTTCCTTATGACCTGTTCAGAATGTCCTATATGATCAAGACACTAGTAGTCTTTTCATGTGAAATAATATATTATCTTATATTTGCCTACAATTTTTCTCTGTATCACATCTAATTGCCCTCAATTGCTGCCTGGGATTAGAGCTTTGATTAAAGCATGACCATGTCAGTTATGCAGCAGGCTTTTCTTTTTGTTAGGAATCAAGGTTAAGACAGCTATGGGCTCTCAAATCTTTCTCATTAGTATAAAAACAGTGTATGTGTAAGAGGTGTTCTTTTAACATAATTTGTAAAACAATTAATTAATTGGATGACTATTAAATGCCCAATAGAAAGAAGTATTTTAACAATTTTTTGTCCATGTATTGTGATTTTTCTCATCATTAAAATGATTATACATAGATTTGAAAATAATATAATGAGGAAATTAGATAATGCTGGTGAAACATCCAGAACAGAGAATTGTTTACAAAGTATGATTTCAAAGTTTAAATAAATTAAAATTTTCAATATAGTTTGGCAAAGAATAAACACAAATGTTTGATTATTGTGTTGTATGAAAATATATTTTCCTCTTTTTTTGCTTTTGCAATGATTATATTTATAACATGTTTAGTAATAGTTCTCTAAAAGAAACTAAACTCATACTTGCAGTTGACTAGTTTTGCCATATGAGAAATAACTATGTGGTATAACACTTTGAAACCATCCTTTACAATTTGGGTGATCACATTGATATTCAAACCAAGTAAAGGTCCAACAAAGAAAGAGAACTACAGGCCAATATCCTTGATGAACATAGATGCTAAAATTCTCAACAAGATTCTAGCAAACTGGATCCAACAACACATCTCAAAAATCATCCACCATGACCAAGTAGGCCTTATGCCTGGGATTCAGGGCTGGTTGAACATCCACAAGAGCATAAATGTAATTAAATATATCAACAGATACAAAAACAAAAACCACATGATTATATCATTGTTAGATGGAGAAAAATCTTTGGATAAAATCCAGCAGCAATTCTTGATAAAAACCCTTGAACATCTAGGTATAGATGGAACATACCTCAAAATAGTAAGAGCCATCTATGAGAAACCCATAGTCAACATACTGCTAAACAGACAGATATTGGAACCATTTCCCCTGAAAACTGGAACAAGAAAGGGATGCCCACTCTCAACCCTCATGTTCAACATAGTATTGGAAGTCCTAGATGGGGCAACCAGACAAGAGAAGGAAATCAGGGTATCCAAATAGGAAAATAGGAAGTTAAGTTATCCCTCTCTGCAGATTACATGATTCTATACCTTGAAAACCCAAGAGATTCTGTCAAAAACCTCCTTGCACTGATTAAGGACTTTGAGAAAGTCTCAGGGTATAAAATACATGTGCAAAAGACAGTTGCATTCCTTTACGCCAACAGTAAACAAACAGAAACCCCAATAAAAATCACAACCCCATTCACAATCACCACAAAAAAGATGAAATGCCTTGGCATTTTCCTAACCACAGAGGTGAAAAACCTCTACAATGAAAACTACAAAACACTGTTCAAAGAAATCAAAGACAATACAAACAATTTGAAAAATATTCCATGCTCATGGATTAGAAGAATCAGCGTTATTAAGACCTTCATCCTACCCAAGGCAAGCTACAGATTTAATGCAATGTCCATTAAATTACCAACAGCATTCTTCTCAGACCTGGAAATGACAATTCAGGAATTCAAATGGAAACATAAATAACCACAGATAGCCCCCCCCCAAAAAACAAAAACAAAAACAAAAACCTCAGCAAAAGAAACAAATCGGGAAGTAACACACTCCAAGACTTCAACCTTTATTATAAAGCTACAATAATCAAAACAGCTTGGTCCAAGAACAGGAGTATAGACCAATGAAACAGGATAGAGATTCCAGGAGCAAAACCTCAATTTGTCAACCAACTCATCTTTGACAAAGTCTCCACTATCAACTACTGGGGAGAGGAGAACCTATTCAGTAAATGGCGCAGGAAAACTGGCTGACCACATGCAGAAGATTAAAACAAGACCCCTACCTGTCACCAAATGCAAAAAATCAACTCTAAATGAATCAAAGACCTAAACATAAAACCTCAAACTATAAGAACCTTAGAAGCCGGGCTCGGTGGCTCAGCCTGTAATCCTGCGCTTTGGGAGGCTGAGGTGAGTGGATTGCCTGAGCACGCAGGTTCGAGACCTGCCCAGGCCACTTGGCAAGCCCTCATCTCTACAACAAATCAAAAATTAGCCAGACATGGTAGCACGTGCCTGTAGTTCCAGCTACTTTGAAGGTTGAGGCAGAAGGATCGCCGGAGCCCAGCAGGTCAAGGCTCGGTGGCTGGGAGTGGCCACTGCACTCCAGTCTGGGTGACAGAGTGAGACTCCAACTCAAAAAAAAAAAAAGAACCTTAGAAAATGCAGGAGACATCCTTATGGAAATTGGAACTGGCAACCAATTCCTGATTAAAACCCCAAATGCCCGTGTCAGATAAGATAAACAAGTGGAACTTCATCAAACTGACAAGCTCCTGCAAAGCTAAAGAAACCAGAATGGGGAGACAGTTCACAGACTGGGAAAAAATATTTGTCAACTGTGTATCTGACAAAGGCCTAGTATCTAGGATCTACAAGGAACTCAAATGTGTCAAAAAGAAAAAAAACCCAACTTAATGATATTCTATATAGCTACTTACATATTATCCTATCATGAAAGTACCAATATCTTTTAATTTTGATGTTAAATAAAGGTGTAAAATATTTCCCATAGCATAAAATTTAAAACTTATTAAGTACGAATATAAAGTTATCATCAGAGTGAATGTTGTGACACAAATACTTAACACCATGATATATCACAGTAAGGGTTTCTAATATAGTTTTATGCATAATTATTCCATGTATATTTTTCAAGATATTCTACTGACTGTGTTACTTGAATTATATGAAGGGAATGCTGACAGGATGATTACTTTCAACTCTAAAATATGAAGATTATTAAGTGCAATTCACTCTTCTTAGACACTCTGAACTCTTTTTAAATTGCCCATAACCCATACTTTTACTGCTATATATCTCAGTAGATGACAAATATTACCATGGTCGGTATATTTAGATGTTCCTCAAAGGATTATGTGTGATAAAAATCCTCACACTTTGTAATATCTGAAAATAATATTTTTTTTGGTCAAATGGCAGTTGTTACTTTCAGGATTTGCTAGTTTTTGTATAGTTGAGTTTTACTGCATGACTTTTTTCTTTTAAAAAAATTTTTATTCTAATGGTATGGGGTACAATTTAGGGTTAGGTATACAAATGGTCATTGTACAGATAAAGTTTGGCCCTCACTTTGGCCCCCACTTCATCTGGTTTGAGATCAGGTACCCTTAGTGATGAAGTGTGCCCCTCTACTCCCTGGCAGTTTCCCACTACTTCCAACCCTTTCTTGTAGTATTATGATAACTGTTCAGGGTTTGCTTATGAGTAGAGCATGTGGTACTCAGTCCTTTGCTTCTGTGACAGATCACGGAGTATTATAGACCCTAAGTCCATCCAAGTTGCTGCAAAGGCCATAATTTTGTCCTTATTTATGGTTGCATAATATTCCATTGTGTATATGTACCACATTTTTTTTATCATGTCCACTTTTGATGAGCAGCATGGTTGGTTCCGTTTTTGCTATTGTGAATAATGCTGCAATAAACATGTGCGTGCAGGTATCTTTTTCGTAGGGTGATTTGAGTTCCTCCAGGTATATTCCCAGAAGGGGAATTACTAGGTCGTATGGAAGGATGATTTTTAGATCTTTTAGGAATCGCTGCATTGTTTTCCATATGGGTTGTACTAGTTTACAGTCCCAGCAACAGTGTAGAGGTGTTCCCTTTTCTCTGTGTCCTCTCTAGCATCTGTTGTTTATTGGGTTGTTGGTGATGACCATCCTGACTGGAGTTAGGTGGTATCTCAGTGTGGTTTTAATTTGCATTTCTTTGATGATTAGCAAGGTTAAACATTTTTTCATGTATTTATTGGCTGCTCATATATCTTCTTTTGAGAATTGTTTATATCTTTTGCCCACTTTGTAATGGGGCTGTCTGTTTTTTTCTTTTTAGCATGTTTGAGTTCCTTGTAGATCCTAGATGCTAGGCCTTTGTCAGATATACAGTTGACGGACTTTTTCCCCCCAGTCTCTGGGCTATCTCCCGGTTCTCATGATGGTTTCTTTGGCTTTGCAGAAGCTTGTCAGTTTGATGAGGTCCCACTTGTCTATCTTATCTCTTATGGCATGGGCACTTGGGGTTTTGATCAGGAATTGGTTGCCTGTTCCAATTTCCATAAAGGTGTCTCCTGCATTTTCTAAGGTTCTTATAGTTTGGGGTTTTACATTTAGGTCTTTGATCCATTTAGAGTTGATTTTTGTGTATGGTAATAGGTAAGGGTTCTGTTTCAATCTGCATGTGGTCAGCCAGTTTTCCCAGCACATTTACTGAATAGGTTCTCCTCTCCCCAGTAGTTGATGGTGGAGTCTTTGTCAAAGATGACTTGGTTGACAAATTGAGGTTTTGCTTCTGGAATCTCTATTCTGTTCTATTGGTCTGTATTTCTGTTCTTGTGCCAGTACCAGGCTATTTTGATTGTTGTAGCCTTATAATAAAGTTTGAAGTCTGGAAGTGTGATACCTCCTGCTTTGTTTCTTTTTCTGAGGATTGTTTTAGCTGTTCATGGTCATTTATGTTTCCTTATGAATTCCTCTATTGTCATTTCCAGGTCTGAGAATAATAATGCTGTTAAATCTGTAGATTGCCTTGTGTAGGATGGACATCTTAACAATTTTGATTCTTCCAATCCATGAGCATGGAATGTTTTTTCCTTTGTTTGTGTCCTCTTTGATTTCTTATGATTTTTCAATAAACAGATCAATTTTTCTTTCTTTACATTAACTTACACCATGACCATTTATAATATGGATTGCTATTCAAAACGCTAATGGTCATATCTAAAAGCATAGCAATCAGAATGTACGAAATATAAGATTTGAAAGTTACCATATATCACCTTACCATCTGAGACTCCCTCCTTCCCTTCCTCCCTCCCATCCTCTTTCTTTCTCATTTTATGAGTATAAAGACTGAAATGTCCAATACTTACTTCTGTGCTTTAATGCACTTATTAAAGAACAAATATTGAAGAAAAACAATGCTTTTATCTACTATTTTTCTAGTCATTCTATTTCAGTTCTATGACTGAGACTAAAGCATAAGTGAAAGAGTTAGAGATTTCTGCTTCTGTGAAGAGTAATAGTATTGGTGTAAGGATGGGAAGAGGGAAACAATAGAAATGAGTCATCTTAATTGCATGTATTTGTTTATATCACAGTTTTTGTCAATCTAGACTGAATAGGCCTGTGCATAAAACTCTATATATGATTGTTACTATTACCACTTAACTTTTTAAAGGTGTTGATATTTTCAAATCACGTTAATAGTCATAGTTCACTGAATCATATATTAGTCATCAATAATCACTGAATTCCTATAGATTACTTTGAGATCTAATACCTCTGAGTTTAAGTAATCAAATGCCTCTAAGATGACTAATATTAAAGTTTTTACTTACATTTTTATCTGCTTTCTTGATTTGCTTTCTTTGAGAGAAGGAACTATATTTATGTTATGTTAAAGTCAGAGTCTCATTCTTTGTAAGTCACCAGTAGTTCATTACTGGAGACATGAATGAATTCACCACTTGAAAAACTATGAGGGAATGGGCCACCAATGAGGTAAATGTTATGATACAGGAATAATTAAGTGTCCAGATCATGGCACATTTACCATGGAAGTAAGAAAGTCAAATAATGGTAAGGTGAAAGATTAAGAAACATAAGCAAACCATTACATATCTCGACTTTTTAAAAAAAGAAAAATAATTCAAAGCAAAGAATGAATGACCAACATAGGTTATCTTCTTTGCAAATTGGTCTAAAAGCAGATTTACTTAAGATGAATTCAGGATAGAATTGCCCAGAATTGCAATAGTGGTAAATATTTTTTGTATTTATTAAGTTTATAATTGGAAAAAAAACACTTTATTTTCAAATATTGAATTGAGTGTATGCTGACAGAGATCAAAATATGGCCAAGTCAATGGTGTTTTTGCCCATGTTCTAAGGCAAACAAAACAACTCATTTATCTGAGTCAAATATTAATTTAGGTAGAAATTATGTTTCAGAAAAGGTATCGTGCAACAAAAAAGTTAGAAAACCACTGAGTTTGAAGTTTCTTACATTAACACTAAAGTTGATTTTTAAATTTTATATTTTTAATTTTAATTTTTTTATTTTGAAGATGTGGGATACAATTCAGGGTTAGATACATAAGTGGTCATCATACAAGTAAAATTTGGTCCTTTCTTTGGTCCCTACTTTGCCTGGTTTGAGTTCGGGTACACTTATTGATATTATGCCCCCCTTCCCTGGCATTGTCCCACTACTGCCAATCTTTTTCTTAATGTATTATGATAAATATTCAGGGTCCACTTATAAGTGACTACATGTGGTACTCAGATCTCTGTTTCTGTGATGGATCACTGAGTGTTATAGACTCTAATTCCATCCAACTCACTGTGAAGTCCATAATTTTGCTTTTCTTTATGGCTGCATAATAGTCTATCGTGTATCTGTACCACATTTTCTTTATCCACTTTCAATGGGCAGCACAGTTGGTTCCATGTTTTTGCTATTATGAATAATGTTGCAATGAACATGTGTGTGTACGTATCATTTTTTTTTTTTTGAGTTGGAGTCTCACTCTGTCGCCCAGACTGGAGTGCAGTGGCCACTTCCGGCCACTGCAACCTCGACCTGCTGGGCTCCGGCAATCCTTCCGCCTCAGTCTTCCAAGTAGCTGGAATTACAGGCATGCGCTACCACGCCCAGCTGATTTTTTTATTTATTGTAGAGATGAGGTCTTGCTGCCCAGGCGGGCCTCGAACCCGCGGGCTCAGGCAATCCACTCACCTCAGCCTCCCAAAGACACGGGATTACAGGCTGAGCCACCGAGCCTGGCTTGTACGTATCATTTTTATAGAGTGATTTGAGTTCCTCGAAGTATATTCCCAGAAGGGGGAGAGCTGGGTCATATGGAAGACCAATTTTTAGATCTTTTAGAAATTGCCACACTGTTTTCCACAGAAGTTTTACTAGTTATGCTCCCACCAACAGTGTAGAAAAAATCCTTCCCCCACCACCTCTTCAGAATCTGCTGTTTTTTGAGTTATTGGTGATAACCATCCTGACTGGAGGTGGTATCTCAGTGTGGTTCTAATTTGCCTCAGATGATTAGTGAGGCTGAGCATTTTTTCATGTATCTGTTGGCTGCTTGTATGTCTTTTTTGAGAAGTGTCTATTCATATATTTTGCCCACTTTTTAATAGGGTTACTTGTTTTTTTTGTTTTTGTTTTTTGTCCCTTCAGCATGTTTGAGTTCCTTGTAGATCCTGGATGTTAGGTCTTTGTCAAATTTTATTTTATACTTTCACAGGAACATTGTGTCTGTCACATTAATTGCAATAGATAGAGCTATACATGTTTTGAGAAGAAAATAAAGGCTTGGATTTCCACAGGTATATTGACATTCCAGACTCATATTTACTTTCTTTACCTATTAATAAATAGCATCTTTCTGTTTCCATTTAAAAACCTCAATTTCTATTCTCCCCCCACTTCTTAGAGATAGAAAAAAACAATACCTTTCTGTCCTGTCTTCACTACTTCAGACAGTGATCTCTAGTGAGCTCAGATGATTTACTAGGGATTACAAAAAAGGTCAAAATTAGAGTAAGAATTCCTAGTCACTCATTTTTAATTTTCTCTTTCAGCCTTGACCCTCTATCCCATGTACAAAGAGCAGATATGTGGCAAAATCTATCTGCTCCTCAAATTTACATTTCAGCATAGGAACTATGTAATAAATACATTGCGGCATCTCAAGGAAACTTAAAGGCTATAGTAGAAAGCAAAATTTAACAACTAAAAAAGAAATGGACTAAACATTTTAAGCAAAAGACCAATATATCTATTTATGTTGTATGTGTATAGACGTCTCCAGGATCCCTTACAGTTTGTAATTAACTGTGAAAATATTTGATGAGCACACATCAGGAGAACTTGTTAATATACTACCAAGAGAAATGGTTAAAAGATTAACTAATATCTTTAGTTATAATTTAGTGTAGGATTAGATAGTTACTATATCTTTTTGGGCTACAAGTATCTATATTTATTTAATAAATTTATTATCTGTCAGATGGTATATAGATTAATAATCTGAATAGGCTAATTTGAGTCTACTCTTTCACATTTATGTTACCCTAAGTAAGAAACAAAGTTTATTCTTTTGTATTTTACAGTTAATATCAGAAATAATAAATAACAAAAACATAAATACAGAAAAAAGTCAAATGCCTAACACACAACATGTCTCTTCTTTAGATTATAAACAGAATTCTGTAGTCAGTGTGTTAAGTTTCAGCTTCCAGAAGTTTATATCATGTACATCAAACTCAGTAATGATGACTGATGTTCATGAAGAGGCTTACCAATTCATTGTACCTGTGGTTTTGCTGGCTTTGGACAATAATATAAAGTCAATTCGAGGGGAAAAAAATAAAACTTGATGTCTGTGGTTGTAAAACATTCATCTTTTTCTCAGAATGTTTGCACCACTTCAGAAAAGATAAATTTTTAAAATAATTCTACTGATCATATTATTATTACTGCATTATTAACAATAAGAAAGGAGTTGAAGCAAGGTTCTTCAGTCTAAAATATTCAATAGCATAGTCAAATTACCGATTAAGGTCAATAAGTCAGCACCAATAACTACATCTTGCCAAATCAATGGACAAGTCTTAGTTCTCTTCTTACTTAAATTACCAACTGCATTTGAATGACTGACCACTCTCCCTCTTTCATTGAGCATGATGTTCTCCAGTTCTCTGCGGGGTCACAATAGCCCAATTTCTTCTTAGTTACTCCCTTCATTTGTTTCTTTACTAATACTACTCCACTACCAAATATGTAAATATCAGTATGCCTTTTGTTCCTTGATGACTTTCAGCTGACCAAGTTTTGACTTTTCATTGAGTTTTAGAATAGTGTAGCCCATAGTCAGCGTATAATATTCAGATGTCTAAAAAGCATCTCAAGATTTTAATTGATTTGTTCCTTTCACCCATATTTACTTGCAGATTGGCTCCACCGAATTATTCAGGCCAAGAATCTAACAATAACTTTGCTCCATTCTTCTCCTTTACATTCTGTATCCAATATGTAAGTTCTTCTGGCACAGTGTCCAAAATATATCCCAAGTCAGATTCCTTACTCTCTTCAGTGTTACAACCCTGTCCAAGTTAGCATTAGCTTTTACCTGAATGCCTTATGGAAAGATCCTCTATTCTGAACTCCTTGACTCCACTCTTGCCCCCACAAGACTCAACTTCATAAAACCACGTAAATCATATATTTCACTGTCCATATTTTAAAAATCCAATGGTTCCATTATGCTATGAATAAAATTGAAATTATCATGTCATAGGAGATGCCCTCCATTAATCACTCCTCAACCCTCTCTAAGCTATGGTGATGCTGGCTTTTTTCTGTCTCTAAAAACAACCAAGCACATTTTTGTGTTTTGTGTTATAGCCTTTGCATTTTGTACGTCTAATACTTGAAAAGCCCCCACGTGTCTTCCCTGGCCTTTGTACGCCTGTCTTTTTTATTTTTTTCAATCTGCTTTCAATTCAAATGTCAAGGAAATCTGTCCTGATAATTTGTTAAAGCAGACTTCAAACGTTCTCTGATCCATAACATCATTTTACACAATTCAAATGACATATATTTTTAAGACGTTAGTTTTTAGAGTGGGTGTAGGTTCATAGCAAAATTGAGCGGAAACTTCCTGCCACCACACATATATAAACTCCTCCATTATGAACAATTCATTCCAGAGCGGTACATTTGTTAGTGTTGAACCTACACTGACACATCCTAATAAACCAATATCCATAGTTTATATTAGGGTCCCTCTGGATTTTGTACATTATATGGGTTTGGGCATATGTATAATGACATGTATCCATTATTATAGTATCATAAAGAGTACCTTCACTGCCCTAAAAAATCCATTTGTTTCTATGTTTTTGGATTTTTCTCTTATTAGAATGAAATGCTTCACCACTATATTCCTGTCCTGGAAGGGTACATATACACACATGTTGAGTAAATACATAGAAAAAAGGTACTCAAGTACATTCTAAAAATTGTATTGTAAAACTCCCTACCCCCACATCTGTCAACTGACTGAGCATGCTTCAGTCCTGCAATTGTTTATTACACTGGAATAAACAAAATATTTCTAGACATCTGCTCCATAAGTCACTCTGCTCTCAGGCTAGCAGCTAACCAATAAAAAAGAACAGCTGGAGGAGACAATTTTAGCCATCCCAAGGAAGATCTGTTTCCATTTTATTAACCTCAAGAGGCTTAAATCAGATCAAGGACATCTCTGAACAGTTAGTTTCAAGAAATTTCTGCTCCAAGGTACCACATTAAAAAAACAAAAAAACTGAAGTCACTTAGTATCCTACTGAAAGAGTATAATCTGTATTTGGATGGAATACTTTGATTAAAATAAGTTTGACCAAACGGTTTCTGGCACAAAGACAAATGGAATGGTAAGTTGACAATTGTGCTTTTATTCCAAACTTCAAATAATTTTTGGAGAAGAAAGATTATTTGCTTATTTGTGGGCCAATCGGCTTGCTAAGCATTATTTAATGAAAAATTGCATTATGACTTTGATGAATATTAAAGATTTCAGATACATAAAACAGAGTTAAGATAGTTCAAAGACTTGGATCCAAATCACTTGAGCAATGTTGAGAAAGTAATTTCACTTAGAGAGATCTACACTCTTAAATGTCACCATATGTTTTAAATTCATTCTGTTCGTCCTTGATGAGTAACTCATTACTTCTTGTAGAACTCCAATTCAACCTTTGAACAGCTCTAACCTATAGAATGCTCTCTGGATAATTATAGCATGAAGAATTTAAACCAGAAGCTGCCTAAGTTTTATTCCATTACAAATATCCATAAGAAATCTCCTTTAGCATTTTATTATTTTATAAAGCCATCGTTTTATTTAACATAATCAGTATTACTGCCCTCCTCAATGAATTTTAAAATACATGTTAAGTCAAAAATATTCAGGAAAAAAAATCTTCCTTTCGTCTACTTCAGCTCATGGAATATTCTGAAGTATTGGGATAAATTTGTAATCTAAAAGATGGTAGCATAATTGGAACAGTAACATAATTTAATCAGTAGAAATGATCTCTATTTTTTTCTGAGCTTAAAGAAGTAATACAAGATATAAAAATTAAGATTTATGTCATTTATCACATTGACAAGTCTAGTTAAAAGTTTCAGCACAACTGCTTATGATAAGGAGGAATACAATAATTTAAAAATACTTTAAACATAAAGAGTCTACCTTATGTTTATTTCCTGCATGTTTGACCATCACATTTAAGTTTCCAGGTCTGATGCCTCTTTCATGATCCAGACATTGTACTTGGTTGAATGTCTTCCCTTAGATATACCAAAAGTTCTATTCCATTATGTTTGATTTGCTAGCAACGAATTTATCATTAAGTATTATTACTACTTCCGTGGAAAGTTTTAATTTCCATTCCCTTCACAACAGTCCTAGACAAACTCATTATTGCTTCAAATTTGAATTGTAAGCCTATGCCATTTTAGTCCCCTCGACCTGTAATGCCCTCTCCTAAAAACCCTTGTCTCTTTACCTAACTGATCCTTTTTCTACCTGAGGACATTTGATCACCCCTTTGCTACTCTGTTTTACTGTCATTGAAAGACTCAGCTTAATCATCAATCCCTTGGGGGTAAGGTTCTAGATCTCCTTTCCCTCCCAGAGGCATGGCAAATCACCTCCTCTCTGCATCTTTTGCTTCTGTATATAATTCCACCATCTCCTTTATTACACCGAAGTAGCATTGTGTGAATTTCATTCCTCCTCAAAAGGCATCATGTCTTATTAATCGAGGCTTCCTGTTGTTCACCATATTACTGGTATGTTAAAAAAGGTTTTGTAAGCCGGGCTCGGTGGCTCAGCCTGTAATCCCGCGCCTTTGGGAGGCTGAGGTGAGTGGATTGCCTGAGCCCGCGGGTTCAAGACCCGCCTGGGCAGCGAGACCTCATCTCTACAAAAAATCAGCTGGGCGTGGTAGCACATGCCTGTAATTCTGGCTACTTGGAAGGCTGAGGCGGAAGGATCGCCGGAGCCCAGCAGGTCGAGGCTGCGGTGGCCGGGAGCGGCCACTGCACTCCAGTCTGGGCGACAGAGTGAGACTCCAACTCAAAAAAAAAAAAAAGGTTTTGTGAATAAATTCATAAGTGACTGTGCCAATGAAACGAATGAATAAATAGAGGACAAATAGATTTCTCATCTTCCTGGTTTTACTCTCCTGCCTATCCTGTAGTTATTTCAGTAAACTTGGGGCCACTGAGAGCAAGTTCTGCTTCTGTGACAACTTTTTCAAGTTTCTCTTGGTAACAACACAAAGCAGCAAAAACCCTTTACCCAAGCCCTGCATTGCTATGCAAATTTATCTGGGCTCCAGTGATTTGTACAGGTTTCTACCTCCCCTCTGTTGGCCATAGATAGATTTTTTTTTCTGAAGAAAAATTATTTTTTAATTTCTTAACTTTAAAATTTTTTTAATTTAATGACTTGGGATACAAGTCAGGGCTAGGTATACAAATGTTCATTATGCAGGTACCCTTGTTGAAGAGTGTGTCCTCTCCCCTCCCCCCCTCCCTGGGCAGATTCCCACTACTGCCAATCCTGCAGCCCACACCCATGCACCCTCTACCTTTACACAAAATCAAAGCCCAGGCATCAATATACTGAAAAGTCTGGCTGTTACCAGACTCTGAAGTGTATCTCCTGCTACTTCCCACTTCAGAACTGTGCTTTTTTTACAGTATTAATTATTAGTCTCCCAAATTTCCAGCCTTATTTATAACCAAGTGCAATAATATACCACATAACAATGTTTCAGTTGCTGATGGATGGCATATACAGCCATGGTACCAAAAAACAATAATGGGGCTGCAAATTTCCTATTGCCTAGTGGTGTTAATAGCTGTTGTGGTGTCATAGCACAAGGCATTGATTGCTCAAGTGTCTGTGATGATGCCGGTGTAAACAAGTCTACTAGGCTGCCAGTTGCATAAAAATATGGCACATACAAATAGGTACAGTACATAATACTTGATAATGGTAATAAATTACTATGTTAACTGATTTAAGGATTTACTATACGATACTTTTATTGTGATCTTACAGTGTTCTACTTCTACATATGTTATATATACACATATAATATATAAAATATAATATTATTATTAACTGTAAAACCTCAAGAAGGCCCATCAGGAGGTATTCCAGAAGGCAATTCAATGCATGTTTTTGCACCTAAGGACCTTGTTGTAGTGGGACAAGATGTGGAAGTGGAAGACAGTGGTACTGAGAATTCTGACCCTGTGTAGTCCTAGGCAAATGGCTGTGTCTGTGGCTTAGATTTTAACAAAAAAGTTTAAAAAGTAAAAATTATTAATAATAAAAGTACTTAAAAATAGAAAAGTGTTGTACAATAAAGACACAAAAAATAAACAAAATCTTTTTGATATAGCTTTATAATGTGTTTGTGCTTTATGCTGTTACCAGAAATAGTCAAAAAGTTAAAACAAAATTTAAAAGTTTATAGAGTAAAAAGTTACATTAAGCTAAGGTTAATTTTCACTGACGAAAGAAAAATGCTTTTTAAAATATAAATTAAGAGTAGCCTAGGCTTGTAACATTTATAAAGCCTACAGTAGGGTGCAGGGACATCCTTAACCCTCACATTCACTATCACTCACGTACTGGCTCACGCAGAACTACTTCCAGTCCTGCAAACTCCATTCAAGGTAAGGGCCCTATATAGGTGTACCGATTTTTATCTTTTATATTATGTTTTTATTGTACCTTTTCTATATTTACATATGTTTAGATATGCAAATGCTTACTTTTGAGTTACAAAGGCCTACAGTATCCAGTACACTAATCTAGGAGCAATAGGTTGTCCCATACAGCCAAGGAATGTAGTAGGCTATCCCACCTACATTCCTAGGTTTGAATAAGTACATTTATGATATTTCCACATCAACAAAATTATCAGACAATGCATTTCTCAGAACATATTTCTGTTGATTAGAGACATATGTCTGTACTATGCTTTTGAGTTTTTAAAATTATAAGCACGCCTCAAATACACTACTCCTACTTATGTTGTACTTATTATGTTTATTCTTTCTGAAGCTTAGACTGTAAGCTTCTTGAGGATAGCACTTTCCTTTTGTTTTATTTCCTTCTAAATTCCCACTGCAAAACATATTTTCTAATATTGTGTTGCATAAGTGAACAAATACATCAAGGTGTATCTTAAAGCTAGTCCCCAAAGCATTTTACACAGTACTTCAAGTGTAAATAAATTATTCCTATACCCAAATTTTAAAACCCATTTTTGCATGTTTTATGTTCAATAATTAAACATTTCTTTTTATTTTTTATTATTGTGTTTATTGATATTTAATATTGCCTTCATATGTAACTTCATATATATTTCTTCCTTTGCTTTTTTCCAAATAAGCTGTAAACTTATAAGGACAAGAGTTAAGACAAATGTTTCATTTCATCCCTAATACATCTAAATAAAATATTTAATAGAATTTTGGAGCTGAATAAAATATTTTGAGATGATCTATTCTGATCAGAGATACACAGCTTCTTACAAATACCTGAAGTGTAGTGGAAAAGGTTAAGTTCAGATAAACATGTTCTAGTTTTTACTGAATCACATGTTGTATGAATTTGTAAAGGGCAGTTTGCATTCTCTTTCCTCTTCTTTCTCTTCTTACTCAGAGGAAATCAGTAGAGGAGTTATTTGATGATAGATGACTTAACTGATCTGCATACCTTCGTCCATCTGCCATCTTGGCTGTGACAGCCATGGCTAATCTCTGTAGTAGACATGACTCATGACTTGGACACAATTCATGAGCTCTCTCTCGAAGATTCTACCCTACTTTGCTTCCTACTGACTCAGACTGGGAATTGTTTTTGCAGTGGTTCATTCTTCCTGTTGGGGAGACATCTCCCAGCCTTTCCATATTCTTTAAAATATTTGCCTCGTAAAAGGTAATTGCCTTGAAATTCAGCATCCATGCCTGAGGAAAAGTTGGGGACGGTAACCTCAGGTCCACAGAATATTACCAAGTTATTCTTGGTATGTTTTAGCTTCATAAATAGTGACTCAAGAATTGATTATTCTAATGCATTAAAAAGGAAGAGATGTTATTGTCCCCTGTGTGCATATTCTTAGCTTCATTATGTAATATATCTCCTGCTTACCAAACCAAAGCCTTGAAAAAAACAATTGGCTCATCATTTTGGGTTGTTTCATTTTTCTCCCTTGTATCTTCCTTCCTTTCCATTAATTCTCAAGGAAATGAAAAGATGTGTGCTTTAAGAAAAAAGTCTAATGCTAAAACTTTATTCTATAGAGCAACAGCCTCAATGTCATGAATATAAAGGATATTGAAAAGACAATAAGGTTAAATAAATTTGGAAAAAATGTATTTGTCCAGCCTCACCTATTCCTCATATCTATTGTCTTGTTGCTTTAATTTAAATATGTCAAATTTGAATATTACGTTTTACAAAATTTCTTCTTAGTAAATCCTAATCAATTGTGCTCTCCAGGAAGATGAATGCCTCTGGCCAACTGGGTCAAAAGACTTGTTCTCCAAATGATAAAAGTAGAATAAAATATTAACCACTTAAAATTATTAGCCTGTTTCTTATAAAATAGTGAATTTAGCTGTGTCTGTCTCATATCTAGACTGCATCAAATAAATATTTGGTAATTAACTCTCCTAAAAATAACAATTCATTGTGGGTGAAAACAGGATTTATACCCAGAATTTGTTATTGTCATTTGACCCTTGCCTGTTTGTTATCAAGCAAAGGAGACAGAAAAATAGTTACCCTAGTATTCTCAGGAATAAAAACAGAACCCAACAGAAGGAAAAGATGAAGAACATCTCTGAACATGACATTCTCACAAATCTTTTATGGATTCCTTATTTTTTAAAAAACAAATGTACTACACATTAGTCATCTGAGGATAAATGTTTAGAAAGAAAACTTGGATGAAAATATTTGAGATCAAATAACTTACCTTAGAGGATTGAAACTTGGTAATTAATTTAGTTCTTTAGGCAATGAAATACTGTCTTTACGATAGCAAAATTTATGTGTGCAATGACTTTAAAAATGTGAGATTATTATTATATTTTTCTAGACAAATTTAGGTACTAGAAAACACATAAATGAAAAGATTTTTTAGATTATTATTTAATTTTTGACTTTTTAAAGAACAAAACCTTTCAATTTCCATGCAGATTAACCTGTTAAAACTTTGTAGAATTCTTAGGGCTTTAGGATTTAATATTATGCACATTTTATTTTCTATAAGCTAATAAATTATATTCCCTGTGACATGCAATAGAGTATTTATACCCAAGTCACAGCATTAGATTTAAAGCCAGGTTTCTCTCTGGATTTTATATGCTGCTATTCAAAATTAAACACAAGACTGACAGATGTGCAAGTTTTTCTTCTAGCTTTAATATTCATTGTTGCTTTTGTTGTATTGTCTATTGCCACTTCTTAATAAGTTTGTGAAAGGATAAGTTTTTGACCTGTGAGGATTTTAGTCACCATCTAAAACCACATTTATACATAAAACTAATGACTTGAGGCACACATACCTTTATTTAAACCTCTGAGAAACTCAAAGTTAGGGTATTTTTGTTGCTTTGGGAAGTCATTGAGGGAACTTTATTTTTGTGTGTTCATTTTCCAACTATAAAGCTAATTTTAAAAACAAAACTTTGAATGTTGTGGTAAAGAATAAACAATAAATTGGATAGCGCTTTATAAGTATAAAAAGGCTTAAATGAAATCTTTTGTGAGCTGTGACTAACACCTGTAATCCCAGCACTTTGGTAGGCCAACGTTTGAGGATTGCTTAAGGTCAGGAGTTTGAGATCAGCCTGGACACGTACAGAGTACCCTGTCTCTAATAAATAAATAAAATTTGAAACCTTTTGTCATTATATTTTTCAAAGGAAAAGAAGACCCATGCCTGTAATCCAAACTACTTGGAAAGCTGAGACGAGAGGATTGCTTGAGCCCAGGAGTTTGAGGCTGCAGTGAGCTCAGTGATGAAACTATTTCAATTTAGCCTGGGCGGCAGGATGAAAGCCTGTCTCTAAAACACAAAAGTAAAGAAAAGAAAATTTTAAAAAATATATAACTATTCTTAGCCAAATTATCAAGAACTTCTGCAACTTTATCAAATCTAGGTCTTCCCCATTGCAAGAAAGTTAGATTTAAGCAAAATGTTTAGTAGAATTAAACATATTTATTTCATATATGAATGTTTATATAAGGGGGCAGGAGAAAAATGAAAACTAGAAAAAAAGACGGAGAGAGAAAAGGAAACATAGCTTCTCCCAACCAGCTTTCTTCATGGAATGAACCAACACAAAGTATTAGTTTAGGGCTTAGTACTTAAGGCGAAACGTGATAGCTTGTCTTTTTTCTAATTATGGTGACATATTATAACAAAAATGAAACCATATAATTCACTACATAAAATATTAATTATAAGAAAAGGCATTGCTATGCACTGTTGATTAAACTCTGTGCATAGCATTAAGAGAGCTGCAAGTTTAATTCTATGTATACTCTTTAATCCAGCAAATTATCTTTTAGCAACTTCACTGAAGGAAGTTAAGAGAATTTACATAAATATTTATGTGTAGTCCATATTGGCAACTAATAGTGAATGAAATCAAAGTTTAAAAATTTTGCATGATATTCAAAATTATTTTTATATAACATATATGCAGTAAACTGCTCATGAGATGTTACTAAAATTATTCATCAGTTATTTGTTTAAAAATATCAGGTGGCTATATGCATATTATTATTATATAATTATATATAAATGCATATATTATGGCAAAATAGATATATGCACTAAAATGTTAATCTTATTTCTTAGTGATGGAAATTTGAGTTGTCAAACACGGACCAGCTTGTGTGGAAGGTACTTTAGATCACATTAAGTCACTTTAAAAATTTTTTGAACAGACTCTTTCTTTAAAAATAATTTCCCTATTCCTCTTCAATAGCGCTGATAGAGAAGAAAGGAGAACTGAGTCTATAGATTTCCAATAAGCTTCAGAATCCCTTAAAACATTGTATCTGAAAGATACCATTGTAGTTTTCTCACCAAGTAAGTTAATGCTCAGTCGCTGTGTGCTGGAAGATAATGGTCGTGGTCTCTATTTTGTTTAAGACTCTATCACAGGTCACCTTTGGTACTTAGTTCCATTAATTATTTAACCTTTTCTAGTCTGGTCTACGTTTGACAGAACTGAGTCATTGAATGTGTTCATGTGTAGAAATTGAAGTGTAGCAAAGATACAGAGGCAGGTTAGATAAGAATGGGTCCTGTCCGCTGGTAGCGTACATAACTAGCAGGTAAGACAGACATAAAACAAACATATAACAAAGTTGTGAAAATCACAATGATTAAAAGGTGCTCTGAAAATATGTATCAAGAGACATTTGACCTAGTTACAGGAGGACTGCAAGGATTCCTTGAGGGAATGACATGAAGGATGCAAATGATTACATTTTAAAATGCTTAAAATCTAATTAATTCAACAAGATAACTTCTATAAACAAGCACAGAAAAACCACTTAACAAAAAAGAAAACCTCTTGAACCTTCTACTTGTGCGTACACTACTGATTTCTGTGTCACTTTCCTATCCACTGGTTCTTTTTTACTTGTTTGTTTGTTTTGTTTTGTTTTATTTTGTTTTTTTGAGTTGGAGTTGCTTAGACTGGAGTGCAGTGGCATTCTCACGGCTCCCCCAGTGTCGACCTGCTGGGCTCCAGGGATCCTTTCTTCTAAGCCTCCCAAGTAGCTGGAACTACAGATGTGCACAATCATGCCCAGCTATTTTTTATTTTATTGTACAGTGAGGTCTCACCAAGTTGCCGGGGGCTGGACTCGAACCCGCGGGCTCATACAATCCACTCACCTCGGACTCCCAAAGTGCTGGGATTACAGGCTGAGCCACCAAGCCTGGCCTCCACTGGTCCTCAATAAGATTAGCTGCAGGATTTACTAGCAAAGGGCTAAGCTTGTTCAATAATACCCAACTGTTCACAGTGAATGTGAAGTGGACTCAGATGGAAACATCTATTCTCACTTCTTGAAAATACGTCTTCAGTGCAACAATGTTTATTCTCGTAGCTTTTATTTTTTTTATTATTTATTTATTTATTTATTTTTTAGTTGGAGTCTCACTCTGTCGCCCAGACTGGAGTGCAGTGGCCGCTCCCAGCCACCGCAGCCTCGACCTGCTGGGCTCCAGGCGATCCTTCCGCCTCAACCTTCCGAGTAGCCAGAATTACAGGCACACGCTACCACGCCCGGCTAATTTTTTGATTTATTGTAGCTTTTAAAAAGGAAGTTCTGAGTTAAACTAGCATAAATTATTTGGAAAGTACTTGTTATATCTCTCCCCTACATGGATATCTATATTGAAAGTAAAATGGTATTGAAAATAAACAAATAAAAAAGTGATATCTTTTTAAATATTGTATACTTTTTTTGCCAGTTTTTTTTCTTTTCTTTTCATTTTTTCATAATCAATATTTTTTATTATGGTTTTGTGGGGTACAGTTAAGGGTTAGGTGTACAATTACGTTTCATTGAGGCACCCTGTTGATAAGAGGTGTTTCCCCATCCCCAGACAGATATTTGCTACTGTTAATCCCATCTCCCTCCCCCCACATAGTTTCCCAGTACCGTCAGTCATTTTCTTATAGTATTACATTGGATGTTCAAGGTCCATTATATGAGTGAGAACATGTGATACTCGGATCTTTGTTTCTGTGAGAGGTCACTCAGTATTATAGACTCTAGTTCCAACCAGGTTGCTGCGAAATTCATGATTTTGTTCTTTTTTATGGCTGCGTAGTATTCCATCGTGTATATGTACCACGTTTTTTTAATCCAGTCCTCTTTTGATGGCAGCATGGTTGTTTCCAGGTTCTTGCTATTGTGAACAATGCTGCAATAAACATACGTGTGCAGGTATCTTTTTTATAGAGTGATTTGAGTTCTTCAGGGTATATTCCCAGTAGGGGGATTGCGGGGTCATATGGGAGGTTGATATTTAGAGCTTTTAGGAATCGCCACACTGCTTTCCACAGAGGTTGCACTAGTTTACACTCCTACCAACAGTGTAGAAGTGTTCCCTTTTCGCCACACCCTCTCCAACAGCTGTTATTTTTTGAGTTGTTGATAATTGCCCTTCTGACTGGAGTTAGGTGGTATCTCAGTGTGGTTTTGATTTGCATTT
Source organism: Cephalopachus bancanus (assembly GCA_027257055.1). Classification (NCBI taxonomy): domain Eukaryota; kingdom Metazoa; phylum Chordata; class Mammalia; order Primates; family Tarsiidae; genus Cephalopachus; species Cephalopachus bancanus. The sequence continues at coordinate 184,038 of JAPVLO010000776.1, forward strand.
CCCTGATGATTAGTGAGGTTGAACATTTCTTCATGTGTTTGTTGGCTGCTCGGATGTCCTCTTTTGTGAAGTGTCTGTTCATATTTTGCTCATTTTATAATGGGGTTGTTTGTTGTTTTTTTTTTTTTTTGGCACGTTTGAGTTCCTTGTAGATCCAGGATGTTAAGCCTTTGTCAGACCTGGTGTTGGCAAATACTTTTTCCCAGTCTGTAGGCTGTCTCCCTGCTCTCTTGATGGTTTCTTTGGCCTTGCAGAAGCTTGTCAGTTTAATAAGGTCCCACTTGTCTATCTTCTCTCTTATGACCTGTGGGTTTCGGGTTTTGTTCAGGAATTGGATGCCAGTTCCGATTTCCATGAGGGTATTTCCTTCCTTTTCTAAGGTTCTTATGGTTTGAGGTTTTAAATTTAGGTCTCTGATCTATTTGGAGTTAACCTTTGTGCATGGGAATAGATAGGGGTCCTATTTCAATCTTCTGCATGTGGTCAGCCAGTTTTCCCAGCACCATTTACTGAATAGGGTCTCCTCTCCCCAGTGGTAGGTGGTGGATGGTTTGTCAAAGATGAGTTGGTTGAGAAATTGAGGTTTTGCTTCTGGAATCTCAATTCTATTCCATTGATCTATATGCTTGTTCCTATACCAATACCAAGCTGTTTTGATGACTGTAGCTTTATAGTAAAGTTCTTTTTAACTTTCTATAAGGCCTTGAGTGTAAATGTAGATTCAAGAAAATAATTCAAGGAGAAAATTAAAATCTGAAACACTTTCTAAACTGTTCTTCAGAATTATGTAAATGCTCAGCCAGTGTTGAAAGTCTTGCTTTTTTGAAATTGCATTTTAATATTACATGCCGTACCATAAATAATGACTTTTTAAAAGTCTAGTTTCAAAATATTCCTACTTGGGGAAGATAAATAAAGACATGTGTAAATTTTAGCCTCACGCTGCTCAATCACTTAGTAGTTTATGTACTAGAGAATCTAAGCAGTTCAAAGGTTTTAAGTCATGTTTTTGTTTTCTTTTTTTTTGAGTCAGAGTCTCCCTCCGTCGCCCAGACTGGAGTGTAGAGGCGGCTCCAGACCCCACCGCCTCGACCTGCTGGGCTCCGGCGATCCTTCCGCCTCCGCCTTCCGAGCAGCTGGAACTACAGGTGCACTACCACGCCCGGCTCATTTTTGATCTATTGTAGAGATGAGCTCTCGCCAAGCTGCCCAGGCGGGTCTCAGACCCGCGGGCTCAGGCCATCCGCTCACCTCAGCCTCCCAAGGCGCGGGGTGACAGGCGGAGCCGCCCAGCCCGGCGTAAGTCATGTTTTCCAAAGTACAAGTAAGCTTTCAGCAAGTCTTACATTTTAAAAGAGCAACACAAAATTCTTTTTCTGCTAAGTAATAATAATAATAGCAAATATAACTTGACAGTTTCAAGCATCTGTAATACTTGATTGGATTATGAACTAAGCAATAAGGATGATGTAGACAAAAGACAACAGACTAAAGGGTGCTATGAAAATATGTATCAAGGGACATCGATCTAGTTACAGGAGGACTGCAAGGCTTCTTTGAGGAGATGACATGAAGGATACAATACGTAGAAGGGCTAGGATTTTAGAAAATTTGAAAATGAATTGTAGAAATGCAATGTCATTTTTTTATCAGTGTTAATTACTTGAGTTCATTGCATTGTGTCTTACAGGATGATGCCTTGTTCCTTGGGGATACATGCTGAAGTTACATATAAAGAGGAGATTGAGAAGGGAGAGAGAAAAATGCAGAAATGCATTAACAATCGCTGAATTTAGGAAAATGATACATTTTCACCTTAATTTTCAATTACCTCAAAATAAAGAGTTCACAAAAATAGAGTTATGGGCTTGTATTAGTCCATTTTGCATTGCTAGAAAAAATACTTGAGGCTGAGTATTTTTTAAAAAGGTACTTTTGGCTAACAGTTCTGCATGGTGCTGGCATCTGCTTGCCTTCTGATGAGACCTCAAGAAGTTTACAATCATAAAGGAAGGTAGAGAGGGAGGAAGTATGTCACATGGTAAGAATGAAAGGAAGAGAGGAGGAGGGGTTAGGCTCTTATAAACAGCCAGCTCTTTTGTGAACTCAGAGCAAAACAAAATAGAGCAAGAACTCACTTATTACTGAGAGAATGGCACCAAACTACTCATGAAGGACCTGCCTACAAGATTCAATCACCTCCTACTAGGACTCCAACACTGACAGTCACATTTAAATATGACATTTGGAGGGGACAACTGCATCAGTGCCTAAACCAATTGTTTATTCGATCAGTTTTCTTTGACTCAAGCATTCCAGTCGACACTGGAGATACAGAGGTAAATTATTTAAGAATGGGTCCTGCCTTCTGGTAGCATACACACTAGCAGAGAAGACAGGTATAAAACAAATGTTAAAACTAAGTTGTGAAAATCAATGACTAAAGGGTGCAGTGAAAATATGTGTCAAGAGACGTAAGCCTAGTTACAGGAGAATTGCAAGGGGCTTTAAAGGGGATGACATGAAGGATACAATATGCAGAAGTGCTAGGATTTCAGGCAGATGTAGTGGGTTTGGACAAAAGTGTTTCAGAAAGAAAGATCAGCATGCAAGTAAGTCTAGAGTGAGGAGAAGCCACCACTCAGACATCAGTGGGTGCTCTTGCTTATGTACAATGGCTGCTTGTCAGAGTAGAAACATAACAAAAAACCTTTGGCAACATATTTTTTTTCTAATCATAGTAAGATTTTTGAGGACAGAATGACAAATCATACCTTGTTAGTTAAATACCCTCAGTAATGTTTAATATAGTCCCATGCAAAGACTAAATGTTCAATAAGTGTTGTTGAGTTAGACAAAGTTTTCTATTTTTCATTTTCTTTATAAAGTACATTATGAAATAATCAAATTTTCAACAACTGAAATACCTATTAAACATAGTGCATCAAGAATCATTTCTGTGCAAAAGACATATAATAAGCACCAGCAATGTGAAATAGAGGTTTTAGAGATATCAGAAGTCTGATTAATGCAACATTACATGAAGTCATACAAGTATATTGGTAACAGAAATAGAATAGAAAAAATGTTTCAGAAATAGTTTAATTCTAACTCATGCTATTTATAAAATAGTCATTATGTCTTATTTAAAGGAAATTAAGTAAACATGTATTAGAACGATTAAAATTTTAAATAAATGTCTGAAGTAAAAAACTAAACAATCTCAAGCAAAATTGTTAGTAATCAGTACACATTAATTACACCACTACTTGCAAATAAAAACAAACAGAAAATAACACAAAAAGTAAAAAAGTTTTAAATTCAAAAAATAAAAAGTACACCCATTCTGGATGATACTGTAAAATATTTTTAAAATATGTGGGTCAATATTTTTGTTACTTCAGGCACTAAAATCTAGTATTAAAATGTACAGAATAAAGAAAACATAAATTATAAGTATATAAAAGTCTCAGTCTGCACAAAACAAGAATTCTAAGGCCAGAAGATATTAAAACTAATTCTTGTTACTATATACAATTTTTAAAAATTTTTATTTTTATTTGTACTTTCTGAGATTTTTTTTCTTTACTTATATTAGTCTAGCAAATGAGATTTCTATTTTTATTACTCTTTCAGGGCCACCAAAATTCCTGCCTCCAAATGTAGTTTTTCTTTTCCTTTTAGTGAGAAAAGAAAGGAGATATGAGCTAAGTTAGACATTAATCTCTATTAAATAAAAGATTTCCATTTTCTTATTTTTATTTTATTTTAAAGATGTGGGGTACAATTCAGGATTGATTATACAAGTGGTCATCATACAGGTAATGTTTGGGTCTCCCTTTGGTTCCCACTTTGCCTAGTTTGAGATCAGGTACCTTTATTGATGTTGAGTCTCCCCACCCACCCACCCCAGCAGTATCCCACTACTGCCAATCAATTTCTTATATTATTATGGTAAATAATAATATAAGGGTCTGCTTATGAGTGAGAACATGTGGTACTCGCTTCTTTGTTTCTGTATAGATCACTGAGTATGATCAGCTCTAAATCCATCCAAGTTGCTGCAAAGTTCATATGTTTGTCCTTCTTTATGACTTCATAATATTCCATTGTGTATATGTAACACATTTATTTTTTATTCAGGTCAGTTTTGATGGGCAGCATGTTTAGTTCCATGTTTTTGCTATTGTGAATAGTGTTGGAATAAACATACTTGTGCAGGTATCTTTTTGGAAGATTGATTTGAGTCCCTCTGGGTATATTCCCAGTAGGGGGATTGCTGGTTCACATGGAAGGTGGATGTCTAGTTCTTTCAGAAATCACCACACTGCTTTCCACAGAGGTTGCACTAGTTTGCATTCCCACCAGTGGTGTAGAAGCATTCCTTTTTCTCTGCATTCTCACCAGCATCTGTTGTTGTTTTAAAATGATGGCCATTCTGATTGGGGTTAAGTGGTAACTCAATGTGGTTTTGATTTGCATTTCTCTGATGATTAATAAGGTTGGGCACTTCTTCATGTATCTGTTGGTTGCCCACATATCTTCTTTTGAGAAGTGTGCATTCATGTCTTTTACCCCCTTGTTAATGGGACTGTTTGGTTTTTTCCTTTCAGGGCATTTCAGTTCCTTATAGATCCTAGATGTTAGACCTTTGTCAGATATACAGTTGGCAAATATTTTTTCCCGTTCTGTGGGCTATCTCCCTGCTTTCTTGATGTTTTTGTTATTTTTTTAAATTTTTGCTTTGCAGAAGCTTTTCATATGGATGATATCCCACTTGTCTGTCTTAACTCTTATGGCATGGGCACTTGGGGTTTTGATAAGGAATGGGTAGCCAATTACATAAGGGTGTCTCCTGCATTTTCTAAGTTTGAGGTTTTACGTTTAGGTCTTTGATACATTTAGAGTTAATTTTTGTGTATGGTGATAGATAGGGGTCCTGTTTCAATCTTCTGCATGTGGTCAGCCAGTTTTCCCAGCACCATTTACTGAATAGGTTCTCCTCTTCCCAGTGGTTGTTGATGGAGGCTTTGTCAAAGGTGAGTTGGTTGAGAAATTGAGGTTTTGCTTCTGGAATCTCCATCCTGTTCCATTGGTCCCGATGCCTGTTCTTGTACCAATACCAGGCTATTTTGATTACTGTTGCCTCACAGTAAAGTTTGAAGTCCGGAAATGTGGTACCCCTGCTTTGTGTCTTTTGCTAAGAATTATTTTGGCTATTCATGGTCATTTATGTTTCCATATGATTTTTTTTTTTTTTTTTTGAGTTGAAGTCTCACTCTGTCACCCAGACTGGAGTGCAGTGGCCGCTCCCAGCCACCGCAGCCTTGACCTGCTGGGCTCTGGTGATCCTTCTGCCTCAGTCTTCCAGTAGCTGGAACTACAGGCATGTGCTACCACACACACTCATTTTAATTTATTGTAGAGATGAGGTCTCGCCAAGTTGCCTGGGTGGGTCTCGAACCCGTGGGCTCAGGCAATCCACTCACCTCAGCCTCCCAAAGTGCAGGATTACAGGCTGAGCCACCAAGCCTGGCCCATATGAATTTCTGTATTGTCATTTCCAAGTCTGAGAAGAATAAAATTGATAATTTAAAGGGTATTTCATTGATTTGTAGATTGTCTTTGGTAGGATGGACATCGTAAAAATGTTGATTCTTCCTATCCATGGGCATGGGATATTTTTCCATTTCTCTGTGCTTTCTTGGATTTCTTTGAGAAATGTTTTGTAGTTTTCATTGTAAAGATGTTTCACTTCTCTAGTTAGGAAGATGCCAAGGTATTTCACCTTTTTTGTGGCTATTGTGAATGAGATTGTGCTTTTTATTTGGTTCTCTGCCTACTTATTGTTGGTATGTAAGAATGCAATTCTCTTTTGCACATTTATTTTGTGCCTTGAGACTTTGCCAAAATCGTTTTTAGGGGAAAGTGGGTTTCTGACAGATTCTTTTGAGTTTTCAAGGTATAGGATCATATCGTCAGCAAAGAGGAATAACTAAACTTCTTCTTTTCCTATTTGGATACCCCTGATTTCCTTCTCTTGTCTAATTTCTCTAGCTAGGATTTTCAACACAGTTTTGAACAAGAGGGGTGAGAGTGGGCAGCCTTGTCTTGTTCTGGTTTTCAGGGGACATGTTTCCAGTTTCTGTCCATTTAGCAATATGCTGGCTATGGGTTTACTGTAGATGGCACTTACTATTTTGAGGTATGTTCCTTCTATACCTAGGTGTTTGAGGGTTTAAATCAAGAAGGGATGCTGGATTTTATCAAAAGTTTTTTTTGCATCTAGTGATATAATCATGTGGTTCTTGTTTTTACATTTGCTGATGTATTTAATTACATTTATGGTCTTGCAGATGTTGAACTAGCCCTGCAACCTGGGGATGAAGTCTACTTGGTCATGGTGGATAATTTTTGAGATGTGTTATTGGATCTAATTTGCTAGAATCTTGTTGATAATTTTTGTATCTATATTTATTAGGGATATTGGCCTGTAGTTCTCTTTTTGTGTTGGATCTTCACCCAGTTTTGGTATCAGTGTGATGTGAGCTTCATAAAATGATTTGGGGAGAATTTCTCAATTGTCTGGAATACTTTCCATATGTTTGGTATCAGCTCCTAGTTATATGTTTTATATAATTCTGATGGATAGTTGTCCAGTCCAGGGGTTTTTTTTTAAAGGTAGTTTTCTTATAATGGAGTCAATTTCCTGAGTCGTTATTGGTCTATTTTGTGTCAATGTCTTCTTGTTTCAGCCTTGGGAGGTTATGTGATGTCAGAAAGTCTTCCATTTCATTTAGGTTATCAAGTTTGTTTCCTTACAAGTGTGGTCAGTAATCTCTGATAAACTTTTGTCTTTCTTTGGGGGCAGTAGTGATTTGATCTTTTGCATTTCTGATTGTGTTTATTTGGGCATTTTCTCTTTTTCTTGGTCATTCTGACTTAGGGTCTATCAATCTTGTTGAAGAACCAGATTTTTGTTTTGTTGATTTTTTTCTATGATATTTTTGTCTTCTATGTCCCTTATTTGAGCTTTTACTTTGGTGATCTGGATTCTTCTGCTAAAGTTAAGGTTTTGGTGGTCTTGACTTTCCAGGCCCCTCAGGTGATTTGTTAGCCTGTTAACTTTTAGTCTTTCCATTTTCTCTCTCTTTTTTTTTTGAGTTGGAGTCTCACTCCATCGCTCAGACTGGAGTGCAGTGGCACACTCATGACTACCCCAGTGTCGACCTGCTGGGCTCCAGCAATCTTTCTGTCTCAGTCTTCCAAGTAGCCAGAACTACAGGCACATGCTACCACACCTGGCTATTTTTAAAATTTTATTTTATTTTATTATTAAAAAAAATTATTATAAAGATGTTGTGTACACTTCAGGGTTAGGTATGTAAACATTGATAATGCAGGTGTTCTTGTTAATGAGGTATGCCCTTCCCTCACCTAGCAGTTTCTCTCAACTGCCAATCCCCCCCCGACAGTTTCCCACTACTGCCAATTGCTTTCTTATAGCATTATAATTGTTCAAGGTCCATTTATGAGTGAGAACATATGAAACTCTCTTCTTTGTCTCTGGAATAGATCACTGAGTATGATCAACTCCAAATCCATCCAAGTTTCTGCAAAGTCCATATATTTGTCCTTCTTTATGGCTGTGTAATATTCCATTGTGTATATGTATAACATTTTAAAAATCCAGTCTGCTGGCGAGGATGTGGAGAAAAAGGAAGGCTTCTACACTGCTGGTGGGAATGCAAACTAGTACAACCTCTTTGGAAGACAGTGTGGCAATTCCTGAAAGAACTAGAAATTGACCTTCCATATGACCCAGCAATTCCCCTATTGGGAATATACCCGGAGGAACTCAAGTCATTCTACAAAAAAGATACCTGCACATGTATGTTTGTTGCAGCTCTATTCACAATATTTTAAAAATTTTATTGTAGTGACGAGGTCTCACCATGTTGTCCAGGCTGGTCTCAAACCCATGGGCTCAGGCAATCCTCTTGCCTCGGGCTCCCAACTTTCCATTTTCTTGATGTGTGTAGAAATATAAATTTATCTCTTAGAACTGATTTCATAACATCCTAGAGGTTTGGTAAGAAGCTTCTTCATTTTTACATGCTTCCAGGAATCTTTTAATTTCTGTTTTGATTTCTGTGTTGAACCAGTATGTGCTGAACGCATCATGCTGTTTATTGTCCATGTCTTTGTGTGTTTGGGGAGGAAATTGTTGGTGTTGGTATTCATTTTTATTTCACTGTGGTCTGAGAAGGTGCATGGCAGTATTTCAATATCATGGAATTTGTTTATGTTTGATTTATGGCCAAGGGTGTGACTGATCTTGGATTACATTCCAGGTGGTGGTGAGTAGAATATATATATTATGTATTTTTGGGGTGGGATATTATGTAGGTATCTATTAAATCCATTTGATCAGTTATCAAGTTGAGGTTCTGGATCCCTTTGTTGATTTTTTTTTTGCCTCAACGATTTAGCTAGGGTTGTTAGTGGGGGTATTTAATTCTTCAACTATAATAGTGTTAGAGTCAATTTTTTTTTAGTTTTCTTAGTAGTTGCTTTATTAATGTTGGTGCTCCCGTGTTGGGTACTTATATGTTTAGGATGGATATTGCTTGTTGATGGATGAATCAGTTATTATTATGTAGTGTCCTTCTGTATTTTTTAATTGTTTGATAGCTTAAATGTTGTTTTGTCTGATATTAAGATTGCAACTCCTGCCTTATTTTGTGATCCATTTGCCAGAAAACTCATTTTCCATCCTCTAACTTTAAGTCTATGTGTGTCGCTTGTGCTGAGATGAGTTTCCTGGATGCAGCAAATAATTAGGGCATAGTTTTTATCCAGTTTGCTATTCTCTGTCTTTTTAGTGGTGCATTTAGTCCATTCACATTTTGTTTGTTTGTTTTCTTTTAGCTTTTGGGTTGATGTATGTATGTTTTCAAGTTTGCTGTTGCAATGTAGTGTCTGTTGATTCTGTGTTCTGTTGTTCTCTTGGGAAATATCTGGTCATTTTTTTTCTTTCTTCTGTGCTTAATACCTTTTTAAGTATCTCCTTAGACCTGATTTGGAAACTGCATAACTCTTAGGGATTGAATGTCTGGGAAGGATTTGAATTCTTCACTGCTGATGAAACTGAATTGGCTGGGTAGGAAATTCTTGGTTGAAATTGTTTATCTTTGAGGACTTTGAATATTGGATTCCAGTCCCTTCTAACTTGTAGCACTGCTACTGATAGGTCTGCTGCTATTCTGATTGGCTTCTCCCTGTAGGTAGTCTGACATTTCTCTCTTGTCGCCTTTAGGATTTTTCTTTTGTGCCTACTTTGTGTAGGTGAATTACTATGTGTCTAGGGGTTGTCTTCTTATTTGATGTCTTGAGGGGGTTCTCTGTATCTCTTGTGTTTGGATGCTCACATCTCTGGTGTGATGGGGTAAGGTTTCTTGGATAACCTCCTGGATTACCTGTACCAAGGTGTTCTCCATTTCCCTTTCCTCTTTTGGGATACCATTCAGACACTGGTTCAGCCTCTTGATATAATTGTACATCTCTTGTATCCTTTGTTCTTTCTTTCTGAGTTTTCTTTCTGTGTTTTTTACAGCTCATATTAATTCCATGTTTGTTCTTCAAATTTTGAGATTCTTCTGCTTGATTAATTCTGCTTTCTGTGCTTGTCATCTTGCTATTTATTTCCTGGATAAATTTTTTTCTGCCCCAAATTTCTGTTACAAGTTTTTTTAGTGTTGCATTTTGTTTTTCTTGAGTCTCATTCATTCTTTACATCCATTACCTAATCCCAGTTGTTTTCTGAGGCCAGTGGGTGGTGACTTCCATTGTTTGGGCTCTGAGGTATGATTTTTCAGGCATTTTTCTCTGTGTTACAATGGGGATTACCTGTGGTTTTCCATGTATTTTCTCCTCATTTGTGACAGATTGCTTTCTTTTCTCTTTAGTTCTGTTATTCAGTGGAAGTGGGAGAAGCTCTCACTTCTGACATTGTTCAGTCCTCTATTCATCCTTGATCAGGGTTCTGAATTTGTTTTATTTTGAAACACAGTTGTGGGTTGGAAGTTTTGCTGTCTCTCCTAGTTTTGAGAGGTTGAATAAGGTGGAGGATGGGGAGCGAGGATTCGAAACTACTTGCAAACTACAATGTTCACTGGTTGTGGTATTGGTTCCCTGAGACCCACTCCCCATTACCACTCTATATGCTGATGCAATTGGTATGTGTGTGGTCTCCATTATTACAAGATACAGTAACAGCAGAGAGAAAACTAGAATGATATAAGATGGACAAAATTTTTTTTAAATGAAAAATAAAAAAATCACAGACAATGAAAGCAGAAACCAAAGCCAAAAACAATTGAACACCCCCCCAAAAACAAACTGGAATAACAACAAAGAAAAATAAAAATAAAAACAACATTAAAAAACAGGAAAACCAAACACACACACCCATGCCCAACACAACTGAAGGAGGAAGAAAAAGAGAAAGAAATAAAAAGAAAAGGAAAGAGAAAAATTAGGAATTTAAATAAAATCCTCATACATATATTCACACACATATTAAAATAAAAAAAGAGAAGAATAAAAGAGCAAAAACAAACCAAATAAAAAAAATTAAGCTGAGTGTGGCGGGTCATGCCTATAATTCCAGCACTTTGGGAGGCCTAGGAGAGAGGATTGCTTGAGCCCACAGGTTAGAGACTAGCCTGGGCAACTTGGTGAGACCTCACCTTACAACAAATAAAAAAAATTAGCTGGGTGTTGTGGTGCATGCCTGTTGTTCCAGCTACTTGGAGGGCTGAGGTGGAAGGATTACCTGAGATCAGCAAGTCGAGGCTGCAGTGGCCATGAGCACGCCACTGCACTCCAGCCTGGGCAACAAAGTGAGACTCCAACTAAACAAAAAAATTTTGAAGGATGAACACTCAATCATTTACAAACACACATAAACAGAAAACAAAAAACAAAAGAAGAAAGAAAAAAAGGGGCAGATGCAGATCAAACTCTCACATACACATTCATGTGCAAAGGAATAATAATTTTTTAAAAATCTGCCCTCTTGTGGTAGGTCCTGTAATTATTCCCCTCAGTTTCTTCTCTGCTGTCTCCTGCAGAGCTTCTACCTCATTCCCAAACTATCTCCCCCGCATCTGGCCCAGGGAAGGAGGAGGGGGACGTGGGGGTGGGTAGGGCTTCAGTCCTCCCTTGTATGATCAGGGTGATCCCCTCCAGTGGGTAGGTGCGGGATTGTCTCTTCTCCAGATACTGGCGGGGGGGGTGCCCCAGCCAGGCTCTTATTCTGGAGTAAAGTCCTCCTATTGTGGCTGACATCCAGGCTCTGCCTGGGTTTGTTCCTTTTTGTTATGCCCCAGCCATGTGGGTATGACATTCAGAGGATTGATGGGGAGGTAGGGATAAGGTCAACCCTGGACTCATCACTGATCTCTTTGGAGGCTTTCCTCATTCTTTTCTGGCCGCACACTTTGTCCTGTGGCTGAATCAGGGTAGGGTGTGGAGCACCTGAGACTCAGCACTCGTCCTGTCCCTCCAGAATTTGTGGGTCACGATCAACCTCTGAGTAGTTAATCCGCAGGTCACAGAGATTGGGTCTGTTGCTCCTTGTGGAGCAGCCAGAGCACTTTCTTGCCCAATTTTCAAGATGGTGGTAGGGTACCTGTTTCATCTTCTTCATTGGGACTCTGTCTCTGGGCTCCTGTGCTGTGCTATCTCTGTTCAGATTCTTTCTCTTCTCTCCATGTAGCATTTCTGCAGAGTACGATGCAGGATCCTTTCTAGAATGAGGGTCTTTTGACCCACAATCAAGCTAGAGTCCTTCTTGACAGGTGAAAGGGGCACATGAGAAGTCATTCAATAAAAATGGTGTATGTGCTTCTTTTGATTTACTCAAAAGGAGTCTTTCACAAGCCTTCATTTGAATACACCAGCTCATGTAGTGCCTGCCTGCAGGTTTCTGCAAGTTTCCTTGTGCATGAATTTTATGCACTGCTTCTTTAGGTCTTCCTTTTTTATACAAAATTCCTTTTCATGTTTATTAAATGCAAAGCATGTGTTTCTTTTAGTATAATTCACCTTCCTTTTAGTGAAATGTAGTTGTTTACTTAAAAAGAAAATCATTTAAGGAGCACATGCCACAAAATCACTTTAAATTAAGTATCAGTGCAGGCAAAGTGGTAAGTGTAGCAAGCCTCCAGAAACTTTATATTTTTATCACTTGGGTTGCAAAGACTCTCAGAAAGATTTAAAATAGAAATAATTTTTTGAAGCAGTACTCATTTCCTCTGCTCATTAAAATGATAATAACAAATTTTTATGGCCATTGTGCTACTTAATTAATATCAGGTTTAGGAATCTAGAAATCACTCAGGCACCAGGAATTGTACATTGTAACATGATAACATGAACTTTGTACCTGTGCTACTAACAATAGGGAGTGGTAATAACTAATTTTTCACAAATAATTTGAAAGTTATCTTTAATGTTCAATGTTCTAGTAAAAACTGTGACAACTTTTAGAGATATTTTGCATACTTGAAAAATTTGAAAAATTGTAATTTTATTTGCAGCTAATAAAATGATTATTTCAACAGACTTTTGTATTAATGGTTCATTTTATATTTTATTTTTTCAATTCAAAATAATATTGTAACTTGTATTTTATTCTTTTTGACACTATAGACTTAATTCTTTGTTTACAAATGTAAACAAAGAACCATGCCTTAATCAACACTTACAAAATCTCTTACATTCCTGAAACTTCATAAAGTCCTTGAAACTGTGTATTACAGAAAATAATATATTAATATCAAAAATCACTTTATAATTTATTACTGTCTACTGTGTTGACAGACTTTTTATATTGTGTAATAAAGAATTTACTTTTGAACAGAATAAAACAAGAAAGAACTGTTGAAATAAACTGACTTCTGCAAGATAATATTGTTATTTTTGTTTGCAATCCTAGGGTGAAACTTCTTATTTCATCTGTTGCCTTTAGTGACATCAGACACTTGACTGCTGCCTTTATACAATTCACTGTTGATTATGTGATGTGATTATGTGTCATGTAATGTTGTGTTGCATTTTCTAGTGTATATTTTTGGTTTAAATTCTACATTGATGAGAGTTCTATCAGTGTCAAAAGAAAGAAGTTCTCCAATCTGAGATTTAAAAAAAAATCTTTGGGGTGGGTGCAGTGATTCAGTCTATAATCCCAGCACTTTGGGAGGCTGAGGCAATTCTCTTTTTATTTTAAATTTTTAAAATAAAGACGTGGGGTACAATTCAGGGTTAGATATACAAACATTGATTATGCAGGCACACTTGTTGATGAGGTATGCCCCTCCCTCCTCTAGAAGTTTTCCTTGAATGCCAATCCCACCTCACCTCCCTTGACAGTTTCCCACTAGGGATTCCCAGTTTGCCAATCCCTTTCTCATAGTATTATAATAATTGTTCAAGGTTCACTTATGAGTGAAAACATTTGGTACTCTGTTCTTTGTTTCTGTGATAGATCACTGAGTATGATCAACTCTAAATCCATCCAAGTTGCTGCGAAGTCCATATATTTATCCTTCTTTATGGCTACACAATATTATATTGTGTATATGCAGCACATTTTTTTTAATCCAGTCTAGCTTTGATGGGCAACATGGTTGGTTCCATGTTTTTGCTGCTGTGAATAGAGCTGCAACAAACATACATGTGCAGGAATCTTTTTTGTAGAATGATTTGAGTTCCTCTGGGTATATTCCCAATAGGGGAATTGACGGGTCATATGGAAGGTCAATTTCTAGTTCTTTCAGAAATCGCCACACTGTCTTCCACAGATGTTGTACTAGTTTGCATTCTCACCAGCAGTGTAGAAGCCTTCCTTTTTCTCCACATCCTTGCCAGCATCTGTTGTTGTTTGTTCTATTATGATGGCCATTCTTACTGGGGCTAGGTGATATCTCAAAGTGGTTTTGATTTGCATTTCTTTGATGATGAGTGAGGCTGAGCACTTTTTTGAGCATATGTTGGCTGCCCATATCTCTTCTGTTGAGAAGTGTCTATTCATGTCTTTTGCCCACTTTTTAATGAAGCAGTTTGTTTTTTTTTCTTTGTATGCATTTGAGTTCCTTGTAGATCCTAGATGTTAGGCCTTTGTCAGATATACAGTTGGCAAATATTTTTTCCCATTCTCTGGGCTGTCTCCTTGTTCTCTTGATGGTTTCTTTTGCTTTGCAGAAGCTCGTTACTTTGATGTTGTCCCACTTGTCCATCTTACTTCTTAAGGTATGGGCATTTAGAGTTCTGAAGAGGAATTGGTTGCCAGTTCCGATTTCCATAAGAGTGCCTCCTGTATTTTCTAAGATTCTTATAGTTTGAGGTTTTACATTTAGGTTTCTGATCCACTTAGAGTTAATTTTTGTGTATGGTGATAGGTAGGGGTCCTGTTTCAATCTTTTGCATGTGGTTTTCCCAGCACCATTTACTGAATAAGTTTCTCCTATCCCCAGTGATTGTTGTTGGAGGCTTTGGCAAAGATGAGTTGGTTGAGAAATTGAGGCTCTGCTTCAGGAATCTCTATCCTGCTCCATTAGTCTATATGCCTGTTTTTGTCCCAATACCAAACTGTTTTGATTACTGTAGCCTTACAGTAAAGTTTGAAGTCTGGAAGTGTGACATCTTCTGCTTTGTTTCTTTTGCTAATGATTGTTTTTTGCAATTTGTGGTCATTTATGTTTCCATATGAATTTCTGTATTGTCATTTCCAGGTCTGAGAAGAATGATGTTGGTAACTTAATGGGTATTGTGTTGAATCCGTGGATTGCCTGTGGTAGGATGGACATTTTAACAATGTTGATTCTTCCTATCCCTGAGCATGGAATATTTTTCCATTTGTTTGTGTCTTCTGGATTTCTTTGAGCAGTGTTTTGTAGTTCTCCTTGTAAAGGTCTTTCAGTTCTCTGGTTAGGAAGATGCAGAGGTATTTCTCTTTTTTTGGTGGCTATTGTGAATGGGATTGTGCTTTTAATTTGGGTCTCTGTCTGCTTGTTGTTGGTGTATAGTAATGCAACTGTCTTTTGCACATTTTTTATACCCTGAGACTTTGCTAAAGTCCTTTATTAGTGCAAGCAGGTTTTGGACAGATTCTCTTGGATTTTCAATGTATAGGATCATATCTTCAGTGAAGAGGGATAGGTTGACTTCCTCTTTTCCTATTTGGATACTCCTGATTTTCTTCTCTTGTCTAATTGCCTGAGCTAAGACTTCCAACACAATGTTGAACAAGAGGGGTGAGAGGGGGCAGGCTTATCTTGTTCCAGTTTTCCGGGGAAATGTTTCCAGTTTCTGTTCATTTAGCAATATGCTAGCTGTGGGTTTATCATAGATGGCACTTACTATTTTTGAGGTATGTTTCTTCTATACCTAGGTGTTTGAGGGTTTATATCAAGAAGGGATGCTGGCCGGGCTTGGTGGCTCAGCCTATAATCCCGTGCCTTTGGGAGGCTGAGGTGAGTGGATTGCCTGAGCCCGCGGGTTCAAGACCTGCCTGGGCAGCGAGACCTCATCTCTACAATAAATCAAAAAATCAGCCGGGTGTGGTAACGCATGCCTGTAATTCCGGCTACTTGGAAGGCTGAGGCGGAAGGATCGCCGGAGCCCAGCAGGTCGAAGCTGTGGTGATTGGGAGCGGCCACTGCACTCCAGTCTGGGCAACAGAGTGAGATTCCAACTCAAAAAAAAAAGAAGTGATGCTGGATTTTATCAAAAGCTTTTTCTGCATCTAGTGATATAATCACGTGGTTCTTGTTTTTACATCTGTTGATGTATTTAATTACATTTATGATCTTGCGAATGTTGAACCAGCCCTGCAACCTGGGAATGAAGCCTACTTGGTCATAGTGAATGATTTTTGAGATGTTTTTGGATCCACTTTGCTAGGATCTTGTTGAGGGTTTCTATGTTCATAAGGGATATTGGCCTGTAGTACTCTTTTTTTGTTGGATCTTTACCCAGTTTGAGTATCAGTGTGACATAAGTTTCGTAAAATGATTTGGGAGAATTCCATCCTTCTCAACTGCCTGCAGTAAAATACTTTCAATAGGATTGGTATCAGCTTCTCCTTGTACATTTTGTAGACTTTTGCCAGAAAGCCATTCGGTCCAGGGCTTTTTTTGGTAGGTAGTTTTCATATGACAGAGTCAACTTTCTGGGTTGTTATTGGTCTATTTAGTGTCTCAATGTCTTCTTGTTTCAACCTGGGGAGGTTGTGTGATGTCAGAAAGTCCTCCATTTCCTTTAGGTTATCAAGTTTGTTTCCATATAGGTGTACATAGTAATCCCTGATAACCTTTTGTATTTCTTCAGGATCAGTTGTGATTTAATCTTTTGCATTTCTGATTGTGTTTTGGGGAGCTTTTCCCTCTCTTTTTCTTGGTCATTCTGTCTAAAAGTCCATCAATCTTTTAATTCTTTCAAAGAACCAGCTTTTGGTTTTGTTGATTTTTTTAATGATATTTTTATCTTCTACATCCCATATTGGACTTGTATTTTGGTGATTTGGATTCTTCTGCTAATGTTTGGGTTTTGGTCTTCTCTTTCCAGCTGCCTTAGCTGATTTGTTAGGCTCTGAACTTCTGACCTTTCCATTTTCTTGATGTGTGCTTGTAGAGATATAAATCCCCCTCTTAGAATTGCTTCGTGGCATCCCAGAGGTTTTGGTAAGATGTTTCTTCATTTTCATTTGTTTCCAGGAATCTTTTAAAAATTTCTGCTTTGATTTTTGTGTTGACCCAAGAGTTGTTCAGCATCATGCTGTTTAATGTCCATATCTTTGTGGACTTTGGGGAAATTTTGTTGGTGTTGATATTTATTTTTATTCCACTGTGGTCTGAGAAGGTGCATGGCACTATTTCAACCTTATGGAATTTGTTTATACTTGATTTACAGCCAAGGATATGATCGATCTTGGAGTACATGTCATATGGTGATGAGTAAAATGTATATTCTGTGGTTGTTGAGTGAAATAATCTGTAGGTATCTATTAAGTCCATTTGATTGAATGTCAAATTTAGGTCCTGGATATCTTTGTGATTTTTTGTCTCGATGATCTAACCAGGGCTGTTAGTGGGATATTCAAGTCCCCTGCTATAATAGTGTTAGAGTCGATATCTTTTTTTAGTTTTCTTAGTAGTTGCTTTATAAATGTTGGTGCTGCTGTGTTAAGTGCTTATATGTTTAGGATGGATATTTCTTGTTGATGGATTGAAACTTTTATCATTATGTAGTGTCCTTTTGTATCTTTTTTTTTTTTTGAGTTGGAGTCTCACTCAGTTGCCCAGACTGGAGTGCAGTGGCCACTCCTGGCCACCGCAGCCTTGACCTGCTGGGCTCTGGTGATCCTTCCGCCTTAGACTTCCAAGTAGCTGGAAATACAGGCACGCGCTACCACACCCAGCTAATTTTTTTGATTTTTATTGTAGAGATGAGGTCTCGCCAAGTTGCCCAGGTGAGTCTCAAACCCGCGGGCTCAGGCAATTCACTCACCTTGGCCTCCCAAAGCACGGGATTACAGGCTGAGCCACCAAGCCCAGCCCCTTTTGTATCTTTTTAATTTTGGGGGGGGGGGTTGGAGTCTCACTCTGCTACCCAGACTGGAGTGCAGTGGCCACTCCTGGCTACCACAGCTTTGACCTGCTGGACTCCGGCGATCCTTCCACCTCAGCCTTCCAAGTACCTAGAACTACAGACGAGCTCTACCACGCCAGGCTAATTTTTTGATTTATTGTAGAGATGAGGTCTCGCCAAGTTGCCCAGGTGGGTCTCGAACCCGCGGGCTCAGGCAATTCACTCACCTCTGCCTCTCAAGGCGTGGGATTACAGGCTGAGCCACTGAGCCTGGCTTTTAAAATTTTTGATAGCTTAAAGGCTGTTTTATCTGATATTAAGAAATTGACTCCTGCCTTCTTTTGTGATCCATTTAGGATGACATTATCTTAAAAGTTGGAAAGGAGAACCATATTGGCATCTGAATTAAATAGCATATTTGGTAGGATGTGACATACCACTGTTCTTCCTTATCCTGTTTCTGATTCTAATCATAGGCTTGTGGTCTATGTTTCTGCTAGCAGAGTTTAAAATTTGATTTAAAGATAAATGACTATTTTTACTATTACTATTTCAACAGCTATATTTTTAAAATGTAGACAAATAACTATAATAATATTCTGGCATAAAACTCATACATTTAATTTTAGATCTTCATTGAGTGTTTTCCATTGTGAGTGTCATCCATAACTTTGAGATTTTTCTATTGATTGTAATCTCTTATAACTGATTCTTGAATTATTTAATTGAATCTGCCAAAA
Source organism: Cephalopachus bancanus (assembly GCA_027257055.1). Classification (NCBI taxonomy): domain Eukaryota; kingdom Metazoa; phylum Chordata; class Mammalia; order Primates; family Tarsiidae; genus Cephalopachus; species Cephalopachus bancanus. The sequence goes on from JAPVLO010000776.1 coordinate 202,433, forward strand.
GCAATCACAGGTGAATCAATAGAGAATGGAACTTATGTTATTCTTAATAGAAATAATTTAGTAGCTCTGATTCATCAAATTGCATGGAGAATAATATTACCTAATAATTCATTAACAAGGAAACAATATAATAGCTCGATTACTCTGAACTCTATGGATTTTTCTACAGCCAAGAAATAACAAAGATAATTTAATTTGCTAAAGGCTCATACTAGTTATGAAATAATGTCAATTTATCATACATTAGGTAGTACTCACCCGATACAGTTAGTTAATTTTTAGCTACTGGAAATTTGCAACGCAATGCATCTAAAATAGACTCCTAGTAGCTAATGCTCTGGTTAAACCTCAACTGTTTTGTACGCAAGATGAACATACAGACCTAAATGAAGAAAAATGGATTTCCTTGCCAAGAGGCAAATTTATCAGAGTAAATAAGTAGGATAGTACAATCTACTACAATCTATCAAATTAGTGGAAATTAGTTTTTGCACTTCTGATTGCAAAGGGAATATTTTAAACCTGGTCAAACTGAAAAAAAAAGTCATGTAGAACATTCACTCAATTAGTGGAGGAGCAGAGTTCTCATTCATGCCCATAGCTGTGTTTCTTTGGAGCCAGTTAACTCATTTAAAAACTCCTGTCATGACAATAAACAATGTAATTTGAAAACACTCCATACATCTAGATGTAATGGCTTTATCCAATAAATAAAGTTAAAAATAGCATAAATGAACGCATCTGTTTTTTGATGTTTTTAAATCTTAAAAGTCTCTGATCAGAAATAGTAATCAATTATATATGCTAATATTTCCCAGAAACCCATGAAATATACCAAGAATCTCTTCTTTCTTTACTGTACTTCAAAGCAAATTTATATTCAATAATTATTGCGGACATCACCACATTATTTGTTAATTATTGGGGGAAACCAAAGTGTCTGATGATTCTCATTCTTACTAAGTATAATTTTTAAGCATCTCTCACAAACTTGATACTTTGCTAGCTGTTGGGGATACAGTGGTTTGGTTAAACAAGATGGTCCTAATTCCTGTTCTCATTGAACTCAGGCTAGTGGTGATAGCATACATTGTACAATTAAGGGCAACACAGAGCAAAGGCATGTTGTTGATAGAAGAACATACATATTTCCGGCTGTTCAGTATACTTCCAGAAATAAATGACATTTAGGTTGAGGCCTGAGGAATGAGTAGAAATTGATAGATGTGGTGCCTTGAAATATTCTGCCTAGATCTCCTTTCATGAACGAAGGACTTATATCTTCAGCTGGTAAGAATGCCCTTGGCTGCAATTCACAACTGCAAATATGTGGAATCAGTCTAAGTGCCCATCAAAGGATCAATGGATAAAGAAAATCATACATCCACACATAAGTATGCACACACACACACACACACACACATACACACACACACACACACACACACACACCATTGAATACTATTCAACTATAAAAAGAATGAAATAATGTCTTTTGTAACAACTTGGATGAAATTGTAGACCATTATCCTAAGTGAAGTAACATAGGAACAGAAAACCAAATACCACATCTCCTAAGTTATAAACGGAGCTAAGCTACGAGTTCACAAAGATCATTCATATAGAATGGTACAATGGACATTGGAGACTTAGTGGGTGATGGGTCCAAAGAGAGTGAGGGATGAAAAGTTACCTATTGGACATGAAGTGCACTGGTGGGGATCATGGGTGTACTTCTTAAAACCCAGACTTCTTTGCTATTATGCAATTCATCTATGTAACCTAAAACCACTTGTACTCCTAAAGCTATTGAAGTAATAATAGTAAAAAAAAAAAAAAGGCAGCTAACTAATAGTATCAAACAGTCAGGCTTCTGCAGGAGTTGCCCTCAGCTTAAGTGAGCTGCTTTATCCAAAGATGTGCTTTTCTTCTTCAGGGAGATATCTTCATCCAGATTCTAGACAATGCAGAAATATAAAAACTACACCGTCTTGCTTCAAATTGCAATAACAGTGAAGGGTAGCTTGAGTCTGACTGAAGCATTTGTTGTGTCCGCCTCACAGATCAACGTCCTCTCTGCCAAACCCTTCCCAGTTTTCCTTCAACGTATGTTGATTCCTGGGAGCACTTCTTGCACCATGTGGCTCCAACTGACCTCTCTGGCAACCGCTTGTCATCCACATTTCTTTAGCCTCATTGCCTCCATCACCTGGCCTTCCCTGCTCCCTTGTCCATGTCCTTCTTTCCTGCTCTCTCCTTATCAAAGAACCTTTGCCCATGTGGTTTCTTCTGCCTGCAATGCTATTTCCTTTCTCTTTGGCTTCTTACCTCTCTGTAGCCTTCAAATCACTTTCTCTGAAGTTTCTCTGACCTCTATGTTGAAGCCAAATTTCCTTATTCTGTGCACTCAGAGCACTGTTTACATCTTGTCAGTTATTATAGGTTAAAATTTCACACTTTTGCATCGTGTGATAAATAAGTTGTGGACTTTATTAATAAATGACAACATGCAAAAATTCATGACTAAAAGCAACCTGACTCATTACTGGATGAGATATGAAAGAATTTCTTAGATGTAGACATTCAGCTCTCACATGCATATGTGTGTGTGTGTGTGTGTGTGTGTGTGTGTGTACTTGTGTGTGTGTGTGTGTTTAAGTGCTTTTGTAGAACGTTGGTGAGTTGCTTTGCGATCTCCTTATTCTGCTTTTCACATGCCTCTTGGTGAGTAATGGATGTATAATGACCCTCTTAAAATAAGAAATTTAGAATGCATCACTTATTGATATGTCTCTCAGCAGCAGTATTGTCATGACATGCTTCAAAATATCCAGATTTTCCTTCCTTAATGTTAATGACCACTTTTTTTTTCAAATGCTTGTGATTTCTACATAATTAAGAAGTTCTTTTTTATGGATTAGAGATGACTGCAGGGGATAAACAATGTTCACTTGTCCAGGTGCACGGTCCCTGTGGTGTGTAAATGAACTCCGTTTCTTTAGTCCTAGGTATGCCAGGGGCAGGACTCTGACACGTCCAGGATGGAAGAGACTGGGACAGCATTTTTACATCTGACTCTCTATTAGCAGAAAGTTGATGATGGATTTTATTTCACTCTCACCCAGATTAGTAATAAAATGCCAGACTCTGTCATAAGCTATCCAAACAAGCCACCATTTGTTCTTGTTGCTACTCTGAATCCAGAAATACTGCCATTCCTGGAAACTGTCCCATTGCTTTGTAATTTTGTCATGTAGCTCTGCCTTTCTGTCATCCCCCCATAAATAATTCAGTAAAACAGTTAATTTAACCCAAACATACTGAGTCCTATTACCACAAAATATAATTTATGTCTAGTATCTATATGTTTTCTGTGCTATAAATATTACACAGTTTTGGGGGGCAAAATCTTATGGTTTGAGGTCTCGTTTGCCACATGTGGTATACATATGGCCTACAGATATATTTTTAATCATGCTTAATATAACTAATCACTAGGAAAATGCAAATTAAAACCACCAAGTGATATAATCTCATCTATGTCAGAATGGATTTTATAAAAAAGATGAAAGATAAGTGCTGGTAAGTACATGGAGAAAAGGAAACCCTTGCACACTGTTAGTAGGGTTGTAAATTAGTATAGTCATTATGGAAAACAGTATGTAACATTTTCAAAATAAATAGAATTACAGAAAGGCAAACACTGCATGTTCTCATTTATTTGTGGAATAAAAAAATATCAAACTCATAGAAGCAGAAAGTATAATGGTGTTCACAGAGGCTGGAGAGTGGAGAGAATAGGAAAACCATGATCAAAGTGTACAGAATTTCAGTTAGACAGAAGGAATTTTTTTTTGTAATCTATTGCACAGTTAACAAATACAGTTAAGAATAGAATATTGTACATTTCAAAGTTGCTAAAAGAGTAAATTTCCAAATGTTCTCATCATAAAAAGTTAAGTATTGGAGGTAATGGATATGATAACTAGCTTGATATTCATAGACTGTAACATCATTTTGTGTCCCATAAGTTTGTACAATTATTCACCATCAATTTATAGTTAAATCAGAAAATGATCCAAAGTGCTTTTGGAAGAAATAGCAGAATTTCTTCTATAACTTAAAGCAATATTTATAACCTGTTTTTTAATGAAGACACAAACTAATAACTTTGAATACTTTTGAAATACGTTAATGATTTCTTTTAAATGAAAGATACATGCGAACCATCCATCATGGTCTCCCTTTTACTCTTAGCTGTCCACAATGCTTGAGACTCAATTTTACCTTTTAGGAGAATACTCCCAGTTCTGCAGAGCTAGCAAATACCTAAATGAAAATTTTATCACACCAGTGAAATTGTTTCATTTTTATTGTTTTCCTTAAAGCCCACATTTTGAAAGTTGATCACATAAGCATTTTGCTACCAAGACTTTCAAAATACAGAGAAATCTCATCCACTTATAGACATTTTACTGTTGCTAATGACCATTTTTAATTTACAGTTTTGTAAAATAAGTTATTAAAAGTATAAAAATCAGCAACTTCCCAGATCTACACTGACTTTCTACAGCAGAAATAACAAAATAAATGTAAAGAAGCTATAATCCATGAAGATGTATAAGATAGATGTTTGTTTTCCTCCTTTGTGATCCTTAAATAACTGATTAGGTCAATTTTTCATTCTAATTTATAATTTTTATCTTTATATTCAGTAATCAGCAAAACACTAATATATGTGTCATGTCCTCTGCTAGGTGTTGGGCCTTTGTTTATATTTTTGCCAGTGAGAGAGAGGAATATAATAGCAGGTAGTATTTGCTGAAGGGTAACAGAGTTCTGAGGGCACAAGGACTACATAGAAGAATAGCCATAATATTTCTCTGTTGAACAAATTAGTGAAGAATATTGCCAAAATCAGTTATGCCTTCTTATCGGACTAGAAATGCAAAGTAAATAATTGACTCTAGGGTCCCAAATAATCCTCTTAAGAACTTGTCACATGAAAACCTATCTAGCCTCATTTGCTCCCAGTTTTACTGTGGACAATAAATTCCAACAATGATAACTCTTTTCGCTTTCTCAGATAATCTATTTTACCTCATGTCTCCATGCCATTGCACACACTGTTCTCTCATCCTGGAATTTTTTAACCCCCTCTTTTTATATGCCTTGTAAACAACTATTTAACCATCAAAACAGCTTAAAATTTCTATTGGCTGAAATAATGTATTGAGAATGTAGATGATGAGTTTGCAAATATAAACAATACATGAACCCTGTGGAGTTCACATTCTATGAAGGGGTAGCAGACTTCTTATCCCAAAGATAGCTTACCAATGTCTAAAAGTCCACATTATCTTGTACAATGAGCAAGAGCTCATTGATCTGGCCATGTGGTCAAGATGATGTGGACACCTCATTCTTTTAGAGAAATCCTGGGTTGCATGGAGAGGCCACATATGATGATATAGTAGGTGCTTACATCCCAGCTGATAGCCAGATTCAACCAAGAGTCCTGTAAGTATACAAACACCCAGCTAATTCTAGGCCAAATCGTCAAATCACTCCCAGCCTTTGAGTCTTCCCAATAGAAATTACAGACATGGTGTATGAGAGACAAGCCAATTGCGCTCTGTTAAAATTCCAGACAGACAGAATAAATAAACATAATAAAATAGCTGTTTTTAAGTAAAAAAAAATTGGAATGGTTTGCTATGCAGCAATAATAACAAAGAAGAGAATAAAACATATAGTCATGATTATTTTCTCTTGCCTAATTTTCACAAAATTTGATCTTAGAATCAAGATCAAATGAATAAAGTGACATTTATTTATTAAACATTTATTGCTTTACCCACTGCAAATCATCACTTACAGCATAAAACATAAAAATATTTACGTCATAGCTATGTTTCTGGTTGTTTTTCTGATATTAACAGAGAATGTCATTTTATGTCTCTTGTCTATAAAATAGCAGTTTTGCTAAGATTCAAACTGCATTCTATTTACCTAAGTAGAAAATTTATATTGAAAAATTTTGCTAAATAAATGAAAGAGTGAATCATTTCTAAATTATTTTTCAAATATAGTTATGCCCACATGACAATGTTTCGCTCAATGACAAATTGGGAATACAATGATGGTCCCATAAATTTATAGTGAAGCTAAAAAATTCTTATCTCCTAGTGATGTTGTAGCTGTTATAACGTGGTAGCACAAGACATTACTCATGTGTTTGTGGTGATGCTGGTGTAAACAAACCTACTGTGTTGCCAGTAATATAAAAGTATAGCACATAAAATTATGTACGATACTTGATACTTGACAATGATAAACAACTATGTTACTGGTTTACATATTTAATATACTATACCTTTTATTGTTATCTTAGAGTGTACTCTTTCTATTTATCAAAAACATTAACTGTAAAAGCCTCATGCAGGTCCTTCAGGATGTGTTCTTTTCAGAAGGTATGATTATCATAGGAGATAACAGCTCCATGTGTGTTATTGCCCCCTAAGATCTTCCAATGGGATGAGATGCGGAGGTAGAAAAGTGATCCTTGATGATCCTGGCCCCATGTTGGCCTATGTTTGTGTCTTCGTTTCTAACAAAAGTTTAAAATACAAAAAAGAAAATAAAATAAGAAATTAAAAATAGAAGAAAGTTTATAGAAGAAAGATATAAACTATTTTTGTATAGCTGTACAATGTGTTTGTGTTTTAAATTAAGTGCTATTCTTTTCAGCATGTTTGAGTTCCTTGTAGATCCTAGATGTTAAGTCTTCATCAGACATACAGTTGGCAAATATTTTTTCTCAGTCTGTGGGCAGTCTCCTTGCTCTCTTGATGGTTTCTTTGGCTTTACAGAAGTTCATCAGTTTGATGAGGTCCCATTTGTTGATCTTATCTCTTATGACACGGGTGCTTGGGGTTTTGATCAGGAATTGGTTGCCAGTTCCAATTTTCAGAAGGGTGTCTCCTGCGTTTTCTAAGGTTGTTATAGTTTGAGGTTTTACATTTAGGTCTTTGATTCATTTAGATTTAATTTTTGTGTATGGTAATAGCTAGGGGTCTTGTTTTAATCTTCTGCATGTAGTCAGCCAGTTTTCCCAGCAACACTTATTGAATAGGTTCTCCTCTCCTCAGTGGTGGGTGGTGGAGGCTTTGTCGAAGATGAGCTGGCTGAGAAATTGAGGTTTCGCTTCTGGAATCGCTATCCTGTTCCATTGGTCTATATACCTGTTCTTGTACCAATACCAGGCTGTTTTAATTATTGTAGCTTTATAAACATGTTTAAAGTCTGGGAGTGTGATACCTCCTGCTTTTTTTTTTTTTTCTGAGGATTGTTTGGCTATTTGTGGTCATTTAAACTGCCCCATTACAAAGTGGGCAAAAGATATGAACAGCCACTTCTCAAAAGAAGACATATAAGCAGTCAACAGAAACATGAAAAAATGCTCAGTCTCAAGTCATCAAAGGAATGCAAATTAAAACCACACTGAGATACCACCTAACTCCAGTCAGGATAGCCATCATCAATAACTCAAAAAACAACAGATGCTGGACAGAATTCAGGGAAAAGTGAACACTTCTACACTATTAATGGGAGTGTAAACCAAGACACCCTCTGTGGAAAACAATGTGACAATTCCTAAAAGATCTAAAAATTGACCTTTCATATGACCCCACAATCCCCCTATTGGAAATATACCCGGAGGAACTCAAACCACTCTATGAAAAAGATACCTGCACACATATGTTTATTGCAGCCTTGTTCACAATAGCAAAAACATGGAACCAACCATGCTGCCCATTGGAAAAAAAAACTGGATAAAAAAATGTGGTACATATACACGATGGAATATTACACAGCCATAAAGAAGGACAACATTATGAACTTCACAGCAACTTGGATGAACTTAGAGTCTATAATACTGAGTGATCCATCACAGAAACAAAGAACTTAGTATCACATGTTTTCACTCATAAATGGACCTTGAACAATTATCATAAAACCATAAGAAAGGGATGGGCAGTAGTTGGAAACTAGTAGCTGGGGGTGGAGGTGGGATTGGCAGTTGAGGGAAACTGCCAGGGGAGGGAGGGGCACACCTCATCAACAAGGGTACCTGCATAATGAACATTTGTATACCTAACCCTGAATGGTACCCTGCATCTTTAAAATAAAAAATTTAAAAAAGAAAAAATTAAAAATAAATTGTTATTTATTACAAGAGTAAAATGCTTCAGAAAGATTATAAGTTTATGAAGTGAAAATGTTGCAGCCAGCTCAGGCTAATCTATTATTGAATAAAAATAGTACTAAATGAATGTAGTGTCGCCTAGTTGTACACTGTTTATAAAATCTACAGTGTACAGTAAATATCCTTGGTCTTTACAATCACTTACCACTCACTGACTCACCCAAAGAAATTTCCAGTCCTGGAATTTCCAGTCATAGTATGTAGACTATACAGGTGTACAACTTTAGGCCATGTTTTTGTACCTTTTCTATGCGAAGATGTGTTTAGATACACAAATAACTTTGTGTTACGATTGTTTACAGAATTCAGTACAGTAGCATGCTATACAGGCTTACAGCCTGAGAGCAATAAGTTATACTATATAGCCTAGGTAAGTAGCAGGCCATACCTTCTTGATTTGTATAAGTACACTCTTTGATGTTCACACAACAATGAAGTTGCCTATTGATGCATTTCTCAGAATGTGTTTCCATTGTTAAGGGAAGCACAATTGTGTCGATTTCAAATAAACACCAGTACTCCATGATCTGAGATTTAAAGACTAAAATTACAAACATAAATTCTGTCAATTATCTAAGGAATACATTACTAACTTGCTGGGGGCCATAAGACACATGCATTAAAAGTAGAGAAATAAAATAAAAACGTAGAGAAATAAGTCCTGGTTTTAGGGATCAAGGAATAAATGGTACTCAACACTACCTTCCAACTGAATGTAACTAACTCCCCAAATTTATGAACTAGCTATTGAAATACCCTGAAAAGTAATTATAGCAAACAGATTGGTTTAAAAATTCAGAACTCAAAATAATATTGACTCACTGGTGAGTTTCCTATGTTTTCTTTTTGTCTTCATTGGTCTCAGGTCTAGAAACAAATACAACTCCAAATCTAGAATTAAGTTCTACTTGTGAACAGAAAGAGCAACAAGAGGTTACTTTTTAAAAAATCTCATCTGAGAATTTCACAAGAATGCCACTAAAGATCAGAGAAAATGGGGATGATGCTTGGTTTATTTTAGTTCCCCCTTCACTCTTTTCTACCCATGTGGGCAATCCTAAGGCAGCAAACTAAGTGGCAATGATGAACTCAGTGGAATGAATACGTTCTAAAACTCTGAAAAAAATGGAACTTTTACCTCTGACCTCTTACCAAGATTGTTGGAAGGATCCTCATTGCTTTTTCCACTCTCTATTCTCCCATTCCTTGGCAACAGAGGTAGACAAAACCATCAGAAGTGCATGACCAATGCTCAGTGTTTAGCCAGACAATCACAGAAGGTGGCCACCAGGAACTGGCCTGTATTGAGGAGACACAAGGAAAAAGCTCAACAAAGTAGTAACAACAAAACAGTTGACTGTGAACTTGATAACTCACAAGCTATTCATGTATCAATCTGATTAAAAATATTATTTCAAAATAATTTAAAGGCCTGGCATGGTGGCTCAGGCCTATAATCCCAGCACTTTTGGAGGCCAAGGCAGGAAAATCATTTGAGCCCAAGAGTTAAAGACCAGTCTGGGCAACATAGCAAGACTCTGAACTCTACAAAAAAATATAAAAAATTATCTGGACATGGTGGCACACATTTGTAGTCTTAGCTACTAAGGAGGCTGAGATGGATTACTTGAGCCCAGGAGTTCATGGTTACAGTGAGCCAAGATTGCTCCACTGCACTCCAGTCTGGGTGACAGAATGAGACCCTGTCTCAACAAGCAAACAAAAATTTTAAAAAATATGTTCAACATCATTAGCAATTAGGGAAAATAAAAACCACAAGAAGATCCCACTATATACCTATTAGAATTACAAGCATATTAATGATTTTTAAAAACCTAAATAACTGATGATACCAAGTACTGAGAACAATATGGAACTCACACATTGATGGTGAGACTCTAAAATGGCATAGTCACCCTGGAAAACAGTATGGCAGTTTCTCATAAAGTTAAATATACATGAGTTACACAGAAATAAGGCCAAGACTAGGGTGAAGTGACTGAGGCACTCACCTCAGAAATAAAACTTAAGAGCATGTCCAAGAAAACTCTGTGATTAAGATAAATATTATTTTGATTCACTCTCTTAAAATATCAAATTTAGTGCAGAATTCTCAAAGAGCAAAATATCAAACTTTGAATTAAAGACAGGATTAGTGTTACTGATTTTAATTACTGCTTCAATTCTAATGCATTTTGGAACAGCCCTGCCTTGCAGTCTCATTTCCAGTATTTGTCCCAAAGAAATGAAAATATGTATACATGAAAACCTGAATAAAAATTTTTCGTATCAACACCATTCATAATTACTAAAACCTGGAGATAATCCAGAAGTCCTTTAAGGAATAAATGATAAATAAACCATGGTAAATCCTTGTGATAAAATGATACTCAGCAACAAAAAGAAACAATTCATACATACAACTTAGATAAGTTTCAAAGGCATCATGAAGAGTGAAAGAAGAAAGTCTCAAAAAACCCTGTATTTACATGCCATTCTTTAAAAAAATAATAAAGCTATAGGGATCAAGAATAGATCAGTGACTACTAGGGGTTAAGGACAGGGGAGACCATTTGTGGTAGACCACAAATGATTTTAGATGTGATTAATTTTTTTTTTTTGGAGTCAAAGTCCCACTCTGTTGCCCAGGCTGGAGTGCAGTGGAATGCTCATGGACACCGCAGCCTTTACCAGCTGGGCTCAGGCAATCCTTCCACCTCAGTCTTCCATATAGCTAGAACTACAAGTGCATGCCACCATGCCCGGCTAATTTTTTGATTTATTGTAGAGATGAGACCTCACCAATTTGTCCAGGTTGGTCTCAAACCCCTGAGATCAGACAACTCTCTCGCCTCCACCTCCCAAAGTACTGGGATTACAGGCATGAGCCACCCCACTCGGCTAGAAGTGACGAAATTTTTTAGAGAAATTTTTTAGATGTGATGGGATTTTTCTGTATGTTTATTAAAGTAGTAGTTACAGGAACTTATAACTGCATTAAGACTCAGAACTCCAGCTAGTAACTACATATACACCTGCATACATACACACATTTAAAAATTCAATTTTTCTTTAAATAAATTTAAAATAAACAAACTTTTGTTTATATAAGTGTTATAAAAGTTTAAGGCAGGAGAGGTATTTGTTGCATTCAATGGGTCAGAAAACATTGTGCTGGCATTATAAGAGAGGATGTGGACCTTGAAAAGTAGAATTTAAACAAGTAAAGCAGAGGCAAGAAGGGCATTTTAAAAGTCTAGAGAAAAAGACAGCTGAGAAGGATGGATGAACAAGACAGGCACTGGAAATAGTGACCCTGTTCATAAGACTGAAGCAAAGGATTTGTTTTAGACAGTAAAGAGAGAAAACCTGGAAAGTCTGAGTAGGGTAGGACTGTGGACAGCATGTATAATTGAGGAGCTACTCTGGAAACAACAGGGAAACCGTGTGCTTTTGATAAGGGAAGTGACACGGTTGTGATGTCTCAGGGATATTAGTTTTAATGTACTCTAAAAGGTGGATTGGAAGTGAAAGAGACTAATAAGAAGGTAGTCGTATTAATTCAAACATGAAGAGAAAAGCATCCAAGCTAAAATGACAGTGATGTGATTGACATAGAAAATTAGATTGGTAAATGGTTTAGACGTTGGATATAACCTTAGTAACAAAATTTCTCAGGGTCCGTTTTCAACTGTTCTTTGCTAACATTTCTTTTTTTTATTATATCAATATTTTTTATTTTGATATTGTGGGGTACAGTTAAGGGTTAGGTATACAAATATGCTTCGTTCTGGCACCCTTGTTGATAAGGGGTGTCTCCCCATCCCCAGACAGATATTGACTACTGTTAATCCCACCTCCCTTCCCCTCCCCACCATAGTTTCTCACCACTGTCAGTCCTTTTTTATAGTATTATGATGGATGTTCAAGGTCCGCTATATGAGTGAGAACATGTGATACTCAGATCGTTGTTTCTGTGAGAGGTCACTCAGTATTATTGACTCTAGTTCCATCCAGGTTGCTGCGAAGTTCATGAATTTGTTTTTATGGCTGCATAGTATTCCATCGTGTATATATACCACATTTTAAAAATCCAGTCCTCTTTTGATGGACAGTATGGTTGATTCCAGGTTCTTGCTATTATGAACAATGCTGCGATAAACATACATGTGTAGGTATCTTTTTGATAGAGTGATTTGAGTTCTTCAGGGTATATTCCCAGTAGGAGGATTGTGGGGTCATATGGGAGGTTGATATTTAGAGCTTTTAGGAATCGCCACACTGCTTTCCACAGAGGTTCTACCAGTTTGCACTCCCAACAGTGTAGGAGTGTTCCCTTTTCACCACACCCTCTCCAGCAACTGTTATTTTTTGAGTTATTGATAACTGCCATTCTGACTGGAGTTAGGTGGTATCTCAGTGTGGTTTTGATTTGCATCTCCTTGATGATTAGTGAGGTTGAACATCTCTTCATGTGTCTGTTGGCTCCTCAGATGTCTTCCTTTGAGAAGTGTCTGTTCATATCTTTTGCCCACTTTATAATGGGATTGTTTGTTTTTTTCTTTTCAGCACGTTTGAGTTCCTTGTAGATCGAAGATGTTAAGCCTTTGTCGGACCTGGAGTTGGCAAATACTTTTTCCCAGTCTGTGGACTGTCTCCCTGCTCTCTTGATGGTTTCTTTGGCTTTGCAAAAGCTTGTCAGTGTAATGAGGTCCCACTTGTCTATCTTATCTCTTATGGCCTGTGGGTTTCGGGTTTTGTTCAGGAACTGGATGCCAGTTCCAATTTCCATAAGGGTGTATCCTGCATTTTCTAAGATTCTTATGGTTTGAGGTTTTACATTTAGGTCTCTGATCCATTTAGAGTTAATTTTTGTGTATGGTAATAGATAGGCGTCTTGTTTGAGTCTTCTGCACGTGGTCAGCCAGTTTTCTCAGCACCATTTACTAAATAGGTTCTCCTCTCCCCCATGGTAGGTGGTAGAGGCTTTGTTGAAGATGAGTTGGTTGAGAAATTGAGGTTTTGCTTCTGGAATCTTAATTCTATTCCATTGGTCTATATGCCTGTTTTTATACCAATACCAAGCTGTTTTGATTATTGTAGCTTTATAGTAAAGTTTGAAGTTGGGTAATGTGATACCGCCTGCTTTGTTTTTTTTGCTGAGGATTGTTCTGGCTATTCTTGGTTGTTTGTGTTTCCATATGAATTCCTGTGTTCTTTTCTCTAAGTCTGAGAAGAATGTTGCTGGTAATTTGATGGGCATTTCATTAAATCTGTAAATTGCCTTAGGTAAGATGGACATCTTCACAATGTTGATTCTTCCAATCCATGAGCATGGGATATTTTCCCACTTGTTTGTGTCATCTTTGATTTCTTTGAGCAGTGTTTTGTAGTTTTCATTGTAAAGGTCTTTCACGTCTCTGGTTAGGAAGATGCCAAGGTATTTCATTTTTTTGTGGCTATTGTGAATGGATTTGTGGTTTTTATTTGGGTTTCTGTTTGTTTATTATTGGTGTAAAGAAATTCGATTGTCTTTTGTACATTTATTTTATATCCTGAGACTTTGCAAAGTCCTTATCAGTGTAAGGAGGCTTTTGACAGATTCTCTTGGGTTTTCAAGGTACACAATCATGTCGTCTGCAAAGAGAGATAGCTTGACTTCCTCTTTTCCTATTTGAATACCCCTGATTGCCTTCTCTTCTCTGATTGCTCTAGCCAGGACTTCCAATACTATACTGAACAGGAGGGGTGAGAGTGGGTATCCTTGTCTTGTTCCAGTTCTCAGGGGAAATGGTTCCAGTTTTTGTCCATTTAGGAGTATGCTGGCTGTGGGTTTCTCGTAGATGGCTTTTGCTGTTTTGAGGTATGTTCCCCGTATGCCTAGATGCTTGAGGGTTTTTATCAAGAAGGAGTGCTGGATTTTATCAAAAGCTTTTGCTGTATCTAATGATATAATAATGTGGCTTTTGTTTTGACATCTGTTGATGTATTTAATTACATGTATGGTTTTATGAATGTTGAACCAGCCTTGCATCCCAGGGATGAAGCCTACTTGGTCATAATGGATGATTTTTGAGATGTGTTGTTGAATCCGGTTTGCTAGGATCTTGTTGAGGATTTTAGCATCTATGTTCATCAGAGATATTGGCCTGTAGTTCTCTTTCTTTATTGGGTCTTTACTTGGCTTGGGTATCAATGTGATGTTAGCTTTGTAAAATGATTTGGGGAGAGTTCCATCTTTCTCAATCGCCTGGAATATCTTCAGTAGGATTGGTATCAGCTCCTCCTTAAATGTCTTGTAGAATTCTGCTGGAAAGCTATCTGGACTCAGGCTTTTTTTGTAGGTAGTTTTCTTATCATGTAGTCAATTTTCTTGATTGTTACTGGTCTATTTAGGGTCTCAATTTCTTCTTGTTTCAACCTAGGCAGGTTGTGTGATGTCAGAAAGCCCTCCATTTCCTTAAGGTTTTCAAGTTTGTTTCCATAGAAGTGTACGTACTAGTCTCTAATGATCTTTTGTATTTCTTCAGGGTCAGATGTGACTTCATCTTTTGTGTTTCTGATTGTGTTTATTTGAGCTTTTTCTCTCTTTTTCTTGGTCAGTCTAGCTAGGGGACCATCGATCTTGTTTATCCTTTCGAAGAACCAGCATTTTGTTTCACTGATTTTTTGTATTATATTTTTGTCTTCTATGTCCTGGATTTGGGCTTTTATTTTGGTGATCTGGATTCTTCTGCTGAAATTAGGGCTTTGGTGGTCTTGCTTTTCCAATTTCCTTAGGTGGCTTGTTAGGTTGTTAATTTGTGATCCTTCCATTTTCTTCATGTGCATTTGTAGGACTATAAATTCCCCTCTTACTACAGCTTTCATGGTGTCCCAGAAATTTTGGTAAGATGTTTCTTCATTTTCATTTGTTTCCAGGTATCTTTTAATCTCAGTTTTGATTTCATTGTTGACCCAGGAGTTGTTTAGCATCATGCTGTTTAGTGTACATGTCTTTGTGGGTTTTGGGGGGACCTTGTTGGTGTTAATGTTTATTTTTATTCCTCTGTGGTCCGAGAAGGTACATGGTAAAATTTTGGTCCTTTTAAATTTGCTTATGCTTGATTTATGGCCATGTATGTGGTCAATCTTAGAGTACGTTCCATGTGGTGATTAGTAGAACGTATATTCTGTGGTCTTTGGATGAGGTGTTCTGTAGGTATCAATTAAGTTCATTTGGTCAAGAGTCATATTGAGGTTTTGGATCTCATTGCTGATTTTTTGTCTTGATCTGTCTAGGGTTGTAAGTGGGGTATTGAAGTCCCCAGCTATGATGGTGTTGGAGTCAATACCTTTTTTTAGTTTACCTAGAAGCTGCTTTATGAAAGTTGGTGCTCCTATGCTGGGTGCATATATGTTTAGGATGAATATTTCTTGTTGATGGATTGAACCTCTTGTCATTATGTAGTGGCCTTCTGTATCTTTTTTAATTTTTGATAGCTTAAAGGGTATTTTGTCTGAGATAAGATCGCAACTCCTCCTTTCTTTTGTGTTCCATTTGCCTGAAAATTTGTTTCCAATCCTCTTACTTTGAGTCTGTGAGTGTCCTTTCTAATGAGGTGAGTCTCTTGAAGGCAATAAATTGCTGCCTGGTGTTATTTTATCCATTTTGTCATTCTATGTCTTTTCAGTGGTGCATTTAGTCCAATCACATTGAAGCTAATTATTGAAATGTGAGAGCTGATCCCTATCATAATGTTCTTACAGAGCAGTTCTTCTTTCTGTTTATATGTTATCTTTCTTTTGGTTCTGGAGTTGGTTCATGTGTGTTTTTAATCTTTTACCTGTACTCTTGTGAAGAACGTTATTGTTCTTTTTTCTTTTTCTTCTGTGTTCAATACTTTCTTAAGTGTTTCTTGTAGAGGTGGTTTGGTGGTAGCATAGGTTCTTAGGGATTGGATATCTGGGAAAGATTTCAATTCTCCCTTACTGATGAAGCTTAGCTTGGCTGGATAGGTTATTCTCAGTTGAAACTGTTTATCTTTTAGAACTTTGAAGACAGGGTTCCAAGCTGTTCTAGCCTGGAGCTGATAAATCTGCTGCTATTCTAATTGGTCTTCCCTGGTAGGTAGTCTGACCTTTTTCTCTCGCAGCCTTTAGGACTTTTTCTTTTATACCTACTTTGTTTATGCGAATTATTATGTGTCTCGGTCTTCTTATTTGTTGTCTTGCAGGTGTTCTCTAAATCTCTTGTGTTTGAATTTTTGCATCACTGATGAGATGAGGGAAGTTTTCTTGAATGACTTCATGAAATGTTTGTTCCAGTGTGGCCTCTGTTTGTCTCTCTGCCTCAGGAAGGTCAATTACTCTTAGGTTCAGTCTCTTGAAGTAATCATTCATCTCTTGAAGGTTTTGTTCTGTCTTTTTGAGTTTCTTTTCTATGCTTTTGACAGTTTGGGTTAGTTCTGTGTTTTGGTCTTCGAGCTCTGAGATTATTTCTTCTGCTTGGCTAATTTTGCTTTCCATGCTTATTAGTTTGTTATTTATTTCCATCACTGTATTCTTTACTGCTGTTATTTCTGACATCAGCTCCTTCTTATTTTCCTCTTGTCTCTCCTCAATTTTTTAAATTCTCTCTTAATATCTTGATGTCTGGGTTTGTTTCATGTGACCAGTCATTCTGGGGGCTCTTCATTGTTTGTGTTCTGAAGTCTGTTTTCTCAGTGTCTGTACTCCCAGGGTTCTGTGTGAGACCTATATTCTTCTTTTGGTTTTTCTTCATTTGTGAGGGTTTTTCCCCCTCCCCACTTTTTCCTTCCCTCCACATCACCGTCTTCTTTAATTCTGTTATTCAGGGGTGGAGGGGTTGTTTTTACTTCTTTTTGTTCAATCTCCTGTTCTTCTTTATGTATGTCCTCTTACTTTGTTCAATTATGGAGTTGCACTGTGCTGGGGGTGGTCCTTTTTGCAGTTTTGAGGTTTACTTAAGGGGGAGCTGTGATTCAAAATCTATCTGCAGGTCCTGGTATCTGGCGACAGGTATGGATAATCTGGAACCCACTTCCTGCTGGCTTGGAATCTGTCTGTGCAGTGGGGTTGTAGGTATACTCCCTGAAATAAAATGAGGCTAACAGAGGGAAGAGAATGGAGCAGACAGTGGGTGGAAGAGGCGGGTGGAGAGAGAGAGGAGTAAGGGTGAAAACAGACAAGTGTACCAACAAATGGAGAGAGAGTCAAAAATTGAAACATATAAAAACAATAGACCACAGCTACTAATTAACCAACTCCCATACAAAAAAACTTAAAACATACAATGTTGCTAACTTACAAGCTTACCAACCTCCTTATTGGTGTGCTATTCCTGTATACAAAGATGGGGTTTACAGAGAAAAGTAAAGAAGGGAAAAGAAGGAGAAAAAAGGGGGGGGGACAAAACAGAAGGAATAGAATAAAGTCAGTAGACTAACAGAACCAATCAAGCACACTCTGAGACTTTTTGTTTAAGTTGAATGTCCTTTCAGCTCTGATTTCTAGCTGTCTTTTCAGGCTGGTAAGTCTGTTCACAGTTAGGGTCAGTTGCCCCTGGCCTGCTATGAAGGGCAGTTCAGATCATCACTCAGTTCACCACTGCCCTGTTCACCACTCAGATCTGGCCTATGTTTATCAAGCTTCTGTTTTTCCCCTTTTGGTGTTGTTACCTTGAATCACCAGCAAGTAGTGCTATCCCATCACTCCAGATGGTCTTTATCTCGGCTGCTCACCTGCCCCTATGGGGAGAGAGACGTTGCCTCAAGGCACATGGGAGGAGACCCATGCCCGGGCAGGACATCACGGTGGTAGTAGACCTCAGCAGATCTTGCTCACAGGGGCTTCAAGGTCTGAAGTCATGGATTGCCTCAGGCACGGGCCATGCAATGTGTAATGGCTGCCTCAGCAGCGGCAGCAGCAGCTCGCCTCAGGCACAGGTGGTGCGATGTGTAATGGCTGCCTCAGAGGTGGTGGCAGCAGCAGCGGCTCACCTCAGGCACAGGCGGTGCGATGTGGAATCCTTTGCTAATATTTCAAGGTGAATAAAATGTTTTCAGTATGTGTTCTAATGACACCATTGATTACTGATGAAACCTGAAAAACTATTTAGATGCATTAAATCAATTTAGATTTAAAAAAAGAATATAATGACTTGCAATATCTGTGACTTATTAGCAGAGAATGTTTTCATGACAATACTATAATAGATTCAAGATGATAAATTGAAAGCTTGTGCTATCAAAGATGAAAGTTTTAACTACCATAAGTTAATTGACTATCATACATTTCACTATTGACAAATTTGGACATAAGTCCATAGGATGCATTTATACATGCTAGGTGCTTTTGTGAAGTTCACTTCTATGGTAAATACAGGGATAATCTTGAACTACCATGAAGCACAGACAGGCAAGTCATGCCAAAACCATTCTTCTGGCAGGTTAAACATGAAGAAAATCAGTAAGTTAGGTGTCACCTTCTCAAATCTTAAGTCTTTTCCTCTTGTCCAGTATTAGTGTGGAAGGTATTTAATATGAACTGGTGACATAAATACTTTATTTATCCACTCATCAAAGTTTAGCACTTTGTGTTGAATGAATACATCTAATCTTCTTAGTGTATAGCTTGCAAATTTTTCCCCCATTCTGTGGGTTGCCTTTTTACACTCTTGATGATTTCTTTTGCTGTGCAAAAACTACTCAGTTTGATAAGGTCCCACCTGTGTATCTTAGCTTTTGTTGCACTTGCTTTTGAGGACTTAGTCATGAATTCATTGCCTACTCTGATGTCCAGAAGCGTGTTTCCTACATTTTCTTCTAAGATTTTCATAATTTGAGGATTTACATCTAAGTCTTGATCCAAAACCAAATGATCCAATGAAAAAGTGGGCAAAGGACATGAACAGACACTTCTCAAAGGAAGACATAAAAGAAACCAGTGAGGCTCAGTCTCACTAATTATCAGACCAATGCAAATCAAAACTACAATGAGATACCACTTAACACTGGTATGGATGGCTATTATTAAGTCAAAAAAACAACAGGTGCTGGTGCAGCTGTGGAGAAAAGAGAGCGCTTCTACACTATTGGAGGAAATGTAAACCAGTTCAACCTCTATGGAAACCAGGGTGGCAATTTCTAAAGAACTAAAAACAGCTTCCATATGGTCCAGCAGTCTCTTTCCTGGGAATATACCTAGAGGAATATAAATCCCTCTACCAAAAAGACACCTGCACATGCATGTTTATAGATACACTATTCAGCACCGCAAAAATATGGCACCAACCCAGATGCCTGTTTAAAGTGGACTGGATAAAGAAAAGGTGATATATATGATGAAATACTATGCAGGCATAAAGAAGAATAAAATCATGGCTTTTACAGCAACTTGGATGCAGTTGGAGACCATACTGAGTGAATTCTCACAGAAACAATAAAATGAATACCACATGTTCTCACTCATAAATGGGTCCCAAACACTAGGCACACTAGCACAAAAGTGGGATTGGCAGATGCTGGGCACTGTTAAGGGAGGGAGGGAGGGAGGGAAGGGGTACATAGCAACACAGAGCATCCCTGGTCCTCTACCGGGGGAGAGAGGGTCACTTCATGTGCATGCAGACTACTTATGCAGCAAACCATCACTTGTAGCCCTATAACCCCAAAATAAATAAAAAACCTTCTTGATGGAGGAATCTGACCTATTTAAACAAAAACACATTATTCCTATAATCCGTGGTGAAGGAAATTAAAGTAATTAATACTAATTCTAGTCAGTATTTCAAATGCAAAATAACAGAGAACATTTATATTCAACTAAAATGTACTTAAAATATGTTGCACACAGGCATGTAACAGAGGCTGAAGTGTTGTTGTCTTGTAGCATATGGTATCAAAAGTATGATAAGGATAGTTATACTAGGGCAGCAAATTAAGACAGAAAATGGAATTAATGTATCATCCATTCATCTATGCTTGGTTAAAACATCTCATAACATAGAACCATTAAATCCTACTGAAAAAAAATCAGCAAGTGTTAAAAATAAAATGCATTTGCATGTTCATTGAAGATGAAGAGAAACATTCTCTTCAGCGATAAATATCTAGTTATTTCAGCCAGGTGTAGCGGCTGACACCTGCAATACTGGCACTTTGGGAGGCCAAGGTGAGAGGACCGATTGAGTCCAGGAGTTTGAGACCACCTAGGCAACATAGCAAGACCTTGTTTCTACAAAAATAAAAATAAATTACCTGGGTGTGGTGGCAAACACCTGTAGTCCTAACTACTCGGGAGGCTGGTTGGAAGGATCACGTGAGTCTAGTTATTTCCCTTTGTCTCCAACTTAAAAAAATTTTTTTGGTTTCCACTTTGCATGCACTCTACTTTCTACATTTTAATGAATATACTATGTATCGAAAGACTGATATAGAAGCAAAGTTGCTCTGAATTAAGCAGAAAAGGATGTCCTAAAAGATTTTTCCACCTTAAATTTTTGTTTCACAGTTGTGCATGAATTACATTTTCAAAACCAGGCTGCATATTTTGCTAATGATCAGACTAAAGGCAGTAATAGAAGACCCAAAGAATCCCAGTCTTTCAATGTCAATGGGACTTTGTACTTTAGACTCAATGGAGACCAACGTTATGAAAAACTTTCAGATCCCATCTGTGATGCCCTCTATTATCAGTGTGTTATGAGACACTGAATAACATATGCTAATTATAAATAAATATGCTGATTGTTCTCTTTAGAAAAATAAACATGTTAAATCAATATCCAAGGTGAAAATGTGAACCGTAGCTTTTAATTCTTTAAAAAGGTGCAGACCATAAATAGTTTACTATTTTTCCTTTGAAATAATCATTTTTGTAGGAGTCTTGTCTACTAAGAACTGGAAGCTTGCATACAATCAACTCTGCAACTTTACTATAATAACAGATAATATTTTATAAAGAAGCGTAAGCATAATTTGGAAAATAAGCTCAAATATAAGGATAAGAAGCATGATACTTGAACATTTTATGTTCAAAAGAGCTCACTGTAAACATGTCATTTTAACTCTTTTATTTCTCCACATAGAAAATACATGTTTTCAGCAAAGCCTCATAACATTGTTTTAAAAGACTTCTATCTTTAAAATTAAATTATAATCACTAATGGCCACAGATGCATTAAGTATAACATACCATTGTTAAATCATTCAAATGTGTTAAAAGTGTCAAAACTATAGCCCAATACTGTACAATACAATAAAACTTTTTGGAAGGTAAAATGGTAAACTGGGTGGTTATGAAAGAGGAATGCTTTGCTGACTTTTACCAGCTACTGAGCTGCAATACATTTTTAGGGACAACACTCTCTCAAGTTCACATTTCTTTGTGGGTTTTCACACACATACCACTGATGCATAAATTCCCAGAAATGGACAGTAATCTGTGATGCCAAAGTTGTATGAGCACAGGGGGATGCTGCATCAACCTGTTGAGCTCATATGCAAACAAAGGAGTCATTCCCTGCTGATCTGCCACGGATAACTACCCCAAGTAGAACTCTCACCCAGGTGTCAGTTTGGGTTTTATGACCTTATATGTAGAACAATTCAACTCATAGAAACGGAGAGGAGCTGAAGGAATTGGGAATATGTGGATCAAAGGGAACAGACTTTCAACTACAAGATGAACAAGTTCTGGGAGTATAATGTGCAGCATGGGTGGTGATGGATGTGTCAGTTTAAGATCCTGAAAGAAAAAAAAAGAAAAAAGCATGTCACTAGCTCTGGCCCACATCAAGGTAAAAGGTTTAAACAAGTTGTGAACCAGTGGTTAGAAATCGCTGGGGACCAACTCTGATCCCTATCACAAATTTTATAAAATAAACACAGAAGAAAATTAAAATGAAAACTAATAATCTATATTTACTATAACGTACAAATTGTGATATGTGATCTATTAAATAAATTTATTAACATGCATTATTTAAAAAGAGTTAAAATTTGATTTTAATTATGTTTAAACAATATTGAAATATATGCTATTACATTTCATTAGAACAGCATTTGCCAATTCTGTTATATTTTGATAAAAAAGAAAGTACTGCTAATGCTTTAGCCTTGTAGTATGTATAATATGGTTAATTATCTTTTCTTAATTATTAGGATACCAGTGGAAAGTTGTGGTAAGGTTTCACCAGCTGCTAATGGTAAAAATTATAAACCTAGGGTTGATGTGTAGAGAGAGGTACAAACATGTATTAAATTTACACTACATTTACATACAGCCCAAACCACAGACCAATCAGAATAAAAGAGGGAGAATCATGGCTTGAACTGACCCACAGCTGAGCTGATTTATAGTTTGTCACTGCTTGGAAAGTTTGTATAAAGGCAAAAAAGGCTGCTCAGATTCTGTTCTTTCAGTTCAGAACCAGTAGCCATTTTGCCCTAAGCATTCTTAATAGGGGTCAGATCTCCTCTCAGAAACAGTTTATTCTAATTTCTGCTCTAGACTGATACATACCCTGGCAAAATCTCTTTCTTTTCTACACATAAAAAAACACAAACAAACAAAAACAAAAACAACTCTGATTTCACGAACTGTTGGCTTTTATCCTGTTGACAAAGTTAACAGTTGTTCTTACCAAGAACAATTGTTCTTACTTCTTGCCATTCTTTTTTTTTTTTTTTTTTTTTTTTAGTTGCAAAAACAAAGCATCTACTTTATAATGCATCTCTTTGTTCTGGGAACGGAATATGTATTTATTTCATAGAAAGCCCTAATTGGTACAGGGAAAACCATACTTAGGAATTTGGGTGTTCATGGGAGATGACATTTCTATTGATTTCAAATAACATATTTTTTAATTTACGAAACATCGTTTATGAAGCTTTGCTTTAAATATCATGGTAGCTATAAAATGAGCAAGTTTAAGCCGGGTTCGGTGGCTCAGCCTGTAATCCCGCGCCTTTGGGAGGCTGAGGTGAGTGGATTGCCTGAGCCCGCGGGTTCGAGACCCACCTGGGCAGCGAGACCTCATCTCTACAATAAATAAATAAAAAAAAAATCAGCCGGGCGTGGTAGCGCATGCCTGTAATTCCGGCTACTCGGAAGGCTAAGGCGGAAGGATTGCCGGAGCCCAGCAGGTCGAGGCTGCGGTGGCCGGGAGCGGCCACTGCGCTCCAGTCTGGGCGACAGAGTGAGACTCCAACTCAAAAAAAATAAAAAAATAAAAATAAATAAAATGAGCAAGTTTAAATTTAAAAACATCTTCCTTCGATTCAAGAACATATATACCAAGAGATTGAGTTAATTACCCATGCAGCTGACGTAGATGGGGCCAAGTCAAGCAATTTTACCCGGGGCCTTTATTTCTTCCAATCAGTGATGCCGATCCTAGCTACACATGAGAAGAATCTCAGTTGTTGCAACGTACTGATACTGGAGTCCACGGTCCATAGATTCTGCTGTAAATACGTTCAGGATGGGGCTCGGAAACTGGCACTTTTTAAAAGCTCTCCCGGTGTTTCTCCAGATAAGTCAGGGTTGCGCATCATTGTGGTTAAAAGCTCAGGGGGACAGGCGGCGAGAGAGGGGTGCGCGCGGCTGGGCCCCGGGGCGGTGAGGACCGGGTCTGGCGCCCGCGCTTACCCCGACGGCCTAGAGTCGGGTCCTCCGCGCCGGCCCCAGCCCGCCGGCCCCACGCCCCGCCGGCCCCACGCCCCGCCGCACCTCAGGCCGGCGCGCTGGGAGGGCGCCCGGCAGCTCCAGCGGCGGCGGCTCCGGCTCGGCTTGGGCTCCGCTGCGCTCGGTGTCGCCGGCGGCCGCGAGAGAGGAGACACCCCGCGGCGCTGGAAGGCAGACGGGCTCCGGCAGCCCCTCCGGCCAGCCCGGCCGCCGCGGGCCTCGCCCTCCCCAAGCGCAGCGCGCCATCCGGCGCCGCGCCTGGATGCGCGTTCTGGCGGCAGCGGGCTTCCGCGGGGTCAGCCCGACTGCTCCGCGCCTGCAGACGGCCGGCGCCCCGACCCCCCGCCGGACGCCGCGCCGCCCGCCCCCGCCCCCTCCCCCGCCCCCGTCCCCTCCCCCTCCCCCGTCCCTTCCTGCCGCCCCGGCGCGCTCCTCGCTTAGCGCTCCCCTTTACATGCCATCTTCGGATGGCGAAGGAGGACGCCTGGAAGGCCAGGCGCACGCCGCTCCCTGGGCAGCCGGCTCGGATACACCGGAGCTCGGAGGCAGGAGCCCAGCCGCGAAGGACGCCGCGCGCCCTCCCGCCAGGAGCCACCGGGGCTCGGCCCTGCCCGACGGCGCTGCCGCCCCCACGCCCGGACCGAGCGAGTCCTGCACGCTGGCCTCCTTCCCCGCCGCTCGCGCTCCGGAAGGCTGTCTCCGTCCTTCCCCGGATTCCACCTAGGCTTCTCCGCCGCGCCCTTACCGGCGGCTAGGGTCCCCTCCGCGGGCGGAGGGTGGGCCCGGAGCGCAAGGGCACGCGGTCGGGATGGGGACCCGCGGATGCCAGGCGTTCGCGGCCAGGGTGTGGACATGCGGACACACCTGCCCGTCAGATCCCTGCCGAGCCAGCTCCTTCGAGTCACCGGTGCGGCCCCTTCTAGGACAGAGAGGGGCAGTGGGAAGATCGCAGGAAGCCACCGGGAGAGGGGAGCCCCTTCCGGGCGCCCAGGAGCCAGGCGGGCGGAGAATTGCCCGCGGGGCGGGCTGGGGGCGGCGTGTCCCCCACGAATCGCGGGGTGGCTCAGCATCCTCGCTCTGGGCGGCCCCGCAGTTCCCGCTCCCACCGCGGGCCCGCCGGTGTCGGAATTTGGGCAACTTCAATTCGGAGCCTTTCCAGCGTCGGGCGCTCAGGGTGGAGCCAGGAGTCTGAGCGTGGTGGCACTTGGCGCCGGGAGCCCAGAGCAGGGGATCGAGGGTCGTCACTCAAAGTGTCCTGGTTGGCGACAATGGCCTCTGCGCCGTTCTCCAGCGAACTTTCTCAGGGGCATTCCGGAATTTCCAGGCAAATCAGGAGATCAAGGGAACAGAAGGACGCCCGGTGCCCCGGAGGAAACGCTTCTGCCCCGCCTGACGGCTTACAAGCTTGCATCCTGGGAGGCCAGGGCCCTAACTTTCTCAGGAGGACCGACGAGGGGGATCATGGTGAGTCCAGCGCGGCGGCTCAGTGTCAGGTGTTGTCCCAAGCAGTCCCCGAAATCGACAGTGTTAGCACTGCCGATGGAGTCACTCATCCCGTTGAAACTTAATTGAAGTTTACACCCTATCTGAAGTGGGCTTTTCTGAGCTGTGAGGAATGTGAGGTTTATTCTATAGTTGAGTGTAGCTGCAAACAGCAAAACCTGCCAAGGCTGAGGTGTTTTCTGTAAAATACTTTAATCCCCTGTGTGGTACTGGAGCTATGATCTTACTGGATCTAGTCCTTGGTGTCTGTTGCGTATTATTTGGTGGAACAGTAGTACATTTGTATACTGGCTGCGCCAGTCTGCTGGCAAACCTTAGGATTCAAGCTTACATTTTTGACAAGTGTGCAGACAGGACTAGCATGAATAGTCTCCTTTAATATTAAGAACCTAAGCATCTGTTGCGAAACATTTAATATATTTACCCTGTTTTCCTTACATTGTTAGAAAATGTTATGAGTGCAGAATTTCAACTTTAGTTAGCAGAAGTAACTGGCTGTATATTTCATTACCTCTCCAGGTGTTTAACACAATCACCAGACATAAATACTTTAATAACTTGGTTAAGCACATTCTTTTAAAAAATTTTTTTTTAATTTTTATTTTTTATTATAATAAAGATGTGGGGTACAATTCAGGGTTAGGTATACAAACGTTGACTATGCAGGTACCCTTGTTGATGAGATATGCTCCTCCAACCCCTAGCAGTTTCCCTCAACTGCCAATCCCACTCCCTCTCTCCTGACAGTTTCCCACTACTGCCAATTCCTTTCTTATGGCATTATAATTGTTCAAGGTCCGCTTAAGAGTGAGAACATATGGTACTCTATTTGTTTCTGTGATAGATCACTGAGAATGATCGACTTT
Organism: Cephalopachus bancanus; assembly: GCA_027257055.1. Lineage (NCBI taxonomy): Eukaryota > Metazoa > Chordata > Mammalia > Primates > Tarsiidae > Cephalopachus > Cephalopachus bancanus. The sequence continues at coordinate 228,761 of JAPVLO010000776.1, forward strand.
AAATCCATCCAACCTGCTGCGAAGTCCATATGTTTGTGCTTCTTTATGGCTGCATAATATTCCATTGTGTATATGAGCCACATTTTTTTTATCCAGTCCAGCTTCAATGGGCAACATGGTTGGTTCCATGTTTTTGCTATTGTGAATAGAGCTGCAGCAAACATATGCGTGCAGGTATCTTTATGGTAGAATGACTTGAGGTAATATACCTGGAGGAGTTCCTCCAGGTATATTCCCAATAGGGGGATTGCTGGGCCATATGGAATTTCTAGTTGTTTCAGAAATTGCCACACTGTGTTCCAAAGACGTTGCACTAGTTTGCATTCTTATCAGCAGTATATTCCTTTTTTCCGCATCCTCGCCAGCATCTGTTGTTTTTTGTTTTATTAATGATGGCCATTCTTACTGGGGTTGGGTGGTATCTCAATGTGGTTTTGATTTGCATTTCTCTGATGATGAGTGAGGCTGAACACTTTTCCATGTGTCTGTTGGCTGTCCGTGTATCTTCTATTGAGAAGTGCCTATTCATATCCTTTGCCCACTTTTTTTTTTTTGAGTTGGACCCGCCTGGGCAGCGAGACCTCATCTCTACATTAAATCAAAAAAATCAGCTGGGCGTGGTAGCGTATGCCTGTAATTCCAGCTACTTGGAAGACTGAGGCAGAAGGATCACCAGAACCCAGCAGGTCGAGGCTGCGGTGGCCGGAAGCGGCCACTGCACTCCAGTCTGAGCAACAGAGTGAGACTCCAATTCAAAAAAAAAAGATAATACAGTTGGCAAATATTTTTTCCCATTCTGTGGGCTGTCTCCCTGCTCTCTTGATGGTTTCTTTTGCTTTACAGAAGCTCGTTAATTTGATGATGTCTCACTTGTCTATCTTATTTCTTAAGGTATTGGCATTTAGAATTCTGAGTAGGAATTGGTTGCCAGTTCCAATTTTTATAAGGGTGTCTCCTGCATTTTCTAAGATTCTTATAGTTTGAGGTTTTATGTTTAGGTCTTTGATCCATTTAGAGTTAATTTTTGTGTATGGTGATAGGTAGGGGTCCTGTTTCAACCTTCTGCATGTGGTCAGCCAGTTTTCCCTACACCATTTACTGAATAGGTTCTCCTCTCCCCAGTGATTGTTGTTGGAGGCTTTGTCAAAGATGAGTTGGTTGAGAAATTGAGGCTTTGCTTCTGGAATCTCTATTCTGTTCCATTGGTCTGTGTGCCTGTTCTTTTACCAATACCAGGCTGTTTGAAGTAAAGTTTGAAGTCTGAAAGTGTGATGCCTCCTGTTTTGTTTCTGTTGCTAACGATTGTTTTGGCTATTGCTGGTCGTTTATGTTTCCATATGAATTTCTGTATTGTCATTTCCAGGTCTGAGAAGAGTGATTTTGGTAACTTAATGGGCATTGCATTGAATCTGTAGATTGCTTTTGGTAGGATGGACATTTTAACAATGTTGATTCTTCCTATCCATGAGCATGGAATATTCTTCCATTTGTTTGTGTCTTCTTGGATTTCTTTGAGCAGTGTTTTGTAGTTCTCATTGTAAAGGTCTTTTCTCTGGTTAGAAAGATGCCAAGGTATTTCATTTTTTTTGGTGGCTATTGCATATGAGATTGGTTAAGCACATTCTTAAATACACTTTAGACAATGTGCATCCTGTATAAAATGTAACCGTGGCCTGAGATGTATCCTATCTGTGCATATTTTAAATGTCTATGCATTTTGTAAATATAGCAAATATGTTCATTCTTCATTTTCATTTGACACATTACTTCCTATTTTTTCTAATGGAAAAATATTTTAAATGTAGAATTGTTCAGTCATATGTAATGCATAAATTGTAAACCTGTTGCTATAAAATACAAAGCATTATTAACTTTGAATATAGTTACACATAAATTATACAAGAAAAATAAAATCACTATTCAATTTTATATTCCTTTTTGAATAATGAATGCAAATGATGGATGAAAAAAGAACAAATAGGGATTGCCCTTCTAAAGTAGTACTAGCTCCTTAAAATTTTGAGGCAGGAGCAGGGTGGAGGGTGGGCAGAAAAGAGAGAAGGAAGAACTAAAGAGCTTTCCAAAGTCTGAATAGTTATTTCCAGAATCAATGCATTCCTCACTTTCCCACAAGCTGAACTATGTAATAAATAATAGTTATTTGTATGTAAACATATTCAAAAGGAATACTTCTTGTTCAGTGTTGTAAGAAATTAATATATTCTTTGGTTGATAATCTGCAACAAAACAAAGGAAAAAACCTCAAGAGCCCTCTAACTCAATCATGTGGTTTTATAACCTGCAAAATATTTTAACTGATTAGCATTTTTATACCTATGCCTGTCTCAACTCACCAAATTTGGCTCTGTATGCATCACAAAAGCCAAATCAGAAGTAAAATTTAGCTTTCTCAAAAAGTGTGAATAAATCATTTGAAATGAGAACCAGGAGAAAGCAAATTCACGTATTATCTTCTTTTTTAACATAACAGAAGAGTGATTGAATTCTGAAATCAATGTATAGAAAATAAATATTCCTCCTGGCTTGGTGGCTCAGCCTGTAATCCCGCGCTTTGGGAGGCCAAGATGAGTGAATTGCCTGAGCCCGCGGGTTCGAGACCTGCCCGGGCAACTTGGTGAGACCTCATCTCTACAATAAATCAAAAAACTGGCCAGGCGTGGTAGCGTGCACCTGTAGTTCCAGCTACTGGGAAGGCTGAGGCAGAAGGATCGCCGGAGCCCAGCAGGTCGAGTCTGCGGTGGCCGGGAGCGGCCACTGCACTGCAGTCTGGGCGACAGAGTGAGACTCCAACTCAAAAAAAAAAAAAAAAGAAAGAAAAGAAATATTCCATCCAAATGATATTTTAAATGGACTATTTAAGATAATACTAGAAATATATTTTTTAGAGAAACAGATGTAAAGATATCTTCTGTGTTGGATAATAGTGGTTGCCTAAATCTGATATCATTGCAAATCCTCCAAAATATTGTACAGATCAACAAAGATAACAAATAAAACCACACAAAACCCACACCTTTGGCATAACAAAGAAGGTAGAGTATTACATACTTTATACTACCTGAAGGTAGATAAACCCAAACAACAAATTTCAGCAGAGCTTATTTTAGAGCTCTTGCTACAAACCTGGTGAAGCAAGAGGGGGTTGAAGGGAAGGTGGGCAGTTTTAGACTTAAAGAGACAGCATCAAAAAAAAGAAAAAGACTAAGGGTTATGAAATTATGCCCAGAAAGAAAAAAACCTGATTAAAATACAGAATACTGTTCTCAAAATAGGTCTAAGACCTGGGACACAATGATTTATAACTGGCATTCTTTACTCATGGCAACTGGGTCTCTTTGAAGTGATGACTGATTCCTGTACTGGGGCAGCCAAAGTAAAAGATGAGTCTGAAATATCTTAGACCTGAAAATGAAGAAGTACTTAAAGAAAGTTTAGGACACATAGGACCCATCTTCAAGGAGTCCACAGTATATAAATTTGGGACAGTCTGAACTTCAAAGTAAATAATGACAGTAATATAACACAGTGATAAGAATCTACAAATCCCAGTAATATAAATAAACACACATGTAAATAAATAAGGAAGAATGACAATATCTTTTTATAGTAGAACATCAACTAATAAATGCAGAAGAAATAATGGATTAGAAACAAAATCACCATTTGAAAGACATTATCATCATAATTGTTTCAAGCAAGAATCATCAAAGGATGCTAAATCTAATGGTCGCAATTCTGAGTAACAGGATTTTTACACAGTCTCAAATGATCCCTCATAAAATTTTTGTTTACAAGGGGAAAGCAGAAGCTTTACACTACAGAAATCTGATGAATACTGCCTTAACCTAATATCAATATTAATACCACCAGTAACATACGTGCTGACATTGCATGCCAATGATGTGATGTACTAAGTAGGAGTGAACATTGTTCATGCCAATAATGCAAAACATGAAGTCAACCATGAGCTCTAAGATCTAAGATCTAGAAATGTCACTGTCATGAAAGTGAAAGAAAAAAACCTAATTAAAGGAGATTTTTAAAACCAACTTGATCTGTAATCCTGAATTGTATTCTAAATAGTAAAAATATTACATTAATAACATTATTGAAATAATCAGCAACATTGAAAATAAACTAAATAAGCTGAACTGTAATAATTAATGATTTTCTAAATTTATACCAGGGTATCAAAAAAGTACACACATTTTAAGCAATGTTATCTATGTATTACTTTTCAGAGTGCTTTTCAGAAGTGTCTGGATGCTGAAGGTAACCACTTTGAGGACCTCTTATAATTGCAGAAGTCAAACCATGACTTGTATTCATCTTTTGCTATTGGAATATACTATTACAATTTTAATACAATTTTTTCCTTTATTAAAATGTTTATACATTTTTGGCACCTTCTGTATTTGTACTTTAGTTATATAAGAGGATATTTGTGAGGAGTTCATTGTATTTCTTGTGCAACTCAAGTGTATGTCTGATTTTTTTCAATGAAAAATTAAAATCACATGAATCCATTGATTTCATTTTAACACCAAAAACGTTGGTAAACACTTGCTATGTAATACTATTGGATGGATTCACAGCAGAGTCCTCAAAGGAGTTACAGTCTGGTACTTTTGCCAAAGTACAACCTCTGTGGCTCAGTCTCCATCCGTCTTATATTCCAAGTGGCACCCTGAGATTCAGATGAGAGGCAGAGTATTGTTTCAGGAGACAGGAAGGTTCTTGACTGTCAATTCCATCACTTGCTTATCAGAAAAAAGAAAAAACATAGATAAGAATAACTTCCCCTCCATATGACCAGGCCAGGAGGGCGAGGTCACATATTTCTGATCTGGGAAAAAAGCTTCCAGAAATGCATCTGGAATTGGAAAAGATGGTTCTGGGAGAAAATAACTTAGACTTAAATGATATTTTTGCACTAACAGAAGGCAGATACCAGTGATGAAACCTAAGCTTATTGAGTAGCTGAGCAATAAAGGAAGGATTGCCATACACTGTGGCACTCAGTAGAAAAGACAAAGGAAAATACAGGAGAATCCTCTTGGTAAACAGTCCCACATTCGTGTCTGTGGTGATTGAATGTCCTCAATACATTATTGGTCACATTAAATCAATGTTAACTTTAATGTCTTGGTTTGTTTTTAAGTTAAAAATTAACTGCTTCATTTTATAGTTGCATAAAAGCTATAAGCTAAAGGTTTTTTTTTTAATTATGTGTTTAAATATATTTAAGAAATGAGTTAATAAAATAATTAAAGATCAGAAAGAGAGACACAAATAAGTTTTTTTTCATTCCTTAAATTGTCCTAACAATGACCATGTTTGGAATGCATGACTTTAAAGAAGAAATAAATGCTGCTGAGTTGGTCTTCTTGACAAGAGAAGAATAAAATATCATCCCGCCAAAATAAGCTTGAAAATATGAATGAAAGCAGCAGAGAGACACTTTCTTTTGCTTGTCAGATTGGCAAAGATGCAAAGTTTGACCATTCTCCTTTCTGTGACACTATGAAACACTAAGTCCTACCCTATATGACTAGTGGCAGTACAAAATGGTACATTTTATGGAAGGAAATCTGACAATGCTTGCTAAAACTGCCAACCGATCTAGCAATCATTATTCCAGAAATCTACCCCATAAATACACCTACATATGCATGCATTGATAAACTTTTAGCTAGATCATGATTCTCAACAGTAAGGAGTTATTTTGCCTTCTCTCGGGAGACATTTGACATTTTGATTGTCATAACTTGTCGGGTAGAGCCAGGGAAAGTTATTACCGGCATCTAGTAAGTAGTGAATAGAGGCCAGGATGCTTCTATACATCTTACAGTGCACAGTACAGGTCATCACAACAAAGAATTATCTGGCCCCAAATATCAATCTTGCCAAACTTGCTATAGGTAATTTATTTGTTATATGATGAACTATGTTACTTTCTACAATTCATATATTCTGTTTTGTTTTCAAATTTTATGGACTTTCTTACAGTAATAGTCAGAATTTATGGTTTAGATTTGTTTTGATTTCTACATTACAACAATTACTATAGATGCTTCCAGATATCTAGTAAGTAAAATATTTGAATTTTTACAATACCTGAAGGAAAAAAACAAACATGTCTAAGTGCCAAAGCTAAAGCAATTGGGAGTATATTTTTGCTGTCCCTTACTTAGCTTTTTGCAACCCTGCACTAGAAACCTAATTTAAAGCTTTGAAACTTGAAAAATATAAATAAATTTCATCAGATATACACACTCTAAAGGATACTCTGTTATTATATTATAGTTCCTTCTGTAAATATTCTAAAATATGTTTCTAGAGGGTTAACATACACACTGCCTAAACAAAGCGACAACAACTTGAGGTGAAAAGACTATGTACCATCACTGTAACATTGTGAGAGCTGCATGACTTATGCATGTGATCACTGTGCATAGATCTCAAAAACTTAAGTGTTTATTAAAAATAGGCAACTACACAGAAAACATCTGAAAAGTACAAGATGCCTTATGAAAGAACTACGTTGTAATAACTATCATGCAAAGTTTACATTTACTTCTCAAATAATGTGTATATACTTAATACTTGAAAAAAATGTCAAAATTCTGTTGCTTTCTGTGCCTTCCAAAATGGATTGTTCAAAAGCCTCTTTTTAGGAGACAATTTTATCCCTCCCTTACCACATAAATGTATTTTGCAATAGAGAAATTTTTGAAAAGTCAAACATTCCCTCATTTTCTTCCCAGCAGATAGATGATCAATTCTTAGGACTGAAAACTATTGATCCAGGAACTAAAACTGAGAAGCACACTGTAGGACAGGCAGCATCAGATAATGGAAAAGAAGCCAGATGCCTCTTGCAGCCTCATGAGGAAGTGAATGCATATATTTGTTTTAGCTCTTATAAGCATAAGTGTATATAATAAGTAAGTCTGTTTTCAAGTAGCACATTAGAAATTATCTGTTTTCTAAACAATTCAGGCCATACATACAATTCTTTGGTTGACAGTTATAAGAAGTCAGCCCCTCTGCATTCAAGAGATTGTCTAAGAATAGCAGTCTTTCATGATCACATGAAACTAAGAATTTTGAAGATAAGTGATCTAATCAATGCAAATCAATTATTCTTATGTTAACATGTTTACTATGGTGTATCCTTTTGGTATAACTTAATTTTCAAATGTATTAACCTTTTATTGGTCCATACCTTTTAAGCTTTGAGTTTATTCACCTAAGAAATCATTTGACTCCTGGGAAGTATTATACGGGAAGAAATTGTTGATTTCTTGTATAAATCAATATACAATAAATATTATAACTTGTTCTAGTTCTAATATCACAATTCTAAAAATGTACATTTGTAATGCTTAAATTTTTACAACATAAGTGCTTTTAATCTTCTATTAAGCAGAAATGTAAGATTATGGGGCACCGCCTTTAGTACTCTTATTCCTTAGATTATTTTATTTTTGTTTTTATTATATAAATAATAAAAGAATTAAGGAATGAGAATTTAAATCTGTTTCAGATTACTTTATTAATACATAGATGGTGCATCAAATTTAAGAGCTTTGTGAATTAGTAAATCATTTTAAACTTCTATTATAAATATGCAAATTATTTACTACATTTTGTTTATACAAATTTCAGTTATTTAATACATCTTTTAATGTCTATGCAAACTTTAACACTACTGTAATAGATATTAATATTTTCTTTCAGTGAGTTTATCAATTTAATTCTAGATAAGTACAGAGGATACCAAAAAAATGTATATACATTTTAAGTATGACATTTGCTCAAAAGATGGCGTTAATCAAATGTATGCTAGCTGTCACTGTGTGACAGGCAGGACAAAGAAAATGGCAGAAACACAGTTGTCCGAATGTCATACTTTACATTAATATCATAATTCAATTCAACTTTGGAAAGTAATACATAGATAACATCACTTAAAATGTGTATACATTTTTTTTGGCACCCTCTGAATTTTTCCTGGAACACATTTTCAGAGATTCTAATTCACTGAATGAGATTTGGCAATTTGTACTTTTTTTTTTTTTTTTTTTTGAGTAAGGTCTCACTCTGTTGCCCAGGATGCAGTGCAGTGGCATGATCACTATGATCATGCTCATGGCAGCCTTGACCTACTGGGCTCAGGTGATCCCTTTACCTCTGCATCCAGAGTAGCTTGGACTACAGGCACGTGTTACCACGCCTGACTATTTCTTTTTTTATTTTTTGTAGAGACAATTTTTTGTTTCGTTTATATTGCCTAGGCTTCTCTTGAATGCCTGCGTTTAGCAATCCACCTGCCTTAACCTCCCAAAGTGCCAGGATTACAGGCATGAGCCACTGTGCCTGGCCTAATTCTGGATAAATATTTTTGATGTTGCTACACTCAATCATGTCTCAATCACTTGTGATGGCATAACAATTCATTTTCTTAACCAGAAATAAAGTACCAGAGTTTTTGAAATAGGTATTTTTTGGGGGGGGGAATCAAAGTAGACTCAGAATAATGATGTAACTCTGAATTGTAGGAAAGAAGTCACTAATATACTACAACATGGGAAAGCAAATGAATAAATACCTTTTGTAAACCAAAAACATAAATGTAAATCACTGAAGAATTTTTAATTCATAATGGAGAATAACCAACAAAATGCAAGTAATAGTTTTAAGCTTCAAAATTTTGTAGTTGAATGCCATAAGGGTGCATATAACACATTACAGAAGGTGTGTAGAGTCTCACCATTCATCTCCCCAGTCACTGGGGAATAACAACACTCTAATCTCTCATCTCTAAGTCTTTTCCTATCATTAGATAAACTATTCTTTTTTTTTTTTTTTTTTGAGTTGGAGTCTCACTCTGTCGCCCAGACTGGAGTGCAGTGCTCCTTAACCGCAGCCTCGAATGCTGGGCTCGTGATCCTCCGCTCAGCCTTCCAAGTAGGGCAAATTACAGGCATGCGCTACCACGAACAGCTGATTTTTTGATTTATTGTAGAGATGAGGTCTCACTGCCCAGGAGGGTCTCGAACCCGCGGGCTCAGGCAATCCACTCACCTCAGCCTCCCAAAGGCGCGGGATTACAGGCTGAGCCACCGAGCCCGGCTAGATAAACTATTCTTATCCTTGTCTTTCCAAATTATCTTAGGGTTGAAATTTTGAAGCATCACATTAAATATCTATGAAAATATTTTTAATTACATTATTTTATTGCTTTCCAATAGCATCTGAAGTGCTGAGATGACCTGTGGACAATATACTGTATACTGTAAGATTGTAATATTATTTGTATCTTTCTGCTCTCAACTAAGGTTCTGTTTTAATATGTATTGTGGAAAGACAAGTCTTGTCTTTTCGGTTTCCAAAGATGTCCAGTTGGATGTCCAACACATAAAAATAAGGCAGAGCAAGAGGAGGCAGCAGAGTTCTAGCTTATGGTTTCTAGAAGCAGGTCTCTCTAGTCTTAATACAATCGTGTATGTAAACTTTTCACCTCGAGGCAACTAAATCAAAAATTAGCTCAGCAAAACTGGTAGTGGCTATGGGTGGTTAACAAAGAGTTCATGGCTAACATTGCTTTGAACTGATGTGCCACAAGGCTTTTTCTTGAACTAAATAAACTCAGAAATAGAAGAAGGGAAAGAAAAGATGTTGGGTTACCACTCTGAAACTGCTTTTCTTTTTTTCTTTAATAAATTAAGAAAGATAGATGTAATAAAGAAAAGATACAGTGTGAAGGGCACGACAGGCAGGACAACACCAAGAGTGTTTGCTATCTGCTGCCTGAAAATGTTTTTCATTATGAAACCCACTACTACCACCATCGCCATCCAAAACAAATGCTTATTAGCCTCCATCTACTATTTAAGTTAAAGCTTAAATCCACAGAAGAATTTTGAATAATGACTGTGCTCACTACGGGGAAAGTTATTAGAAAAAACTTCCTTCAGGAAGCTTTGCAAAGAAACTTATACTATTCACATCTGAAAACGTAAAATATTTCTCAATCTAATAACTGTCAGCAAAAACATTTTCATGTAAATCTATTTACTTACAAAAGAATGTTTATTTGAATATGTAATGTTTATAATATGTAGGATATTAATGTTAGTTACAATAATTGATAGAATAAGTGAATTTTAATTCTGGTACTATAATGTATATTTATAATAATAAAGTTTACCCATGGTGTTGCAAGACATAGGAATGTCTCTATTGCAAGTCACTGTTAATCAAGAATAAAGTTACAGTTTTGACTTATTCATTTATTTTTAAAATCAAAGCAGGCTCAAAATATTCCTGATAATGTGACTTTCACTTACATGTCTCCCAATATACTTTTTTTTTTTAGATTGGAAGATATAGTTTATTGAGAAAGTAAATTAGAGAGAGTGAGAGAGAGGAGAGTCACCTCCTCAAGGTAGGGGAGGGAACCAAAGCTAGGAACCTAGCGGCCATAGCCCAAAGAGCCACATGGCCAGACCAGAGCTTAGCAAAGTAATGGCCTTTTTCTTCTTTGTTTTTTTTTAGAGAGGAGTAAAGGGAGTGAAGTTACTGCTGACTCTTTCAGGCATTGCAATACCTCAGAATATGTGCAATCTGCAGGCCACAAAGCCACTGTTATTTATAAATTTAACCATTCTTACAAATATACATTAATTAACTAATTTAGTATTCTCAAACAGATTTTTTATAGGATCCAAATTTTCTTAAATTCATTCTAGTATGTCACACGTGAAGGTCATCCATTGATTTGTGTCATAACAGTCTAAAAGCAGATAATTCTTTAAATCACATAAGATATCTATAAGTATCAAGCATACAAATGTGTGTCCATTTAGTAGTACTTCAAATTTATGTTATTTTTATATGAATCCAATAATTGCTGGATATCCAATAATTTGGTAAAGTAAACATAATACAATTTCTATAAAACATTAGATAAGTCTGGAACTCTCTTCTGGGACCTACTTTCAGTATTTTAAGCCATTGCCTTTGATATATATATACATAATTTATATATATATATAAATTATAATTTTTAATAGAATGTCCTTAGAGGAAAATACTATAATCTGTTGTTTACACCATTCACAATTTAGTTTCCAGAAATGAAATGTGACAAAAAATGGAAATTACAAACCCCTAAATATATTTGGGCAAAATCCCAGATGTGTGTATATACACATATATGTATATTTATATATATAAACATATGCATGTATGAGTACTCTAAATTTGTAAACTTTTTTGTCTTTACAAATATATATGTAAATGACTGATTATAAAAATATACACAGGCAAAATTTATACTGTAAGTATTCAGAAAGATATAGATGATTACATTAACATAGTATTAGATTACACTCTCTTAATGCTCAGAGAGTAGAAATGCTATATATGGTAGATAGGTCTGGTAATGTGATCAGCCTTAAAATACCTAAGAAGGCTGAATCTAAAAATTATTTGTAAACTATATGAAACAATAGCTTTTCTTCTGTTTGCATTCTAACATATTTAATAGTTAATCCCCCAAAATTTGGGCAGAGACAAATGCATTAAATATATTATGTGAATCAACATCTGCAACTTGCTGGTAATCAAAAGCTAAAACTTACACCATGATGATATGAAGTCATCTGAGCACAGTAAGCACATTTTCCTTAAACTTTTCTTTCAAATTTTTAATGCACTTTAAGACAGCTATAATCTATCTAAACAATATACTAGTTAATATTTGTGGGTTACTTTTATTTTATCTCTTGGAAGGTTTCAGGATTTTTTAAATGAGGGTAACAAAAATAATAGTTATGCTTTGATATCTGGAATCAAACTATTCTAATGGAGAAAAATTTATAAACATATAGTAACACAGACTAATATCATTGTTGGCTTTGTAAGCTATTTAGAAAGGTTATCGCCAGGCTCGGTGGCTCAGCCTGTAATCCCATGCCTTTGGGAGGCTGAGGTGAGTGGACTGTCTGAGCCCTTGGGTTCGAGACCCACCTGGGCAGCGAGACCTCATCTCTACAATAAATAAAAAAATCAGCTGGGCGTGGTAGCGTACGCCTGTAATTCTGGCTACTTGGAAGGCTGAGGCGGAAGGATCGCCGGAGCCCAGCAGGTCGAGGCTGCGGTGGCCGGGAGCAGCCACTACACTCCAGTCTGGGTGACAGAGTGAGACTCCAACTCAAAAAAAAAAAAAAAAAAAAAAAGTGATCAACTTTGTGTCATGATAGAACTCTTTCTGATAAAATATCGTATAAAAATGCATTTTCCCCACCATCTGGCCAAATGCTTGAAACCACACCATGAAATATGTGTTCTCAGTAATTAGAACAATGATAAAAAAGGATACTGTTGATTATAAATTTGTCACTTGAAAGTTAAATATTAACACTTAAGCAAGATAGATCAACTAGGCTACAGTGACATGACCACAGAAGCCTGGGAAGCTAGGTGATGGTCTGGCATCACTTTCAGAAGGAATATGATTTCAGTGGGTGAGATTACCCAGGGACCCTTGACCACATAAGAATGTCTCAAAAGGAAAGTTAAAAAATAAATCAGGAATAACAATGTACCAAGTATAGCACAAAGCTTCCTTATCTTATTAATATTTAAAAATAAAATAATATTTTTAAAGAATATTCCTGCTGAATGTGAGACCAATTATAGGAAAATAGGCAAGTTGTATTTCATTGTTTTGTTCATTTTCAATAAAAGCTCTATGAAATTTATACAAAACACCTCATTAATAGTCTTAAAATGGTAAGGTTATTAACAGGTCTCCTTCATCTTTGAAAATGGTTTCTAATCTCTTGGGGATACCTGGGGGCAACAAACACATAAGAAGAAGTTGAAGCTCTTTATGTCCTTATGCACAACAAAATCTGACAAATAACTTTCCTATGTACATCATCTTATGGATGTCAGTGCATATCCTAATAGCAAATATAATAAAATTTTAAAGTGTTGCTGAATTTAGAGTAATTTTTGGTCATATGTTTTCTTGACCAACAACAGCCAAGAGAAAAATGTAAGTACTTTTATGCAGAGGGTCCAGTAAAGAGTTTGAGGTTAAAATACTTTCAGTACTCAAATAGTGTAAAACCACTGCTCTTCAACTTGAATATAGGCCAGAGTAGAGCAGACCAGGATTCCATTAGTTTGTGCAAGACTGACTTGAAGATTGTGGAGCGCCTCCCCAACCCCCAAGCAGGCGCCCGAAAAAAACCCCAATAAGAAACAAAGGATAAAACAATCCCTCTTAAGGGCAACTTAAATTGATTCAGAGATACAATCCTAATCTTAGGAGCAAGAGAAGAAGCGTTAAAACCTGGGATTGATTGGGCAAAAGAACTTAGATTTAAAAGGTAAATGGTGGTAGGGGAAACTCGAAGAAGAACGATGATCCTTGGATTAAAGCAGTTTCCCAGAAGCAGTCGGGGTATGAGATCGGTTATTGAAAGACGAAAGGGTGGTGGCAAAGACGGGGAAGGCCTGGGAAGAAGCCGAAATCCTTGGATTAGAGGCTTTGGAAAGGTGCTCAGGGAGTCGATTGGAAGGTCCCAAAGGGGAGGGATTTGGAAAGGTCCTCGGCAAAGAGGCGATTTGGGAAGGTCCTCGGTAAAGAGGCGATTTGGGAAGGTCCTCGGCAAAGAGGCGATTTGGGAAGGTCCTCGGTAAAGAGGCGATTTGGGAAGGTCCTCGGCAAAGAGGCATTTGGGAAGGTCCTCGGTAAAGAGGCGATTTGGGAAGGTCCTCGGTAAAGAGGCGATTTGGGAAGGTCCTTGGCAAAGAGGCGATTTGGGAAGGTCCTCGGCAAAGAGGCGATTTGGGAAGGTCCTCGGTAAAGAGGCGATTTAAGAAGGTCCTCGGTAAAGAGGCGATTTGGGAAGGTCCTCGACAAAGAGGCAATTTGGGAAGGTCCTCGGCAAAGAGGCGATTTGGGAAGGTCCTCGGTAAAGAGGTGATTTGGGAAGGTCCTCGGTAAAGAGGTGATCTAAAAGGGCCCTCGGTGTAGAGGTGATCCCCTTTTTTGCTAACATGGGCACTACTTCCTCTCACCCGCTTTTTCAGGCTCTTAAAACTCTCCTAAGAACAAAAGGACTAAAATTAAGGGATAAAACCTTGACTGATTTTATCACACAGGTAGACGAGATTGCACCGTGGTTTGCCGTTTCAGGGAATCTCACAGTGGGTAGTTGGGACAAAGTGGGGCAGGATATTGACCGCGCCCGAGAGCTAGGAGAGGTGGCAGGCGGGGTCCAGCCCCTTTGGAGACTGGTTCGTGCCTGTTTGGAAGATCAAAAGTGCGTGCAAACAGTCGAGCAAGGCCAAGCAGCGCTTGACCAAATAAAAGAGGAACGATCAACTTCCTCAAGAGGGAACAGCGAGGCAGCCTCTGACTCAGAACTGGAGTCAGATGAGGAACTTAGAGATCTCGTGACTCGAGTTGAAAAGTTAGAACTCAGTCGGGCCGCGCCCGAGATAAGGGCGGATCCTCTGTCCCTGGGTCGGTAGGAGTTCCTCCCCCGTATAATCCTTCTGCGCCTCCCGGAAAAGGAGGCGCTTCTTTCAACAATGAAGTGTGGAGGGAGGTCCATACCAGCGGCACATGGCAAACTTTTCCGGTGTTCGTGGACAATGCAGGAAACCGGTACCATGAACCATTAGATTTCAAAACAGTAAAAAACCTCGCGGAGGCCGTAGGAACGTACGGGCTCACTGCTGCCTTCACGACAGCAATGGTGGAGGCACTAGACCGGTTCGCCATGACCCCCGGAGACTGACAGAGATTAGTGAAGGCTTGCATGAACCCGGAACAATATTTAGATTGGAAGGCCTATTACATAGAATTGGCTAATGAGCAGGCAGCAAGAAACCAGGCGGCGGGTAACGGGGCTTGGGACGTTGATATGCTGTTGGGGCAGGGCCGTTTTGCTAACCAACAGATAGGATACCCCCAGGTTGTGTATGATCAAATTAATCACATGGCAAAGCGAGCCTGGAAGGCATTGCCTAGCCGAGGGGAGGTATCAGGTAATCTCACCAAAATTACTCAAGGTTCCACAGAGCCTTTTTCAGACTTTGTTGATGCTGCGCTTCGCCCAATTAGACAGCAATTCCCTGAATTGAGATGCATCCATTACATGGATGACATCCTGCTGACCTCCAAGGATGACCGCTATTTAGAGGAGGCTTTTACACAAGTGATTAAGGCCTTGGAGGCCCAGGGCCTCTATATTTCTCCTGATAAGATTCAGAAAGACAAGATAATAGATTATTTGGGATTAAAAATCTCCCCTGATACCATCACGCCCCAGAAGGTTACCATTAGAACAGATAATTTGAGAACCCTCAACGATTTCCAAAAACTGCTAGGGGATATTAATTGGGTCCGCCCATCATTGGGAATTCCAAATCAAGATTTACGTCCTTTATATGACATCCTGTTAGGGGACTCGCATTTAGACTCCCCTAGATCCCTCACAGAGGAGGCTAGAGAGGCCCTACATAAGGTAGAAAAGGCAATTAGTACAGCCGCTCTTAGGCATGTTTCCTTAGAGAGCCCTATATGGCTTTGTATTCTCCCTACTCAGACTCAGCCAACGGGAGTACTGTGGCAGGATGGCCCCTTATTATGGATCCATCCGAAGACTGCCATACTAAAAACAGTGGAGCATTATCCAACCGCTGTTGCTGAGTTGGCCATCCGTGGACTACAACAATGCCTAATGCATTTTGGCCAACAGCCGCACCTCCTCGTGGTGCCATACACCGCCTATCAAATGCAGACATTGGCAGCTACAGTGGATGTATGGGCTATCCTAAGGTGCAGCTTTGTAGGACAGATAGATAATCATTTCCCAAAAGATCCCATGCTGTCCTTTGTAAAAGAACACCCAGTCATTTTCCCTCAAATCACTCAGATTCCCAATACGCAATCAATTTAGTTAAATCTCTTGAAGTGGCAGGCCGAATATCCCCCGCTAGCCCTATACATACATTTGCCTCCAAAATTCAACAGCTGATATGGCAATGTTCAGAGCCATTCTTTGTTCAGCATATCCGTGCGCACACTGGCCTACCAGGACCCCTCAGTGAGGGTAATACCCAGGCTGACAACCTTACGCGACTTCAACAGGCTTTCTTTGTAACCCCTGCCCAAAAGGCACAAGATTTTCATGCCCAGTTTCATGTTAACTCAAAAACATTACAGACCCGTTTCCAAATACCACGTCATGTGGCCAGAGATATTGTAAAATCTTGCGAATCATGTGTTACTTTCCACCACCCCCCTTCATGGGGGGTGAATCCAAAAGGCCTTCTCCCCTCACGGGTTTGGCAAATGGACGTCACTCATGTGGCAGAGTTCGGTAACCTCAAGTATGTCCATGTTTCCATAGATACCTGTTCCGGAATTTTGTTTGCCTCGGCCATGGCTGGAGAAAAGGCACATCATGTTATCTCCCATTGCTTGGAGGCGTGGGCCGCCTGGGGCATGCCTCAGCAAATCAAAACAGATAATGGCCCTGCCTACACCTCCCGAACATTTCAACGGTTCTGTGCACAAATGAATGTGGACCTGCGCCATGGGCTCCCTTATAATCCCCAAGGTCAAGGGATAGTCGAGAGGGCTCATCGCACACTAAAAGAACTACTTCAAAAACAAAAAGGGGGAATAGGCATGGGTTACAAACCTAAACAAAGACTGTCATTAGCATTATTAACTTTAAATTTTCTTCAGCTGGACAACGAGAACAATTCTGCTGCGGACCGCCATCTAGGCGCAGTACCACATAAAAGGGGCTATGTTAAATGGAAAGATGTTATCACGGGACAATGGAGAGGTCCCGACCCAGTATTAACGTGGGTGAGAGGATCTATGTGTGTTTTTCCACAGGACAGCCCAGACCCGGTGTGGGTACCTGAGCGACTAACACGCACTACAAAGACCCCCGAGGAACGAACCCCGATTGCTGATGATGAATCCGACGACGTGGCTTCTGCTGGGAACGCTGATGCTGAACCTTCCCATAAGTCGTGCTGAGCAACAATGGGGAATTTTAACAGTATTTCCTAGACACTTATTCAGCACGTACTTTCCCCAGATTTTTAACTGGCACCAGCCCCTGATTTCTATTACACTCTTGCTGGGGCCCTAATGCTCTCTCTCCTTTTAGACAGAGGAGAGACTTCGGCATTACAGCCGCCATCATTGCAGCAATTGCAATGGCAGCCACTGCAGCTGCTACAGCCGCTGTTGCCATGTGTACCACAGTACAGACCGCCACCACTTTAAACACCTTGTCTTCCACTGTTGCTGCCAAAGTAATATTAACAGTCACTTGTGTGGCGGTATTATGATCTTAGATCAAAGAGCTGACGTGGTACAAGAACAAGTAGACATTCTCTGGCGCATGGTGCAAATAGGGTGTGAATGGCACACTATTGCTTTATGCGTAACCGGCATCCCATACCACAATATGACCATTGCTGCTAACCTCCTTCGAAAGCTTTCCCTCCATCTTTTAGGTAACTGGTCCCAAGAGTTTTGACAACCTGACGGAGGCTCTACGTCGTGAAATCATCAGCGCCATCAGAGTAGATCCAGTAGTCGCTCAAAACCTTGGCCTCCCGGATCGCCCAGGCGGCATACCACCTTAAAGAGTGGGCGGGAATGGGTTCAATGGCCTTTTTGTTATTCTCTTGTTGTGTCCTGTGCCTCTATTGTCTCTGCCGTATGCATCAACGCAATGCACGTGACCGTGCGCTACTAGCGCAGGCCTTTGCTGCCATGGAGGTGGATCAATCCCCTCAGGTCTGGGTTGCCGCGTTAGGGCAATAAGAACAGGGCAGGATGTGAGAATAATACTGCACACGGGGGCCCAGGAGGAGTTATCCCGTGGAGGGCATGTCCAGCTGCATATTTGGGGTTTACACCGCCTCTCCCATCCCCA
Organism: Cephalopachus bancanus; assembly: GCA_027257055.1. Classification (NCBI taxonomy): domain Eukaryota; kingdom Metazoa; phylum Chordata; class Mammalia; order Primates; family Tarsiidae; genus Cephalopachus; species Cephalopachus bancanus. The sequence continues at coordinate 246,781 of JAPVLO010000776.1, forward strand.
GAAAATCGGTGTCGGACAGGTGGGCAGTCGGTCTGGCGATTACACGCGCGAGATAGACTGTCTTACATGGTCCTTGTTATATGGGGGCTGTGACCACTACCCTCTCCTGCCAAAATAAATAAAAAAGGGGGAGCTGTGGAGCGCCTCCGCCCTAGCATGGCGCCCGAAGCAGCCAGACCACAAGACAAAACAAGCCCTAATAAGGCAACTAAAGGATATCAGCATACAATCCTCTCTTACAGCTGTGCCGCGTTACCTTAATTGATTGGCAGAGATACTAGATTTAAGGTCACGAATAGGAGAAAGAGAAGAAGAACGATGTAGTAACCTGGGATTAAAGCAGCTTGCGGAAGAATCGTGTGAGAGTCGTTATTGAAAGCGACAGAAGATCATCCAGAGAGCATGGAAGACACGTGTCATGTCAAGCCTGAAAGTGGAATTCTGAGCTACCTTTTGCATTTCTGCAGAGGAAAAAGGAATAAACCTTCTACTGATGCTTCTTTTTGTAGACATTTTCAGTAGTAACAGGAAAGCATTATGTCTAGCAAGGCACTGGAAAAGGTCAGATTTGAATATTTACAAACATTGATGATAAAAAATCCAGTTGGAGACTGATTCTCATGGTTACAGGGGAAATGTTATTAAGATCATGAAGCTAAGATTAGCTACTGGACCTGGAAATTGGAAAATACATTCTTAAAGTATAATAAACCTTGAATTTAACAGTTATCAAAAAAATTATAGAGTGAAGGTGGGAGGTAAAAGAGACATCAAGGAAAATACAAAACAATTTGCATGACTGTTTCAATAAATTGGTAGAATTTGGAGTTCCACTAACAATTACAAGTGTTATATGTGGGAGATCAATAGAATGTAAGTTATTTTATTAAAAAATAAAATGTGAGAAATAATCAGAACAAACAAATCAACAAGAAATAATTAGAATTTTGAAGCCAGGTACTAGTTAGAACTAGAGCATAACTTTTATTAACAAGGCATGCCGTTTTGTTGTTGTTGTAACTTCTAAGATATTTAGAACAAGTCACAGTGGTTGATCTATGAATGAATGGACCCAATTTATGTGCATAAATAATACTTTTTAGTTTTTTCTTTCGAAGTATCTGAGATGTTTCACATAGCCATCAGTCACCATGTCTTGTTATTTTTTCCACCAAAAGCCACTCCTTTTTTTCTATTCATCTTTTATTTTTCACTCACATGACCACCATTGTAATTCTGTGCCTCTACACTGCATCTGTCTGGTACAGTTTAGTTACTGCTATATTTCTGCCCTTACTTTTTTAATAGCCATTGCACATAGATATGTTACCTTTTCCATCTGATCAGGAGTTTCTAAAAGACAAAGACCAACATACAGCACATAAAAAATACTTGGAAGTTTCAACTGCATACATGGTATGAGAAATTAATGGATAGATGATGGATGGATGAATAGATGAATGGATGGATGGAAGGAATAGACCAGTGGAGAGAGTTTGATATCCTCATTAAAGAAACATTTCAACTACCAGAAAAGACTGTTTTGTAAATATCAATAGAGACCCCAAAAGTGTAGCATTCAGTCAGAATCACTAGAGATTGTTTTCACAGGAAGCAGAGATTAATTTAGGTTTAGAAAATGGGAAGCATCATATTTGGGCAAAAGAAGAAATACGAATAGCTTCACAGTTTCCATGAGGTCTTGACCAACTCAGAGAGTATCCTTGAATTGCCTTTCACAATCTATGGAATCAGGATAAAATGTTGACCTCTAAATCCCACATTATTCAGTCAGGGGATGTGGATTACCTGGTAGGATTTATTCTCAGGCCAGGAGGCACTCTGCAGCTGTGACAGACTTTGCAAGAGCTGATGAAAAGAGTTAGTTAGCTGACAGGACTACACGTGTGGCAGGGAAGCAAGTCCAACTTTGCAGGAAAATCTGGAAGGTGAAGTGTCTTCTACACTAACCAACTTAATTTTTTTATTGTGCTAAAAGAGACACTGTAAATATATCTTCTTGTAGGGAGTGGTGGTTCACTCCTGTAATCCCAGCACTTTAGGAGGCTGAGGCAGGAGGATCACTCTAAGACAGGAGTGTGAAACTAGTCTGGACAACATAGTGAGACCTCATCTCTACAAAAAACAAAAAATAGCTGGGAGTGATGGTGCATGCCTATTGTCCCATCTACTCTGGAGACTGAGCCAGAAAAATTGCCTGAGCCCAGGAGGTCCAGGCTGCAGTGAGCTGTGATTGTGCCATTGCACTCCAGCCTGAACTCAAATAAACAAACAAACAAATAAATAAATAAAATCACAACAAGTTTTCCATTGATAATACCATAGTATTAGCTATAGGCACAATGTTATACAGTATATATCTAAAACTTTTTCATCTTTGTATGATACAAATTTATATCCCTTGATTAAAACACACATCTTCCCTTCCCCAAACACTGACAACCATCATTTGATGAGATTTTTACTAACAATTGGATTTAATCTATAAATTGCTTCAGGTAGTATGGACATTTTAATGATATTAATTCTTTTCATCTATGAGCACAGGCTGTCTTTTTATTTATTTGTGTCTTTCTCTAATTTCCTTCATCAGCGCTTTGTAATTTCCACTGTACAATTGTTTAGCTTTTTCAGTCTAGTCCAAAGTGTTTTATTATTACTGCTGCTATGCACATGATGATTTTTAAATTTTTAAGTGTTTTTTATTACAAGTGTACAGAAATCCAACTGAGAGAAAATGGTGACATACAAGCAAGTTGGTTTTACTTTTCTCTCACACAGAAAACCAAAAACAAACAGCACCAAGATTATCACCAGCAATATCCCAGAGCTAAAATATGGTGATGAGACAATTCTTAGGACCATAGAGAAGTGAAAAATTTCCAAGCATACAATAAGAACTCATGACTTCCATATCCACAGTGTCTCTGCCCTTAATCCACTAGCACGAAACATGCAAAAAAATTTTTTTACAACTCACAGTTTGTATACTAGAAAATGTGAGACCGAGGTCAACAATCAGCCCAGTGTCCCCATTATCTTGGCTTCCCAGATAGGAGGCTTGTCTCTGCCATAATCCACAGGTTGCATCAGAATTACCTGAGGGGAGAAATATTTCTGAGGACAACCAAAGACAAAAATGGAAGGCAAAACTAACATCTCCAGCCCTGAAAACTCTGCTCTATAACTCGGCCAAAGTAGTCACCAAATCAGACTGTTTAGCTGTATCATATTATAGGAAGTTTATTTCATAAGTCCATGGGTCATAACCCTCCAGCCAGTCTTCCCACTTTACTAGGATAAGCCCTTTGGATCTTTCCCCGTTTGGGATAGACAGTACTCTGATTGTTTGCTAGAACTGAGGCAAACTGGTCTTAAAATATAGTGCCAAAAGAAAAAAAAGGCAATAACTGAGTGAAAAAAAGAAACCCAAATCAGTAGGCAAATAAAAAAAATTATAAGCAAACATTTCCGATAAAAAAAGACAGAGAAAACTGGAATACGTCATTAGTCTTTCATTGCAAAGGCATACACATCCATCCATGAGAAACAACAGCAAAGATGACTTCCCCAAATAAACAAAGTAATCAGTGACTGACCCTAACAAGACTGTGATGTGTAAACTCTCTGACCAAGAATCTAAAATATTAATAACAGTTTTAAGGAAACTCAATGAGCTACAAGCTAACACAGAAAGGCAATTCAAAAAGTCTAATGATAAATTTAACAAGATTGATATAATAATTTTAAAAATTCAACAGAAGTCTTGGAATTGAGAAAAACATTTGGTGAACTGAAAAATGTATTAGAGACTCTGAACAGCAGAATGTATCCAGCAAAGGAAAGAATCAGTGAGCTTGATGACAGGCTGTTTGAAAATAAACAGAATAGAAAAATAAAAAAAGATATTTCATGCTCATAGATTGAAAAAAATGATATTGTTAAAATGAAAATAGAACCCCAAACAATTTACAAATTCAATGCAATTCCTATCAAAATAACAATGAAATTCTTCAAAGAAATAGAAAAACAATCCTAAAGTATATATGGAACAACAAAAGATCCTGAACAGCCAAAGAAATCCTGAGGAAGAAAAACAAAGCTGGAGGCATTATATTACCTGATTTCAAATATACTTACTACAAAACTATAGTAACCAAATCAGCATGGGACAAACGTATAAGCAAATATATAGACCAATGGAACAAATAGAGAATTCTTGTATAAATCCACTTATTTATAGCCAACTGATTTTTTACAAAGTTGTCAAGAATACACATTGGGGAAAGGATAGTCTTTTCAGTAAACAGTCATTGGAAAATTGGATATCCATGTGCAGAAGAAATAAACTAGACCCCAAATCACTTACTATATTAAAAGAAAAAAACAAACCACTCAAAAATGGATTAAAGTCTTATGTAAGGCAAGAAACTACTAAAATAAAGCATAAGGAAAATACTTCATAGCATTTGTCTGTAAAAAAAAATTTATGGAGAACTCAAAAGCACAGACAACAAAATAAAAATGGACAAATGAGATTGTATCAAACTAAAAAGCTTCACAGCAAAGGAAACAATCAGCAGAGTAAGTAGATAACCTGAAGATTGGGGGGAAATATTTGCAAACCATTCAAGAGAGGACTGTACCTAGAATATACAAGGGACAGAATCCAACAGCAAATAAATAATGAAAATTATAATCTAATTAAAGAATGGTCAAAAGATCTGAGTAGATGTTTCTCAAAAGAGGATATACTAACAGTCAAAAACTATATTAAAAATGCTTACCACTAGTGATCAAGAAAGTGTAAATCAAAGCTACAATGAGAGGTTATATCACCTCTCCCCAGTTAGAATGGCTAGTTCCCAAAGAAACCCATCCCAAATGCTAGTGAAAATGTGGAGATAGGGAACTCCTATACACTGTTGAGGAGAATGTAAATTAGTATAGTCATTATGAAAAACAACATGGAGATTTCTCAAAACACTAAAAATAAAACCTGCATATGTTCCAACAGTTCTACTGCTGAGCATATATCAAACGGAAAGGAAGTAAATATACTGAAAAGATATATTCACTTCCATATTTATTGAAGCTCTATTCACAATAGTCAAAATATAGAATCAATCTCATAGCCCATCAATAGATGAATAATTAAAAAAGAAAATGCAACATATATCATATCATATCATATCATATCATATCATATGTCTTTCTGTCCTTAGCTTGTTTCACTTAACATAGTAACCTCCAATATTTGTGGAAGTTAATAAAGAATATCTCATAAAAACAGACCTTGGAGGTTACCAGAAGCCAAGAAGGGTACTAGGGAAGGTGGGATAAATAGAGTTTGATTAATAGGTATGAATATGCAATTTGATAGAAGAAATTCACCTAGTGTTTGATAGATTAGTAGAATGACTATACTTTACAATAATCCTTTGTATATTTCAAAATAGTTTCAAGATAATAATTCAAATATTTTTAGCATAAAGGAAAGACAGATATTTAAATGATGGCTATCCCAGTTACACTGATTTGATCATTACTAATTATGTGAATGTATTAAAATATCACATATAACCCCTCACAAAAAACCAACTGATACTTGAGTATTGATTTTTTATCTTAAAACTTTAATGGGGGGAGAGGAAGATGGTGGTCGAGCCAATCAGACCATGTGAGTCCCAGTGAGAGTGAGTGAGTGTACGGAAAATATTGTGTACCTGTTGGTGAGTAAGTAGGCATGTGAGTGGCTGACTGAATGAGGGCTTGGGAACTAGTAGCCAAGGCTCTCTTGGTGAAGCAGTTGGTGGCACAGCTGCTTGACTTGGACATTAGTGATTCCCGAGACACAGTGCCATTTTTTAATATCAGCAAAACCCTTCCTAGGAAGAAGATGCAGGGAGAGACTGACTAATGAGGGCTTGGGAACAATTGACCAGGGCTCTCCTGATGAAACAGGTGGTACTGTAGCTGTTCTGCTTGGTCCCAAACCCTTTCACGTTGCAGAAGCTGAGTGCCATGTTTTTTCAACTGACAAAAGTCTTCCTGACTCCAGGCTCTGCTTTATCACTGAAGCAGGAGAGACTGCTGGCTTCAGGCTCTGCCTCACCATTACAGCAGCTGGTCAAACACTGGCAGCAAGGGCTGTGGAGGGAGCACAGAGGCAGAGCCCCACTGGAGAAGATGAAAGAGGCACCCTGCCACCATCTTGAAAATGAGTCAGGAAAGTACTCTGGCTTGCTTACTCTGGAGCAACAGACCCAATCCCTGTGACCAGTGGATCACCTATTCGAGTTGATTGTGACCCAGAAGGAATATCCTGAGAGCACAAACTCCAGAGGGACTAGATGAGTGCTGAGTCTCTGGTGCCCTACTCCCTACCCTGATTCAGTCAAGGGACAAAGGGTGTGACCAGAAAAGGACAAGGGAGATGTCCAACGAGATCAGTGATGATTTCAGGGCTGACCAAACACCCTCCTCCCCAGCACTCCTCTGAAAATCACACCCACCCAGTTGGGGCATGACTGAGAGGGACAAACACGGGTGGAGCCTGGACATCAGCCACAATAGGAGGACTCCACTCCAAGATAGGCCTGGCTGGAGCACCACCCACCAGTACCTGGGGAAGAAATAATCCTGTACCTCCCCACCAGAGGGGATTCCCCCTCACCATATGAGAGTGGGAGAGGTAGATTGCAGCCCCATCAACCCCCACTAGCACCTCCACTTCCCCCTCCTTTCATGGTCCAGACACTGGAGAGAAAGTGAATGAGGTCAAACCTCTTCAGGAGATAGCAGAAAAGCAGAGAGGTACAATTACAGAAACTGCCACAAGAGAGAGGTTTTTAAAAATTTTTATTTTAATTTTTTGTCTGTTAGTTTTTCTAATGTTTTAATATTTTTCCTTTGTACATGAATGCGTATGTGAGGGTTTGATCTGCATCTCCCCCTTTTTTCTTTCTTCTTTTTTTGTTTTATATTTATGTGTGTATGTGAATGATTGAATGTTCATCTTTCGGGGTTTTTTTGTTGTTAGTTTGTTTTGCTCTTTTGTTCTCTTTTTTTTAGTTTAATGTGTGTGTGTATATGTGTGTGAGGGTTCGATCTGAATGATTTTTTCCCTTTCTTTCTCTTTTTCTTCTCCATTCATTTTGTGCTGAGCATGTGTGTGTGTTTGGTTTTCCTGGTTTTTTGCTGTTTTTGGTTTGTTTTGCTCTGTTTTTATTCCAGTTTGTTTTGGTGTGTGTGTTTGTGTTCAATTGTTTTGCTTTGTTTTGTTTTGTTTTGCTTTGGTTTATGCTTTCATTGTTCTGTGTTGTTTTTCATTTATTTAGTTTTTAATATTTTTCTATCTTATTTCATTTACTCTTCTCAGTTCTCCTCATTACTGTTCCTGTATCTTGAACTTAGGGGGTACACATATGTACCCATTGCATTGTCATATATAGTGGTGGTGGACAGTAGGTCTCAGGGAACACATACCACAATCAGTGAACATTATGATTTGCAAGTAGTTTCTGAATCTTAGCTCCCTAACCTCCACCTTATTTGACTCTCAAAACTAAAAGAGATAGCAAAACTTCCAACCCACAGTTCTATTTCAAAATAGAACAAATCCAGAGCCAGAATCAGGGAAGAACACCAAAAGTGAAAGCCTCTCCTGCTGCCACTGAATAACAGAACTAAAGAAAAAGAAAGAGATCTGTCATAAATGAGAAAAACAATTAAGACCACAGGTAATTTGCAGTGTAACAAAGAATGCCTGAAAAATCAGACCTCAGAGCAAACAATGGAAGTCACCAAGGACTGGCCCCAGAATAAGACAGGGATTAGGGAATGGATGGAAAGAGTGAATACGAGTCAAGAAAGACAAGATGCAACACTGAAAGAACTTGTAGCAGAGATTTTGGCCATAAAAAATTTTATCCAGGAAATAAACTGCAAGATGACAAGCATGGAAAGCAGAATTAAGCTAGCAGATGAAAGAGTTCAGAAGAGGAATAAGCATGATCTGTAAAAAACACAGAAAGAAAACACAGAAAGAAAGAACAAAGCCTACAAGAGATGTGCGATTATATCAAGAGACTGAACCTACTCCTGATTGGCATCCTGGAAGAAGATGGAGAACACCTTGGAGCATGTATTCAGGTGGTTATCCAAGAAAACTTTCCCCATCTCACCAGAGATGTGACCAGCCAAATACAATAGATACAGAGAACCCCCACAAGACATCAAATGAGAAGACCAACCCATAGACACAAAGTAATTCACCTGCACAAAGTAGATACAAAAGAAAAAATAAAAAAGGCAGCAAGAGAGGTCAAACTACCTACTGGGGAAAACTAATCAGAATAGCAGCAGACCTATTGGCAGAAACACTATAAGCAAGAAGGGACTGGAGTCCAATATTCAAAGTCCTCAAAGATAAACAATTTCAACCAAGAATTTCCTACACAGCAAAGCTCAGCTTTGTCAGCAATGAAAATTAAAATCCTTCCCAGACATCCATTCCCTAAGAGATTATTCAGCTTCCAGACTGGCAGCTCTATAGGAGACACTTAAAAAGGTATTAAGCACAGAAGAAAGAAAAAGAAAGACCACACACTTCTCAAAAGAACAGCAGAACACAGAATCAACAGAGAATACATCCAACAGCAAACTTAAAAACACACATATATCAACCTCAAAGCTAAAAAAAACCCAAAGAAACAACAAAAAAACTTTATAAGAACATCATGATGGGGATAAACAACCACAATTCAATAATCAGCCTGGGAGGCAGAACTTAAGGTGGTGACCAGGCAGGTGGGACTGTAAGAGTCTCTGCAAAAGCAAGTGTCCATAAAGACTCTCTATGTGAGTAGGTATGCGCTGGTGGGAGAGTGAGTCTGTCTGAGGGGAGACTCAGGTTCATGCACCTGAGGACAGCTCTGAGGGTGACTGCAAACCCCCACTGCCCTGAGTTTGGAGTGTGGGCATGCAAGACCATTCATGGGATGTTCCTGAGAAAAACCTGCCAAAGTCAGCTGATTCTTATCACCTGGCACCTGGCCCACACCATCACCTGCTATATTGTATCAGCTGGAGCCCCAGATCTGATCACCAGAGACAGAGGGTCTGGGAGAGAGGGAGAGTAGCCCCCTCCCCTGTGAGGAGATGCTGACCGCAACCATTTTCTCTATCCCAGGACCAGGCAGAGATCTGCATTGCCCCACCCAGCTCTGCCCATCTCCGCCTAGCCTCCAACTTGGGATCTAAGGTAATCTCATCAAACTGGGAGAGACAGAAGCCCCTCCCCCATGCTAGATCAGACGGTCAGATCTGAGTGGCAGATTTGACAAGTTGTAAGCTGAGTCCAGATCTGATCCACCCTCCTCCCACAGTAGGCCTGAGGCATCTAACCCAAGTTGTGAGCACATCAGCTTGTTCCGAGAGTGACCCTATCATCCTGTGCTGAGAGCTAGAGACCAGAGCTGAAAGGATGTTGTACTTACAGAATGACCTCAGAGCAAGTTTTGTTCCTTGTTTTTATTTTTTTAATTTTAATTTTTTGTCTCCTCAGTTTAGTTTTTGTTTTAGTTTTTTTCTCTTTCTGTTTTTGATAATGTTTTTGCACTTGCTTTGGTTCTGTTACTTTACTGATTTTTTTTCTTTTCTTTAGACTTCGTGTTTATGGATGGGAAGATACAGCAATAGAGACGTCTTGTTGGATTGTGTGTTTGTATGATTATCTGTGTGTTTTAGGTTTTTGGTTTTTTTTTTTTACTCTTTTCTGTCTTTGTATCTCTTTTCATTTTTTAGTTGGTACATCTGTCTGTTTTCCCTCCTACTCTTTTCTCTCTTGCCCCACCTCCCTCCTTTTTCCATTCTTTTCTTTTTTATTACCTCATTTTGCTTCCAGGAAGCAAACCTATACCCCCCTGCATGGAAAGATTGTAAGGCAGTGGGTTGTGGATTCCAGGGTGCCCATATACCTGTTGGTGGATACTGGGATCTGCAGATAGATTTTGAATCACAGTTCCCCCCTTAATTAAATCTCAAAACTGCAAAAGTACAACCCCCACCACACAGTCCAGCTTCAGAATTGAACAAAGCCAGAGGATCCACATAATGAAGAATAGGAGACTGAGCAAACAGAAGTAAAAGCAACCCCACCATTCTGAAAAACAGAACTAAGAAGAGGGAAAAAAAATGTGGGGGGAATTTACACAAAGAAAAACCAAAATAAGAATATGAGCCTCACATAGATCCCTGTGAGGCCAAACACTGAGAAAACAGAGTACAGAATGCAAACAGTGAACAACCCGCAGATTGGTTGCAAACTACAAACCCAGATATCAAAACATTAATAGAGAGAAAAATAGAATTGAAGAGAGACAAAAGGAAAATATGAAGGAGTTGATGACTGAGATAGCAGTAAAGAATACTGTGAATGAAATAAATAACAAACTGATAAGCATGAAAAGCAGAATCAATCAAGCAGAAGAAAGACTCTCAGAGCTTGAGGACCAAAATATAAAGCTAACCCAAACTGTCAAAAACATAGAAAAGACGCTTAAAAAGTCAGAACAAAACCTTCAAGAGATGAGCAATTATTTCAAGAGGCCAAATTTAAGAGTAATTGGACTTCCTGAGGCAAAAAGAGAGACAGAGACCATGTAATGGAACAAACATTACATGAAATGATTCAAGAAAACTTCCCTCATCTTATCAGTGATGTGGCCAATCAAACACAAAAGATTCAGAGAGCCCCTGCAAGACAACAAATGAGAAGACCAAATTCTAGACATATAGTAATTCACCTAAACAAAGTAGGCATAAAAGAAAAAATTCTAAAGGCAGCAAGAAAAACAGATCAGAATACCTACCGGGGAACACCAATTAGAATAGCAGCAGATTTATCTACAGAAACACTTCAGGCTAGGAGAGCTTGGAGCCCAATCATCAAAGTTCTCAAAGATAAATAATTTCAACCAAGAATAACCTACCCAGCTAACCTTCATGAGAGAGGGATAATTAAAATCTTTCCCAGAAATCTGATCCCTAAGAACTTACGCTGCCTCTAGACAAGCTCTACAGGAAACACTTAAGAAAGTACTAAACACAGAAAAAGGAAAAAAGAACTACAATATCCATCACAGGAGTGCAGGAAGATGATTGAAAATACATATGAATCAACTCAAAAATCAAAAGAAAGAGAGCAAGCAGCAACAACTCTACAAGAACTCACATTCCAATAATTAGCCTGAATGTGAATGGACTAAATACACCACTGAAAAGACATAGAATGGCAAAATGGATAAAATATCATGAGGCAACAACAATATTGTCTCCAAGAGACTCATCTTATCAGAAAGGACACTCTCAGACTCAAAGTAAGAGGATGGGAAGCAAAATTTCAGGCAAACAGAACTCAAAGAAAGCAGGAGTTGTGATCTTAATATCAGACAAAATACCCTTTAAGCTATCAAAAATTTAAAAAGATACAGAAGGCCACTATATAATGATAAATGGTTCAACCGGTCAACAAGAAATATCCATCTTAAACATATATGCACCCAACATAGGAGCACCAACTTTCATAAAACAACTTCTAGGCAAACTAAAAAAAGATATTGACTCTAACATTGTCATAGCTGGGGACTTTAAAACCCCACTCCCAATCAAAGACAGATCATAAAGACAAAAAATCAGCAAGGAGACTCAGAACCTCAATGTGACTCTTGACCAAATGAATTTAATTGATACCTACTGACACCCATCTCAATGACCACAGAATATACATTCTACTCATCACCACATGGAAGGTACTCTACAATAGACCACATCCTTGGTCATAAATCAAGCATAAACAAATTTCATTAGATTGAAACTTTGCCATGCAGCTTCTCAGCCACAGTGGAATAAAAATAAATATCAACACCAACAAAGTTCCTCCAAAACCCACAAATCATGGACACTAAAAACATAATGGTAAGCAATTCCTGAGTCAACATAGAAGATTAAAAGATACTCAGAAACAAATGAAAATGAAAAACATCTTACCAAACCCTCTGGGATGCCAAGAAATCAGTAGTAACAGGGAAATTCATATCTCTACAAACGCACATGAAGAAAATGGAAAGATCACATGTTAACAGTCTAAAAAGATACCTAAGGAAGCTGAAAAAGCAAGCCAACAAAACCCTAACTTCAGCAGAAGAATCCAGATCACCAAAATAAAAGCCCAAATCCAGGACATGGAAGACAAAAAAATTAATACAAAAAAAATCAATGAAACAAAAAGCTAGTTCTTTGAAAGGATAAACAAGATTGATGGTCCCCTAGCTAGACTAACTGAGAAAAAGAGAGAAAAACCCAAATAAACTCAATCAGAAGCACAAAAGATGAAGTCACAACTGACCCTGAAGAAATACAAAAGATTATCAGAGATTTCTATGTACACTTGTATGGAAACTTGAAAGCCTAAAGGAAATAGAGGACTTTCTGACAACACACCACCTCTCCAGGTTTAAACAAGAAGAAATCGAGACCCTAAATAGAGGAGTAACAATCCAGAAAGTTGACTATGTCATAAGAAAACTATGACTTTCCAGCAGAATTCTACAAAACATACAAGGAGGAACTGATACCAATCCTATTGAAAGTATTCCAGGTGTTTGAGAAATATGGAACTCTCACCCAAAACATTTTATGAAGCCAACATCACATTGATACCCAAGCCAGGTAAAGATTCAACAAAGAAAGAGAACTACAGGCCAATATCCTGGATGAACATAGATGCTAAAATTCTGAACAAGATCCTAGCAAACGAGATTCAACAACACATCTCAAAAATCATCCACCATGACCAAGTAGGTTTCATCCCTGGGATGCAAGTCTGGTTCAACATTTGTAAGACCATAAATGTAATTAAATACACCAACAGATGTAAAAACAAAAACCACATGATTATATCATTAGGTACAGAAAAATCTTTTTATAAAATCCAGCACCCTCTCTTGTTACAAACCCTCGAGCATCTTGGTATAGACGGAATATATCTCAAAATAGTAAGAGCCATCTCCGAGAAACCCACAGCCATCATACTGCTAAACAGACAGAAACTGGAACCATTCCCCTGAAAAATGGAACAAGAAAAAGATGCCCATTCTCACCCCTCCTGTTCAACATAGTTTTAAAAGTTCTAGCTAGAGCAATCAGAGAAGAAAGGTGATCAGGGGTATCCAAACAGGAAAAGAAGAAATTAAGTTATCCCTCTTTGCAGATGACATGATTCTATACCTCAAAAACTCAAGAGAATCTGTCAAAAACCTCCTTGCTCTGATAAAGGACTTTGGCAAAGTTTCAGGGTGTAAAATAAATGTGAAAAGGCAATCACATTTTTATAGACCAATAATAAACAAACAGAAACCAAAATAAAAAGCACAATTCCATTCATAATACCACAAAAAAATGAAATACCTTGGCATCTTCCTAAACAGAGATGTGAAAGACCATTACAATGAAAATTACAAAACACTGCTCAAAGAAATCAAAGATAAGATAAACAAGTGGAAAATATTCCATGCTCATGGTTTGGAAGAATCAACATTGTTAAGATGTCCATTCTACCTAAGGCAATCTACAGATTTAATGCAATCCCCATAAAATTACCAGCAACATTCTTTTCAGACCTAGAAACAACAATACAGAAATTCATATGGAAACATAAATGACCACACATATCCAAAACAATTATCAACAAAAACAAAACAAACCAGGAGGTATCACACTCTCAGACTTTAAACTTTATTATAAAGCTACAATAATCAAAACAGCCTAGTATTGGTACAAGAACAGGAATATAGGCCAATGGAATAGAATTGAGATTCCAGAAGCAAAACCTCAATTTCTCAACCTACTCATCTTCAACAAACCTCCACCACCCACTACTGGGGAGAGGAGAACCTATTCAGTAAATGGTGCTGGGAAAACTGGCTGACCACATGCAGAAGATTGAAACAGGACCCCTACCTATCCCCAGACACAAAAATTAACTCTAAATGAATCACAGACCTAAATGTAAAACCTCAAACTATAAGAACCTTAGAAAATGCAGGAGACACTCTTATGGAAGTTGGAACTGGCAACCTATTCCTGATCAAAACCTGAAGTGCCCAGGCCAGAAGAGATAAGATAAACAAGTGGTACCTCATTAAACTGACAAACTTCTGCAAAGCAAAAGAAACCATCAAGAGAGAAGGGAGACAGCCCATAGACTGGGAAAAAATATTTGCCAAATCTATGTCTGACAAAGGCTTAACATCAAGGATCTACAAAGAACACAAATGTGCTGAAAAAAAAAAAAAAAGACAAAGTGCCCCATTACAAAGTGGGCAAAAGATATGAATAGACAGTTATCAAAAGAAGACACAAGCAGCCAACAGATACATGAAAAAATGTTCAGCTTCACTAGTCATCAAAGAAATGCAGATTAAAACTACACCGAAATACCACCTAACTCTAGTCAGAATGGCCATCATCAATAACAAAAAATAACAGATGCTGGAAGGGATGTGGCAAAAGGGAATACTTCTACACTGTTGGTGGGAGTGTAAACTAGTATAACCTCTGTGGAAAACAGTGTGGTGATTCCTAAAACTTCTCAAAATCGACCTTCCATATGACCCCGCAATTCCCCTACTGGGAATATACCCAAAATAACTCAAATCACTCTATAAAAAAGAGGTACCTGTACATGTGTGTGTATTGCAGCATTGTTCACAATAGCAAGAACATGGAACCAACTGTGCTGCCCATCAAAAGAGGACCGGATAAAAAAATGTGGTTTCATATACACAATGGGATATTACTCAGCCATAAAGAAGAACAAAATCATGAAGTTCACAGCAATCTGGATGGACTTAGAGTCTATAATACTAGTGATCTTTCACAGAAACAAATAATTGAATATCAAATGTTCTCACTTTTATAAGTGGATCTTGAACAACTATTGTAATAATATAAGAAAAGGATTGACAATAGTGAGAAACGGTGGAGGTTTGTGGGGCTGGTGAGGTGGGATTGGCAGTGGTGGGAATCTGCCTGGGGAAGGGGTGGCACACCACATCAACAGGGGTACCTACACAATGAATATTTGTATGCATAACCCTGAATTGTATGCCACAATTTTAAAATTTAAAAAAAAGCCTGAATGTGAATGGACTAAATGACTACTGAAAAGACACAGAATGGCAAACTGGATTAAAAAAAAACCATGATCCAATTATTTACTGCATCCTGGAGACTCATCTCAACCCAGGAACACAAACAGACTCAAAGTTAGAGGATGGAGAATAATTTCCAGGCAAAAGGATCCCAAAAGAAGGGAGAAGCCATGATCTTAATATCAGACAAAACAACATTTAAGCTATCTAAAATTTTAAAAGATATAAAAGGATACTACATAATGATAAAATGTTCAATTCATCAACAAGAAATATCCATCCTAAACATATGTGCTTCCAACACAGGAGCACCAGCATTTATAAAGCAACTACTAAGTAAACCAAAAATTAATATTGACTCTAGCCCTATTATAGCTGGGTGCTTAAATACCCTACTAACAACCCTTTATAGATCATCGAGGCAAAAAATTCAAGAGATCTGGAACCTCAACTTGATACTTGACCAAATGGACTTAATAGATACCTACAGAATATTCCACCCAACAGCCACAGAATATACATTCTACTCACCACCACATGGAACATACTCAAAGATTGATCACATCCTTGGTGATAAATCAAGCAAAAACAAATTCCATAAGGTAGAAATATTGCCAGACACATTCTCAGACCACAGTGAAATAAAAATAAATATCAACATCAACAAAATTTCTCCAAAGCCCACCATGACATGAACACTAAACAGCATGATGCTGAACAACTACTGGATCAACACTGAAATCAAAGCAGAAATTAAAAGATTCCTGGAAACAAATGAAAATGAAGAAACATCTTATCAATACTTCTGGAATGCCATGAAATCAATTCTAAGAGGGGAATTTATATCTCTGTGAATACACATCAAGACAGCACAAAGATCATGTGTTGAGAGCCTAACAAATCACCCAAGGAAGCTGGAAAGACAAGACCACCAAAACCCAATTTTAGTAGAAGAATCCAGATCACCAATGTACAAGCCCAAATACAGGACATAGAAGACAAAAATATCATACAAAATATCAACAAAACAAAAAGCTGGTTCTTTGAAAGGATAAACAAGATTGATGGACCCCTAGCCAGAATGATCAAAGAAAAGGGAGAAAAAATCCTAATAAACACAATCAGAAATACAAAAGATCAAATCACAACTGACCCTGAAAGAAATACAGAAGTTTATCAGAGATTACTAAGCACACCTGTATGGAAACAAACTTGATAACCAAAATAAAGTGGAGGACTTTTTAATATCACATAACTTCCCAAGGTTGAGGCAAGAGTACAGTGAAACACTAAACAGACCAATAATAACCCAGGAAACTGACACCAGCATAAGAAAACTACTTACAAAAAAGAAGTTCTGGACTGGATGACTTTTCAGCAGAATTCTACAAAACATAAAAGGAGGAGCTGATGCCAATCCTATTGAAAGTACTCAGGTAATTGAGAAGGATGAAATTCTCCACAAATCAATTTAGGATTATAACATCACACTGATACCAAAACCGGGTAAGGATTAAAAAAAAAAAAAATAGAAGTAAAGGCCAATATCCCTAATAAACATAGAGGCAAATATTCTCAACAAGATCCTAGTAAACCAGGTCCAACAACACATCTCAAAAATCATCCACCATGACCAAGTAGGCTTTTTACCTGGAATGCAGGCCTGGTTCAACATCTGTAAGACCATGAATGTAAAAACATCAATATATGTAAAAACAAGACCACATGATTATATCATTAGATGCAGAAAAAACTTTTGATAAAAATCCAGCATCCCTTCTTGATAAAACCCTTCAAACATCTAGATATAGAAGGAACATACCTTAAAATAGTAAGCATCATCTATGATAAACCCACAGCTAGCATGTTGCTAAATCGACAGAAACTGGAAGCATTTCCCCTGAAAACTGGAACAAGACAAGGCTACCCACTTCCTAGCTAGAGTAATTAGACAAGAGAAGGGATAAGGGGTATCCAAATAGGAAAAGAAGGAATTAAGTTATCACTCTTTGTTGATGATATGATCCTATACCTCAAAAATTCAACAGAATCTGTCAAGAACTTCCTTGCACTGATAAAAGACTTTGGCAAACCTTGGGGTACAAAATTAATGTGCAAAAGACAGTTGCATTCTTATACACCAAAAGCAAGCAGGTGGAAAACCAAATAAAAAGCACCATCCCATTCACAATAGCCACATGCAAAAAATGAAATACCTCGGCATCCTCCTAACCAGAGAAGTAAAAGACCTTTACAATGAAAGCTACACAACTCTGCTCAAAGAAATCCAATAAGACAAAAACAAATGGAAAAAATATTTCGTGCTAATACATAGAAAAATCAACATTGTTAAAATGTCCATCTTGCCAAAGGCAATCTACAGATTCAACACAATATCCGTAAAATTACCAACATTTTTATTTTCAGACCTGGAAATGACACTATAGAAATTAATATGGAAGTATAAATGACCACAAATAGCCAAAACAATCTTTAGTAAAAGAAACAAAGCAGGAGTTATCACATTTACAGACTTCAAACTTTACTATAAGCCTACGGAAATGAAAACAGCCTGGTATTGGTACAAGAACAGGTATATGACCCAATGGAACAGGATAGAGATTCTGGAAGCAAAATCTCAATTTCTCAACCAACTCATCTTTGACAAAGCCTTCACCAACAATCACTGGGGTGAGGTGAACCCATTCAGTAAATGGTGCTGGGTTACACTGGCTGGCCACATGTGGAAGATTGAAACAGGATCCCTACAGATCGCCATACACAAAAATCAACTCTAAATATATCAAAGTCCTAAATGTTAAACCACTAACTACAGGAATCTTAGAAAATGCAGGAGATTGAAACTGGCAACCAGCTCCTGATCAAAACCCCAAGTGCCCATGCCATAAGGGATAAGATAGACAAGTGAGATCTCATCAAACTGAAAAGCTTCTGCAAAGCCAAAGAAACCACCAAGAGAATGGGGAGACAGCCAAAAAAATGGGGAAAAATATTTGCCAACTGTTTATCTAACAGAAGCCTAACATCCATGATCTACAAGGAAGTCAAACATACTGAAAGGAAAAAAAACAAATAGCCCCATTAAAAAGTGGGCAAAAGACACGAATAGACACTTCTCAAAAGAAGACATACAGACAGCCAACAGACACATTTAAAAGTTCTCAGCTTCACTAATCATCAGAGTAATCCAAATCAAAGCCATATTGAGATACCACCTAACCCCAGTAAGAACGGCCATCATTAATAAAACAAACAACAACAGATACCGGCAAGGATGTGGAGAAAAAGGAATGTTTCTACAGTGCTGGTGGGAATGCAAACCAGGGCAGCCTCTGTGGGAAACAGTGTGGCGATTTCTGGAAGAACTAGAAATGACCATCCATATGACCCAGCAATCCCCCTATTGGGAATATACCCCCTATTGGGAATATATCCCCCTATTGGGAACTGAAATCATTCAACGAAGAATATACCTGTACCCGCATGTTTATTGCTGCACTATTCACAATAGCAAAAACATAGAACCAACCATGCTGCCCTTTGAAACTGGGCTGGGTAAAAAAATGTGGTACATATACACAATGGGATATTATGCAGCCATAAAAAAAGACAAACATATAAAATTTGCAGCAACTTGGATGGATTTAGAGTCTATCATACTCAGTGATCTATCACAGAAACAGAAAACTGAGTACCACACATTCTCACTCATAAGTGGACTTTGAACGGTTATCATAATACTATAAGAAAAAGATTGGCAGTAGTGGTAAAGTGCTGGGGGAGGGGGATGGTAATGGCAGAAGCGAGAAACTGCCAGGGAGGGGAAGAACACCTCATCAACCAGGGTACCTACACAATGAGCATTTGTACACCTAACCCTGAATTGTACCCCATCAAAAATAAAATATTGAAAAAATAACTTCAATGAATTTTTGTTTTAGTTCTAACAGGTTTTACTTTGTGTATGTGTGGACTCTCAGGGTTTATTACATATATGATGTCATCTGCATACAAAATGAATTGTACTTTTTTCTTTTAAATTTGGGTGACCTTTATATATTTTCTCTTGTCTAATTGCTTTGACTAGGATTTCCAGTACTATGTTGACTAAAAATGGTGAGAGTGATAATCCTTTCCTTTTAGAGCAAAAGCTTTCTATTTTCATTGTTAAGTGTGATGCTACCTATGAGTTTTTCATATGTTATGATTACTGTGTTGAGATACTTTTCTTTCCCAGTTTGAGTATTTTTATTAAGAAGGGGTATTGACTGTCAAATGCTTATTTTGCCTTAGCTGAGATAATCATGTGATTTATGTACTTTATTCTATTATAATTAAGTATTGTGCTTATTGATTTCTATATATTTTTTCTCTTTTCTCTCTTTTTCTTTTTTTATTTTAAAGATGTGGGGTACAATTCAGGGTTAGATATACAAATGTTCATTATGCAGGTACCCTTGTTGATAGTGGGTCCCGCCCTCCCCTGGCAGTTTCCCTCAACTGCCAATTCCTTTCTTATAGTACTATGATAATTGTTCAATATCCACTTATGAGTGAGAACATATGGTACTCTGTTCTTTGTTTCTGTTATAGATCACTGAGTATGATAGACTCTAAATCCATCCAGGTTGCTGCAAAGTCCATATGTTTGTCTTTCTTTATGGCTGCATAATATTCCACTGTGTATATGTACTACATTTTTTAAATCCAGTCCAGCTTCGATTGGCAGCATGGTTGGTTCCATGTTTTTGCTACTGTGAATAGTGCTGCAATAAACATGCATATGCAGGTATCTTTTTTGTAGAATGATTTGAGTTCTTTCAGCTATAGACCCAGTAGGGTGATTGCTGGTTCATATGGAAGGTCAATGTCTAATTTTTTTAGAAATTACCACACTGTTTTCCAAAGAAATTGCACTAGTTTGCATTCCCACAAGCACTGTATAGAAATGTTCATTTTTCTCCTCATACTCGCCAGCATCTGTTGTTGTTTGTTTTATTAATGATATGGCCTTTCTTACTGGGATTAGATGATATCTCAATATGTTTTTGATTTGCATTTCTCTGATGATTAGTGAGGCCAAGCATTTTTTTATGTGTCTGTGAACTGCCCATCCATATTCTTTTGAGAAGTGTCTGTTCATGTCTTATGCCCACTTTTTAATGGGACAGTTTGTTTTTCTCTTTTTGGCACATTTGAGTTCCTCGTAGATCCTAGATGTTAGGCTTTTGTCAGATATACAGTTAGCAAATACTTTCCCCTATTCTGTCGGCTGTCTCCCTGCTCTCTTGAAGGTTTCTTTTGCTTTGCAGAAGCCTGTCAGTTTGATGAGTTCCCATTTGTCTATCTTATTTCTTAAGGTATTCGCATTTAGAATTCTGAATAGGAATTGGTTACCAGTTCCAATTTCCATAAGGGTGTCACCTACGTTTTCAAAGATTCTTATAGTTTGAGGTTTTACGTTTAGATCTTTGATCCATTTAGAGTTAATTTTTGTGTATGGTGAGAGATAAGGGTCCTGTTTCAATCCTCTGCATGTGATCAGCCAGTTTTCCCAGCACCGTTTACTGAATAGGTTCTCCTCTCTCCAGTGTTTGTTGTTGGAGACTTTGTCAAAGATGAGTTGATTGAGAAATTGAGGCTTTGCTTCCAGAATCTCTATCCTGTTCCATTGGTCTATATGCCTGTTCTTGTACCAACACCAGACTGTTTTGATTAGTGTAGTCTTATAGTAAAGTTTGAAATCTGGAAGTATAATACCTCCTGCTTTGTTTCTTTTGCTAAGGATTGTTTTGGCTATTTGTGGTTGTTCATGTATCCATGTGAATTTCTGTACTGTCATTTCCATTTCTGAGAAGAATGATACTGGTAATTTAATGGGTTTTGCGTTGAATCTGTTGATGCCTTTGGTAGGATGGACATCTTAACAATGTTGATTCTTCCTATCCATGAGTATGGAATATTTTTCCATTTGTTTGTGTCTTCTTGAATTTCTATGAGCAGTGTTTTGTAGTTCTCATTGTAAAGGTCTTTCATGTCTCTGGTTAGGAAGATGCTGAGGTATTTCATTTTGTGTGTGTGACTATTGTGAATGTGATTGTGCTTTTTGTTTGGTTCTCTAATTGCTTGTTGTTGGTATATAAAAATGCAACTGTCTTTTGCATATTTATTTTGTTCCCCAAGACTTTGTCAAAGTCCTTTATCAGTGAAATTGGGTTTTTGACAGACTCTTTTGGATTTTCAAGGTTTAGGATCATATCATCAGCAAAGAGGGATAACTTGACTTCCTTTTTCCTATATGAATACCCCTGATTTCTTTCTCTTGTCTAATTGCTCTAGCTAGACTTCTAGTCCAATATTCAACAAGAGGGGTGAGAGTGGACAGTCTTGTCTTGTTCCAGTTTTCAGGGGAAATGTTTTCAGTTTCTGTCCACTTAGCAATATATGTTAGGGGTAGTTTATCATAGATGGTTCTTACTATTTTGAATATGTTCCTTCTATACCTAGGTGCTAGAGACTTTTTATCAGGAAAGGATGCTGAATATTATCAAAAGCTTTTTCTGCATCTAATGAGATAATCATATGGTTCATGTTTTTGCATCTGTTGATGCATGTAATTACATTTATGGTCTTGCAAATGTTGAACCAGCCCTGCATCCTGGGGAGGAAGCTTACTTGGTCATGGTGAATGACTTTTGAGATGTGATTCTGAATCTGATTTGCTAGAATCTTGTTGATGACTTTTTGCATCTATGTTTATAAGGGATATTGTTCTCTTTTGGGGGGGACCTTTACCCGGTTTGGGTATCAGTGTGATGTTTGCTTTGTAAAATGATTTGGGGAGAAGTCCACATCTTTCTCAATTGCCTGGAATACTTTCAATAGGTTAGCATCAGTTTCTCTTTGTATATTTTGTAGAATCCTGCTGGAAAGCCATCTGGTCTAGGGCTTTTTTTGGTAGGAAGTTTTCTTATGACACAGTCAATTTCCTGGATTGTTATTGGTCTATTTCGTGTCTCAATGTCTTCTTGTTTCAACCTGGAGAGATTGTGTGTTGTCAGAAAGTCCTCCATTTCATTTAGGTTATCAAATTTGTTTTCACATATGTGTACATAGTAATCTCTGATAATCTTTTGTATCTCTTTGGGGTCAGTTGTGACTTGATATTTTGTATTTCTGATTGTGTTATTTTGGGCTTTTTCTCTCTTTTTCTTGGTCATTCTGGCTAGGAGTTTATCAATCTTCCTAATTCTTTCAAGGAACCAGCTTTTTATTTTGTTGATGTTTTCTATATTTTTGTCTTCTGTGTCCTGCATTTGAGTTCTTATTTTGGTAATTTGGATTATTCTGGTAAAGTTAAGGTTGTGGTGGTCTTCTCTTTCTAGCTCCCTTAGGTGATTTGTTAGGCTCTCCATTTGTGATCTTTCCATTTTCTTGATGTGTGCTCATAGAGATATAAATTCCCCTCTTAGAACTGATTTCATGGTATCCCAGAAGTTTTGGTAAGTTGTTTCTTCATTTTCATATGTTTCTAGAAATATTTCAATTGCTGCTTTGATTTCAGTGTTGACCCAGTAGTTGTTCAGCATCATGCTGTTTAGTGTCCATGTCTTTGTGGGCTTTGGGGAAATTTTCTTGTTGTTGATATTTATTTGTATTCAACTGTGGTCTGAGAAAGTGCATGGCACTATTTCAACCCTATGGAATTTGTTTATGCTTGGTTTATGGCCAAGGATGTGATCAACCTTGGAGTATGTTCCATGTGGTAATGAGTAGAATGTATATTCTATGGTCATTGGGTGGAATAATCTGTCAGTATTTATTAAGTCCATTTGATCAAGTGTCACATTTAGGTTCTGGATCTCCTTGTTGATTTTTTGCCTTGATCATCTATCAAGGGCTGTTAGTGGGGTATTCAAGTCCCCTATATAATAGTGTTAGAGTCGATATCTTTTTTTAGTTTGCTTAGTAGTTGCTGTATAAATGCTGATGCTCCTGTGTTGGGTGCATATATGTTTGGGATGGATATTTCTTGTCAATAGATTGTGCATTGTATCATTATATAGTGTCCTTTTGTATCTTTAAAATTTTTGATAGCTTAAAGGTTGTTATGTCTGATATTAAGATCTCAACTCCTGACTTCTTTTGTGATCCATTTGCCTGGAAACTTGTTTTTCATCCTTTAACTTTGAGTTTGTGTGCATCGCTTCTAGTAAGATGAGTCTCCTGGATACAGCAAATAATTGGTCATGGTTTCTTATCAATTTTGTCATTCTGATTCTTTTAAGCTGTGCATTTAGTCCATTCACATTCAAGCTGATTATTGAAATGTGATCATTTATCCCTGTCATGAGGTTCTTATAAAGTTTTGTTGTTTTCTTTTGACTTTGGGATTGATGTATGTGTGTGTTTTCAAGTTTCTTGTAGTGCTGTAATCACTGTTGATTCTGTGCTCTGCTATTCTCTTGTGAAGTGTGTGGTCATTCTTTTTTTTTCCTTCTTCTGTGCTTAATAACTTTTTAAGTGTCTTCTGTAGAGCTAGTCTGGAAGCTGCATAATCTCATAGGGATTCAATGTCTGGGAAGGATTTTAATTCTCCATCACTGATGAAGCTGAACTTGGATGGTTAGGAAATTCTTGGTTGAAATTGTTTATCTTTGAGGACTTTGAATATTGGACTCCAGTCCCTTCCTGCTTGTAGTGTTTCTGTCAATAGTTCTGTTGCTATTCTGATTTGTTTCCCCTGGTAGGTGGTCTGACCTGACTCTGTTGCTGCCCCTAGGATTTTTTTCTTTTGTGCCTACTTCATGTAGGCAAATTACTATGTGTCTAGGGGTTCATCCTCTCACTTTATGTCTTGTGGAGGTTCTCTGTATCTCTTGTGCTTGGCTGGTCACATCCCTGGTGAGATGAGGAATGTTTCCTGGGATTACTTTCTGAAACACTTGCTATAAGTTGTTCTCCATTTCCCTTTCCTCTTCTGGGATACCAATTAGGTGTAGGTTTGTCCTCTTGATATAATGACATATCTCTTGTAGGCTTTGTTCTTTCTTTCTAAGTTTTATTTCTATGTTTTTTACAGATCAGGTTAATTCCATGATCTGGTCTTCAAGTTCTGAGATTCTTTTTGGCTAGACTAAATCTGATTTTCATGCTTGTCATCTTGTTTTTTTTTTTTGATGAAATTTTTTATGGTCAAAATCTGTTACAAGTTCTTTCATTGTTGCATCTTGTCTTTCTTGAGTCTTATTCACTCTTTCCATCCATTCCCTAATCCCTGCCATATTCTGGGGAAAATCGTTGGTGATTTTCAATGTTTGGGCATCAAGTTCTGAATTTTCAGGAGTTTTCTCTTTGTTACACTTGAAATTACCTGCGGTCTTTCTTTGGTTTGTCCTCTTTGTAACAGATCTCTTTCTTTTCTCTTTAGTTCTGTTATTCAGTGTCAGTGGAAGAGGCTTTTCCTTCTGTTGTTTGCTCAGTCCTCTATTCTTCCCTGATCTGAGCTCTGGATTTGTTCTATTTTGAAACAGGATTCTGGGTGGGAAATTCTGCTGTCTCTTGTAGTGTTGTCAATTGAATAAGGTAAGGGATGGGGAGCTAGGTTTCAGAAGCTACTTGCAAATAGCAATGTTCACTGATTGTGGTATTTCCCCTGAGACCCACTCTTCACCACAGCTCTATATAATGGTGCAATGGGTATTTGTGTGTACCACATAAGTCTAAGATACAGTGACAGCAATGACCAGCACAGAGAAAAACAGAATGAAATAAGATATACCAGAATTTTTAAAAATAGAAAAGAAAGAAAAAAAAAAACAGATCATGAATGTAGAAACCAAATTAAAAAACAATTCAACACACACACAGACATACACACACACCCCAAAATGAACTGGAATGACAACAAAGTGAAACAAAACAAACAACAACAAAACCAGGAAAACTAAGCACACAGACACATGCCTTGCATAAGATGAATGGAGAGGAAAAAGAAAAAGAACAGGAAAAAAAACCAAATAACAAAAAAAAAAAACCCAAAGAATTCAGGTTAAACCTTCACACATATATTGACACACATCTTAAACTAAAAAAAAGAGATGAACAAAAGAGCAAAATCCAACAACATCAGAAACACTGAATGATGAACATCCAATCATTCACATACACACATCAACAGAAAACAAAAGAGAAAGAATAAGAAAAGAAAAAAGGGGCAGTTTCAGATCAAACTCTCACATACACATTCATGCACAAAGAAAAAATATTTAAAAATAGATGAACTAACAAGCAGTTAAAAAATTTTTTTAATTTTTTTTTAATTAAAAAAAGAAAAAAAGCCCTGCCCCCTTGTGGCAGGTTCTGTAATTGTTCCTCTCATCTGCTCTCTCCTTCAGAGCTTCCACTTCTTTCACTCTCTCCACAATATCTGGAACAGGGAAGGAGGAGGGGCAGTGGAGGTAGGTGGGGCTACAGAACTCCCCTTTCCCTCTTGTATGGTCGGGGAGATCTCCTCTGGTGGGGAGATACAGGATTGTCTCTTCCCCAGTTATGTATTCATGGGAGGTACCCCAGCCAGGCCTATCCTGGGATGGAGTTCTCCTATTGCAACTGAGTCCAGGTTCCGCCTGGGTTTGTCCCTCTCAGTTGTGGCCTGGCTGTGTGGGTTTGACCTTCAGAGAATTGCTGGGGAGGAGGAGTTTTAGGTCAGCCCTGGACTCACCAGATCTTTGGAGGTCTTCCCCATCCTTTTCTGGGCACACCCTTTATCCTGCAGCTGGATCAAGGTAAGGGGTGGGGCATCTGGGACTTAGCACTTGTCAGGTCCCTCTGAAGTTTGTGCTTTCAGGATATTCCCTCTGGGTCATGATAAACCTCTTAGTAGTTGATCTGCCAGTCACAGAGATCAGGTCTGTTGCTCCATGGTGAGCAAATCAGAGCACTTTCCTGCCACACCTTCATGATGGTGGCAGTTGCCTCTCTTCTTCTCCTCTCCTGTGGGACTCTGCCTCTGGGCTCCCTCTGCAGCTCCTGCTGCCAATGTTCAGCCAGGTGCTGGTGTGGTGAGGGAAAGCCTGGAGCCAGGAGTCTATCCTGTTGCTCTGGTGAGGCAGAGTCTGGAGCCAGAAGTCTCTCCCCTCTGCTTCTTCACAGGAAAACTTTTGTCCACTAAAAAAAAATGGCACTCAGGTTCTGCAACCTGGGAAGTGCCAGGGACAAAGCAGAGAAGCTGAAACACCAGCTGCTGCACCAGGAGGGTCCTGGCCACTTGTTTACTAGACCCCACTTAGTCAGTCTCTCCCAGCATTTCCTTCCTAGAAAGGGTTTTGTTGAGAAAAAAGAAAAAAATGGCGCTCAGCTTCTGAGTTCAGGAATTGCTAGATTACAAGCTGAGCAGCTGTGGCACCAACCACTTCACCAGGAGATCCTTGGCCACAAGCTCCCTAGCCCTCACTCAGTTAGCCACTGACATGCCCACTCACTCACCAGCAAGTTCACAGAACTTTCCATACACTCACTCACTCATGCCAGAACTTGCATAGTCTGACTATTCGGCCACCATCTTCCCACTCTTCTCTGATTTCTATATATTAAAACACCCTTGAATTTGAGAGATAAATGCCAGTTGGTCATACTATACAATCTTTTCAATATGCTGTTAAGTTTGGTTTGCTAGTATTTCACAAGGAATTTTTGTCTTTGTGTTCATCAAGTATACTATCCTGTAGTTTACATTTCACATAGTATCTTTATCTGGCTTGATAATAAGGTAATGTTGGCTTCATAAAAGTGTGTTTAAAATAGTTTCTTCTTAAAATTTTGAAGACTTTGAGAAGATTTGGCCATAATTCTTTTGTAAATGTTTAGTAGATTTTCCAGTAAGCCCACTGGTCATAAACTTTTTTTTAGATGGAAGGTTTGTGATTACTGATTCAATCTTCTTACTTGTTGTAGATCTATTCATATTTTCTGTTCTTCATTATTCAGTCTTGGTAGATTATATGATTCTAGGCATATAATTTGTCCATTTCTTATAGATCATCCAGTTTATTGACATATAATTGTTAACAGTCTTTTAAAATTCTTTTTCTGTGGGATCAGTTCTATTGTCTCCTCTTTCAATTCTGGTTTTAGTTATCTAAGACTTCTTTCTTTTTTCTTAGTTATTCTAGCTAAGGGTTTTTATCTTTTCAAAAAACCAACTCTTGGTTTCCTTGTTTTTTAATTGTTTTTAATTCTATATTTTGGTTATTTTTGCTGCAATATTTATTTTCTTTTTTCTGGGAACTTTGAGTTTACTTAATTCTTTTTTATCTACTTTTTTCAGATGTAAAGGCCAGTTGTTGATTTGAGATTTTTTTTAAAACTGCAGGCATTTATCACTCTAAACATCTTTCTGAGTACTAATTTTGCTGTATCCTATAAGTTTTGATATGATGTGATATGTTGATCTTTCAATTTTTTTGTTTTCTTTCTTTCTTTTCTTCCCCCCATTTTTTTAGGGACAGAGTCTCAGTTTATTTCACATTGGCAAAAGTGCAATGATCCAATTACTGGTCACTATAACTTCAAATTTGGGGGCTTAAGGTAGCCTCCCACCTCAGCCTTTCAAGTAGCTTGACCTACAGGCACATACTACAAGGTCTGGCTATTTGTTTATTTATTTATTTGTAAAGACAGGGTCTTGCTGTGTTTCCTGGACTGGTCTTGAAGTTCTAGCCTCAAGTGGTCTTCCCTCTCCAACTTCAAGTCCTGGGATTACAAGCATGGGTTATTGTTCTTATCTACTTTTTAAAATTTGCTTCAAGATAGTTTCTAATCTGCTTTTTATTTCTTCTTTTTCAAGTGTTTTCTTTTAAATTTCCAGATATTTGAGAATTTTCCAATTTTTATACATGTATTGAGTTCTACTTTCATTTCATTGTAGTCAGAAAAGATAGTATGATTTGAAACTCCTTAAGTTTGTTAAAACTTTCTCTGTTGGCTAATATGTAATCTATTCTATACAATCTTCCATGTGTTCTTGAGAACAAGATATTAGATGGACTGTTTTGTATATGTCTCCTAGGTTGAATTGTTCTATACTGTTGTTTAAGTTTTTGTTGCCTTATTGATCTGACTGGCTGTTCTATCCATTTTCAAAAATGAGATTTTCAAATCCCGTCATTTTATTATTATTTTAACTTTTAATTTTTTTATTTTAAAGATGTGGGGCACAATTCAGCGTTAGGTATACAAATGTTCATTATGTAGGTACCTTTGTTGGTGAGGTGTGCCTCCCCTTCCTCAGGCAGACTCCCACTACAGGCAATCCTGCTTCCCCTTTCCCCCTCCCCCCAGCAGTTTCCCATTACTGCTAATCCTTTTCTTATAGTATTACAATAATTGTTCAAGGTCCATTTATGAGTGAGAGGGTGTGATACTCAGTTCTTTGTTTCTGTGAAAGATCACTCAGTATTATAAACTCTAAGTCCATCCAGGTTGCTGTGGAGTTCATGATTTTCTTTCTTTATGGCTGCATAATATTCCATCATGTTTATGTACCACATTTTTTTTTACCCAGTTCTCTTTTGGTGGGCAACATGGTTGGTTCCATGTTCTTGCAATTGTGAACAATGTTGTGATAAACATACATGGGTAGGTGTCTTTTTTTATAGAGTGATTTGAGTTCTTCTGGGTATAGTCCCAGTAGGGGGATTGCGGAGTCAAATGGAAGGTCAGTTTTTAGAGTTTTTAGGAATCGCCACACTGTTTTGACAGAGGTTGTACTAGTTTACACACCCATCAACAGTGTAGAAGTGTTCCCTTTTCATTGCATCCTCTTCAGCATCTGTTGTTTTTTGGGTTATTGATGATAGCCATCCTGACTGGAGTTAGGTGGTATCACAGTGTCATTTTAATTTGCATTTCTTTGATGACTAGTCAGGCTGAGCATTTTTTCATGTATCTGTTGGCTGCTTATAGATCTTCTTTTGAGAAGTGTCTATTCATATCTTTTGCCCACTTTGCAATGGGGCTGTTTTTTTCTTTTCAACACATTTAAGTTCCTTGTAGATCTTAGGTGTTAGGCCTTTGTCAGATACACAGTTGGCAAATATTTCTTTCCCATTCTGTGGGCTGTCTCCCCTCTCTCTTGATGGTTTTGTTGGCTTTGCAGAAGCTTGTCAGTTTGATGAGGTCGTACTTGTCTTTCTTATCTCTTATGGAATGGGCACTTGGGGTTCTGAATAGGAATTGGTTGCCAGTTCCAATTTCCATATGGTCGTCTCCTGCATTTTCTAAGGTTCTTATGGTTTTGAGGTTTTACATTTAGGTCTTTGATCCACTTAAAGTTGATTTTTGTGTATGGTGATAGGTAGGGATTTTGTTTTAATCTTCTGCATGTGGTCAGCCCATTTTCCCAGCACCATTTATTGAATAGCTTCTCCTTTCCCCAGGCGTTGGTGGTGGAGGCTTTGTCGAAGATGAGTTGGTTGAGAAATTGAGGTTTTGCTTCTGGAATCTCTATCCTGTTCCATTGGTCTATATGCCTGGTCTTGTACCAATACTAGACTGTCTTGGTTATTGTAGCTTTATAATAGAGTTTAAAGTCTGGGAGTGTGATACCTCCTGCTTTTTTTTTTCTTTTCTTTTTTTTTTTTGCTGAGGATTGTTTTGGTGATTCGTGGTCTTTTATGTTTCCATATGTTCTTCTATATTGTTGTTTCCAGTTCTGAGAAGAATGCTGCTGGTATTTTAATCAGTATTGCATTAAATCTGTAGATTGCTTTGGATAAGATGGACTTCTTAACAATGTCAGTTCTTCCTATCCATGAGCATAGAATATTTTTTCATTTGTTTGGATTATCTTGATTTCTTTGAGCAGTGATTTGTAGTTGTCATTGTAAAGGTCTTTCATGTCTCTGGTTAGGAAGATGCGAAGGTATTTGATTTTTTTCTGACTGTTTTGAATTGGATTGTGCTTTTATTTGGGTTTCTGTTTGTTTATTGTTGCTGTATAGAAATGCAACTGTCTTTTGCACATTGATTTTATACCCTGAGACTTTTTCAAATTTCTTTATCAGTGCAAGTAGATTTTTGACAGATTTTCTTGGATTTTCAAGATATAGAATCATGCCGTCTGCAAACAGGGATAACCTGACTTCCTCTTTTCTTGTTTGGATACCCCTGATCTCCTTCTCTTGTCTGATTGCTCTAGCTAGGACTTCCAAAACTATGTTGAAAAGATGTGAGAGTGGGCATCATTGTCTTTCTCCAGTTTTGAGGGGAAATGGTTCCAATTTCTGTCTGTTTAGAAGTATACTGGTTGTGGATTTCTCATATATGGCTCTTACTATTTTGAGATATGTTCCAATCCCCTATTATTATTACTACTATCAATTTTTCTCTTTAATACTGTCAATGATTTCTTCCTATGTTAGGGTACTTGATGTAAAGTGCATATATTTTATAAATGTTATGCTTTTCTGGTGAACTGATCTTTTAATCATTATATAATATCTTTGGGGGGGT
The DNA here is from genome assembly GCA_027257055.1 of Cephalopachus bancanus. Lineage (NCBI taxonomy): Eukaryota > Metazoa > Chordata > Mammalia > Primates > Tarsiidae > Cephalopachus > Cephalopachus bancanus. Next base: position 277,551 of record JAPVLO010000776.1, read on the forward strand.
TGGTCTTTTTTGACAGTTTTTATTGTAAAATATATTTTATCTGATATTAGTATGGCCACTCCAGTTCTTAATTGGTTACAATTTGCATGGAATGGCTTTCTCTATACTTTCACTTTCAGTCTATTTGTATCTTTAAAGTTAAGGTGAGTGTGTGTTCTCTCAAATCATTCAGATACTTTAAAATAATTTGTTTGCTGTATTTGACAGGTAATTAATAGATTGCTGTTGTTTTGGAGTTGTTTCTGTATTTGTTGTTATTATATTTCATTCATCCATATTTTCATTTCTTCATGTGCCTTGTGATGTTTTTCAAAACATATTTTATGCATTTGAAAAAAAATCCACTTCTCCCAGTTTTTATGGGCTGGCTTTATATAGGGGAAACTGTTCACCATTCAGCCAAGTAGTAATTTTGGAGGATAAAAATTTATTGGCCTTATGCCCTGTTAGAGAGCCTTGCTGATTTCTTTTTCAAGAGATCATCACCTCTTCCCACCTTGTTTTTTTGTTTACAGTTATCCGATGTTGCAGCAGTAAGCCACACTTCTCTATTTCATTTTCAGTGGTGGCCCTGCATACAAAGTATGCTTCCTTGCTGTTTGTACCCCAGGTAAAGCAAGACAGAACCCAGTACTGCAGGAATCCTCTGAAAAGCTGAAACAAGGGTGGAATGTGTGCTCCACTCTTTCTTTTCAAGGGAGTATCTATAAACTGGGTGCCTTCTTCCCATTGTGCTGAAACTTTTCTGGCCTTTATCTGCAGCACTGCACAAACTCTAGAACCATTGCAAGCTGCCCCTTTTCTCCCACATGTTCAGTGACCCTCATACATCCTGTGTTGGTTCTGTCTGCACTCTGCATAAGGTGAGACAGAAACGAGTCCTTAGAGCCATCCTCTGAAAAGCCTAAATGTTGATGCAGCTTCTACTTCCTGTATGTTGTTTCTGCCAGGGAGAAGCCACAAATTGGATCTGTATATCCTCTCAATCATGTCAAACTTTGTTGACTTGGGCATGGAATGGTCACTGGTAGAGTGAACCAACCCTTTTAACCTGTTTAAATACAGGTGTTTTTAGTTCTGTGTTCACCTGAGTTACTGAAATCTTTTAAATGGTCTCTGAAGTTTTCATTAAGGTATTTTGGTTTTTACATTGTTGTAGAGTTAGTATCTCAGTGGAGGTAAGAGAACTGGAGTTCTTATTACACCATATTGCTGTTGTCACTCTCCTAATCCACTGACTTTTATTTTGATTCCTAAATCAAAGAAATATAACAGGCAAGATGACCATCTACTAAAGAAAAGTCCACAATTTGCTCACTCAAAACTCTTGGTGTGTTTCATGACAGAACACATATATGTCGATCAATGCACAATTTGGACATTCATGCCTAAGTGAGGAGAGATTGAGTAGCTATTTAAGGACTTCATAACCCCCTAAATCTGTGAAGCTTTTTGACAACACAGCTTTTTGAAGCACTAGTTAGAATTCTATTGACTATCAGTGTAAAATGCCCTTCTTAGTAAATTTTTCTCATGCTCAGTTCTTATTCCATTGACCAATGCCCATAGAAAATGTCACATATCACTTATCTTTCCCAATACATATTATTTGAATACTTAATAACCAAGGTGATCCACATAGTACTTAAAGTTGTAGTTTTATCAAATGGGAACTAAATTAATATAAGCAGATGATACTTATATTTTGAAAGTCAGGGCATGGCTCCAAAATCATATTCATCTTCAAGTAAAACCAAAGTACCAAAAATTTAAATTTTAAGCACTTGGCAGTAATTCTGAAATATTTTATTAAATCACTTTTAATATGTATTTCCATTTGGTTGGAATGCTAAAACGTTCAAGCTATAATAAAGGTTATAAATGTCAAATGAAACTAGTGAAATTATATAAAGTTAAAAGTTTTAAAACAAATTCATTTATTTAATAAAAGTAATTCAATGAAGACAGAAAATACATTTAGTTTTATGTTGCCAGGAAATTTATAAGCAGAATAAAATATTTTAATTTGTTGTATTATTTTGTACTTTTATTTTTAACTTGAGACAAAGAAATCTTGATTTCCAAAAACATTGACTTACAAAGGTGAGGTTAAAAGTGTGACCTGTAGAATTATTGCAGGGTCATATGGAAGGTCACTTTTTAGATTTTTTAGGAATTGCCAAACTGTTTTCCACAGAGGTTTATACTCCCACTAGTTCCACTAGTTTACACTCCCACCAAAAGTGTAGAAGTGTTCCCTTCTCTCCACATCCCCTGCGGCATCTGTTGTTTTTTGAGTTATTGATGATGGCCATCCTGACTGGAGTTAGGTTTTATCTCAGTGTGGTTTTCATTTGCATTTCTTTGATAACTAGTCAGGCTGAGCATTTTTTCATGTATCTGTTGGCTGCTAAGATGTCTTCTTTTGAGAAGTGCCTATTCATATCTTTTACCCACTGTGTAATGGGCTGTTTGTTTTTTTCTTTTTGGTATATTTAAGTTCCTTGTAGATTCTAGATGTTACGCCTTTGTCAGATATACAGTTGAAAATATTTTTTCCTAGTCTGTGGACTGTCTTCTCACTCTCTTGATGGTTTCTTTGACTTTGCAGAAGCTTGTAGTTTGATGAGATCCCACTTGTTTATCTTATCTCTTATGGCATGGGCACTTTGGGTTTTGATCAGGAATTGGTTGCCAGTTCCAATTTCCATAAGGGTGTCTCCTGCATTTTCTAAGGTTTTTATATTTGAGGTTTTACATTTAGGTCTTGGTTTCATTCAGAGTTTTTTTGTATGTGTGTATGGTGATAGGTAGGGGTCTCGTTTTAATCTTCTGCATGTGGTCAGCCAGTTTTACCAGAGGAACGCAAATTATTCTATGAAAAAGATATCTGCACATGTGTGTTTATTGCAGCACAATAGCAGAAAAATGGAATCAAATGTGCTGCTCATCAAAAGAAGCCTGGATTAAAAAAATTGTGGTACATATACATGATGGAATATTATGCAGCCATAGAGGAGGAAAAAATTATGGACTTTGCAGCAACTTGGATGGACTTAGAGTCTATAATACTGAGTGATCTATCACAGAAACAAAGAACTGATACCACATGTTCTCACTCATAAGCAGACTTTAACAATTATTATACTATAAGAAAGGTATTGACAGTAGTGGGAAACTGCCAGGGGAGTGGGGGCACATCTCATCAACAAGGTTACCTACATAATGAACATCTTTATACCTAACCTTGAATTGTACCCCATATCTTTAAAATAAATGTTTTTTAAAAGGTGTGACCTGTGATGAGGTCCACTACAACCCAAAATTACTACTTGTGTATTCTAATGTATATAGGCAGAAACCCAAGTAACATGTATGGGAATGGATTTTAAGAGTGGGAGGCAATAGTGGAAGAAACATAAAGTTTGATCAGGCCTAATTCACTGATATGGACTGACTAGCAGAGATTCTGCATTGACTGTTGCAGCTCAGGGAGTTAGAGACAGCTCTAAGAACTTGCCTAGTTGATTGGCTGAGACATGGATCACAAGATGGCTTAGAGTGAGCAAACTGAAAATGCCAAAACTGCTTTAGTTTTGTGTAGAAGAAAAATTTCAAAGGCTTAGGGAAATTAGAATGTTGGAACATAATTATCATTTAAGATCTGCTTACTCACACTGAAAGGATACAGAAGACATAATTTTCACTGACACTGTGAAAAATAAATATGTGAGGAGCATTATTGAAGAGGTCCATGATCACTTCTTTTAGGTCAGACTTCACAGTGAGAGCTGCAGTCACTAAATTGGAAAACCTAAATACAATGGGAATAATTGGATCTAAGGACGGCAGGGACCAAGTGGATTCAACTGCTAAAGGCAATGTGGACATCTTTACCATAATGAATTATGAAGTCAAAGCAACAATCAAAGTAGGTTGACTCATACAGACCTATGGCATTAGCTAGATGATCACCATGTTCCTAGAAATAAAAGACATAAAAAGCCTACTAAATCCCTACTTGATCTGTATAAACAGAAAAGTTCTAGGACAAGTGCATAAAACTCTAACCTGAATCATAAAAACAAAGAATGGGACATTGCCTTGCTAAGCTATGGTGTGGCCATGTGCTCTTTGAGCTATGGCCAGGCCGTGTTTTCTTAAGCTTTGGCCCCCTCCCCTACCTTGAGGAGGTGAATCTCCTCTTTCTCTGTTTCTCAAATTTGCTTTCTAAATAAACTATATTTTAATCTAAAATTTAAAAAAAACAAAGAATGATGGTGAAATGAGCTGTCAGTTAATAAATTCAAATTGCTAGCAAAATAATAGTATTAACCAGCTTACTCCATTTTGTTTAAAACTTTCATCTTAGTTGCCTGCCTGACCTAAGAATCAGTGCCTACGTGTGATTACAGTAATGTTCCCATGACCACAGACCCCCAGCTTTGTCCCCTTTGGGCAGATCATGCTGACCATTTCCTGCTGACTGCTACAAAACTCCTTAACCATAAATTCCATGTAATTGTATGTTTTGTTAACTGAAATCAAATATTATGCTTTGCAAAACCCCATTGTTACATTTTCATATTTTGTTCTTATATTTTGTTAATAACCTAACCAAGGTAACTCCATTGTGTAATGATTCTTCTACCTTGTCTCTATGTAACTACCTTAAACTATATCTTGATGACAGAATTCCAGGGACTTTCTGGGCACTGGTTATACCTAGTACATGAAATTAATCAAAGCTCCCTAACAACCAAAAGTTCTCCTTTTGGTTGCCAGTTTGTTAGTAAATAGTTGCTATGGTCACTAAGTTGCTGTGTAGCCAATACTGCAAATTTTACCTATAAAAGCTTGTCACAAACTGCATTCGTCTGTAGAGTCTTTTCCTGGCATTTGCCTGTTCTTGACCCGCGTGTTAATAAACTCATAATTAATTAAAATCAGCTTACTGGCATAACTTCTTCTCACAATGGTCCCTCAATTAATTCTCAGACATGAGTCAGTTTACAGACCCAGGATCCCTTGAATGAAGGGAGGTGGAGTAGCCTTGTGGAAGGACCCTAATACGTTGCCAAACATTTATACTGTTGATGTGTTTCCTAACCTTCCCCAAAGGGACTCACGGCCTTTTATCAGGGTTACTTTGCATTGAAGAAAAGAAAAGAATCAGATCTTTCAGGGTCTACTGAATACTGGCTCAATGAGCTGACACTAATTCCAGGATATCATTATAGCCCACAAGTCAGAATAAGAACTAATGGAGGTAATGTGAATAATAAAGTTTTAGTTCAGGTTCATCTCTCAGTTAGTCCAGTGGGTTGCTTTAATAATCCTGTAGTCATTTCCTCAGTTTAGAAACACATAACAGATGTAATCAACTCCTAACAGAATGCCCACTTTGATTCCATGACCTGTGGAGTAAGGTCTGATATGAAAGAAAAGATCAACTGGAAGCCACTAGACTTCCCTCAACCTAGGGAAATAGTAAAATAAAAGCAATACTACTTTCTTGGTATGATTACAGGTGCCAACTCTGATATGCCTCAGTGCCATCATTAAAAACTTGAAAAAGGCAGACGTGTTAAATTCCACCACATCCCCATTTAATTTGCCTATTTGGCTTATAGAGGAGACAGACCAATTTTGGAGAATGACAATAGATTACTATATGCTTAACCAGGTGGTAACTTCAATTGCAGCTGATACACCAGATACAGTTTCATTGAGCAAAGTAACACATTCCCTGGTATGTATGTGTGTATGTAGCTATTAATCTGAAAAATGACTTTTTCTTCTTATCTATCAAAAGAACCACCAGATGCAGTTTGCTTTCAGTTGGTAAGGCCAGCAATACCACTTCACTGTTCAGTCCTATATTATAATTTTGTTCATAAGGATCTTTATCAGCTTTTCCTTCCACAAAATATCAATTACACTGATCCATTAAATTGATGACATTATGTTGATTGGATTTAGTGAACAAAAAGTGGAACTTACTTTGAACTTTATTGGCAAGACATTTACATATCAGAATTGCATATTGGTCTCTTCCAGTTTTCAAAATCAAACTGATACATCAACTCTTCTTGAGTCTTGAATCTCGAACTTTTTAGTTTTTGAACTATAACTTATACCATCAAGTCTCCTGATTCTTAAGCCTTCAGACTCAGACTGGAACTACACATGAGTTTTCCTAGGTTTCCAGCCTGCTTACTACAGATTTTTCAGTCTTCATATTGACTCTGTTTCTCTGGAGAACACTAATACATTAACTCTCTCATGTCAAATTCCCCAAATTGTAAAAAACAATACTTATAGAATTTAAAACATGTTTTCACTAGAAAATTATGTACAGTAGACATCTGGGATGCTAGTAATTTTCTCTATCCTGACAAGAGTTGTGAATACAAGATTGTTTATTTTACAATGATTTGTTAAAACATGCAAATAGGTTTTAAGTCCTTTTCTCTGTTTTTATCAAGGGGCTTAGAAAGATGCCCTCAACCCAGACTCTTCAGATGATTGAAAACAAAATTGGTATAGTTTCTGCTGAGTATAAATTTAGGCACTTTGGGGAAACGTATTTGCAAATGCAAAATTAGTGCTAAGATTTCAGAATTTGGGAATTTTTAACATAAATATTTAATTTATCCCCCCAAATTATAATTTTTAAAAATATAGACAACAGAGAGCTACTTTCAGTGGTTAATGAAGAAAAATTCAATATTCCCTATCCTGAAGTATCTGAACAAATTAAAAATTTTTAATAATAGTGGATCACCAATACAAAGTAACATGTCTGGAGGAATTTGTAATGCAGAATGGAGAACTATATAAGCCAGGCTATGTTTAAAGACACATCTAAACATTCAACATATTCTTAGTTTGCTCTAAGAATGTCATCTTCAAAAAAATAAAAATATGCAAAAGACTGCTGTTTGTAAAACTTAAAGTGTCTTGAGTACCTCCAAAGTTGCTTCTAGCTATGCAGAAGTGTTCCTGATATGCATTTAACTTGTTTATCATATTTAAAATATATACACTTAATTCATACATCTTTGAAAGACACGTACAGAGCAGATGTTAATTTATCTGCATTACACGTACTAAGCTGTTGCCAACCTGAGAGCATTGCAGGTAGTATGCCTCTGGGTCTGACTCATTCTTTGATGGTTTCTTCCATGTGACGCAGGTTCCCTTCTCTTTCAAAAACAGTGAAATATGTAAAAATAGACACATAGACAAATGGAACAGGATAGAGAACCTTTAAATAAATCTACTTATTTACAGCCCGATAATTTTGGACAAAAGTGCCAAAAATACACATTGAAGAAAGGACAGTCTCATCAATAAACAGTGCTGAGTAAAAGATATTTCTATGCAGAAGAAATAAACAAGACCTTGATCTCTCACTACATACAAAAAAAAATCATGGATTTTTAAAAAATGGATTAAAGACATAAATGTAAGACCTGAAACTATGAAACTACTGAAAGAAGACATAGGGAAAATGCTTCAGGTCATTGGTCTGAGCAAAAAGTTTATGGAGAAGATTCAAAAGCACAGGCAAAAAAAAAAAAAAAAAGCAAAAATAGATAAATGGGTTTATATCAAACTAAAAATCTTCTGCACAGCAAAGCAAACAAGCAACAGAGTGAAAAGACAACCTGCAGGATGAGAGACAATATTTGTAAACTATCCATTTGACAAGGGATTGTTAACCAAAATATCCAAGGAGCTCAAGCAACTGAATAGATTTTTTAAAATCCAAATAATCTGATTTTAAAAAGGGCAAAACATTGGCATAGACATTTCTTTAAAGAAGATACACCAACAGCCAACAAGTATATAAAATATGCTGAACACCACTAATCAGAAAAATGCAAATAAAAACTACAATGAAATATTATCTCACCCCGGTTAGAATTGCTAGTATCAAAACAAAACTAAACAAAACCCAAATGCTGGCAAGGATATCAAGCAAAGGGACCTCATATACACTGTTGGTGGAAATGTAAATTAGTATAGTCACTATGAAAAACAATATGAAGATTTTTCAAAAAACCAAGAATAGTACTGCCACATGATCCAGCAGTTCCACTACTTGAATATATATTCAGATAAAAGAAAATCAGTATGTTGAAGAGAGATCTGCATGCTTATGTTTATTTTATTACTGTTCATAATAGCCAAGGTATGGACTTAACCTAAGTGCCATCAACAGATAAATAGAGGAAGAAAATATGGTATGTAAAGACAAAGGAATACTATTTGGCCATAAAAAATAAGAAAATCTTGTCATCCAAGGCAACATGGGCGAGCCTGGAGGACATTACGTTAAATGAAAAAAGTCAGACACAGAAAGACATATATCACATGTTCTCACTCATATGTGGAAGTGAAAAAAGTTGATCTCACAGAAATACAGACTAGAATAGTGGCGACTAGAGAATGGGAAGTTGGGGGGAGGTAGGGAGAAGTTGGTTAACAGATACAAAATTAGAGCTGGTCAGGAGAAATAAGATATAGGGTTCTGTAGCTCTGTAGAGTGAATACAGTTTAAAATAATTTATTGTATATTTTCAAATAGCTAGAAAAATTTATTTTGAATGTTCCCAACACAAAGAAACAATAAATGTTTGAGATGATAGGTATGCTAATTACACTGATTTGATCATTATGCATTATATGCATATATAGAATTATACTATACCCCATAAATATGTACAATTATTCTGTCATTTACAAAAAAACACAGCAAGAAGAGACATCCTTAAGTATACTTTAATACACATTAGAATCTGACCAAACATGCACAGATGTACCCTTTACAAATACCTAAGTGTGCATTGAGTAAAATTAAGATCAGTTCTCAGTTCCACTTTAGTTTGTGTAAGTTTTTTAATCGTATAATTTCTATTTAAGTGACTGGCAAGGCTTTCTCTTATTAACAAGACAACCATACCATGATTTATTGTGCATTCAAAAGTTTATGATTCCATAACAATGTTGAGAGAATTTGACTACAGTATGAGTGTTATGAAAAGTTTTGCATTTTGAGTTTTTATACAATATTTACACATTTTGAAATACATTTTTATTAGCAAAATATTCAATACATTTATGACCAAGACTCTGAGTATTGCTTTAGCTTTAAAGTAGAAAGAGAATGCATAATTAGCATTAATGGGAAAAGAATAAATTATAATGTAATTGCTTTTTATTTAGACTCCCTATTGACTAACATATTGAAACATCTGTATGTGCAAGGTCCACTTTATATCTGTTTTGAAGTCATTTTATATATATGTTTTGAAGTATATTATATATTTTGAAGTATATTATATATAGTTTGAAGTCATCATATATAATATGTATATATTCATTATATATATGTTATATATATATAATGAATTTGTTTATATATAATCCAGCACCTAAAAAAACAGCAACTTTTATAAGTTCATAAAATTGTGCCCAATTATCTATAAGAAAAGGCCAAGAATTCTGTGAAACCATTTCGCTCATAATTAGGAGAACCACCAATTGATATTGGTTCAGAGCATACCACTAATTCAGGTACCACTGAGGTACCATTGCTTGTGTTCCAAGCAATTCATAGGGTAAATACTTCAGTGATGGCTTTTCTGTTAGTAATATTGAAGCTTTTGTGCAATCATATTTGCAATAACAAATGTGTGGAACCACTGCTCCTGATGTCCTTAGAGCTACAATAACTGGTTTTTCAATACACAGTCATGTTTCATATGGAAAATGGAGGGATATTCGACACTTATAATTGATAATGCTAAGGAATATAACAATGTAAAAGAGAGCTGTAGATAAATAGCACAGAATTCTGAAGTACCCGTGCTGTGCCAGGCCTTAACCCTTTAGTTACTAGGCCTTGAGCAGATCCAAGCTCCAGAGGGTGTGTTTGAGGCAGCTCAGGAACCTGATGTGGGCACTGAGGACAGTGACCAGTTATCAAGTATTCGGAAAGTACATCAAAATTATATTCCCTGGAAAGTATTTACTACTGTGGGCCAGTTGAACACTAACCCTGATATTAATTAAACCTCATCTCCTGGACATCCCTTGTAATGATTTTATTGTACATCTCTAATTGGTCTCTCATTTTGAACATAATAGATGGATTAATATCCACTAATACATATAATAAGTAGCAGATTTTATACCATATGACAATTCACAACTTCAAAATAATTTTATACAATTTCCTTAGTAAATTGATTATGTAATAGCAATTGGTTGGAAAAGATGGTTCTCATGGTCTTACTGTGTAACAGCACAGAAAACACTACACACATAAACTGAATTTAATAGCTAAATAAATGGATAATAGATGAAGGATATAAATTTTTTATTGCTTCATTAGGGTGTTACAGAAAAGCAATAAGAGGAAACTAGAATCATCCAAGTGGTACTGGATCAGAATTTGAGATGTGAGAAAGAAGTCATTTTAACATCATAGAATACATTCAGAAATATATATAGATATGTATATGTACATGGGTTAGAATCCACACATATATTTCCTTGCTCTGTCAGCTGAGAAGGCCTAGACTCATCAACATTCTAAATACCCTTTGCACCCATTTGCCAATAAATAATGCCATTTTCCAATAAAAGAAATCAGGACTTTTTAGAGAAATGGCAAATTCTAGGGCTGGGACAAGAAATATGAAAGATGATTCTGCAGCATCTTGCACTGATAGAAAGTAAGAATATGCTCAAAAAATAACCATGAATATAACAGAGATGAGGATGTGTCAGGGGCACTGGAGCCAACAGGAAAAGTTTCCATTGGCCAAGGATGGAATAACTTGAGCCACAAAATAAAGTAGTACAGAGCTAAAATTCAGTGTATAAAATAAATATTCAAGAGCTCATAGTGATATAAGTAACTGAATAAATTAAATAAAAGGTGAGACTAGATACATCTCCTTTGCAGGACAGTTTCACCGAATTTATGTTGCTACTCATACCCCTCAAGCAAGTGACACATAACTTCCCACTTTACTGTAGGCAGACCATAATGACTTTAATCCAATGAATACAATGTGGAAAGGGAGGAAAAAATGTAACTTTACAAAGCAGAAACCTGACAAACACTATCTTAGGCAGGTGATCAAGGTTCAAAGTTATAGCAATAAGACTTTTTGATAGCAGGACTCATTCCTGCTATCAGGAATATCAGTTCATCACATATATGTAATGATAATGTTTACCTCAATGGCCTTTTGCTCCAAAAGTCATGGCTCAAGTCTACAAATTGGAAACAAACTAGACAAAACCAAACTGAGAAAAACTGTACAAAACACCTGACCAGTATGCCTCACAACTTTCAAGGTCCTCAAAACCAAGAAAAATCTGAGAAACTGCCAAAGCCAAGCGGAGCTTAGTTTTATTAGCTGCGATAAATGTGCTATATCAATGTAAGATGCTAACAATAGGAAAAACAGAGTATGAGTTATATGGAAAAATCTCTATACTATTTCTAAAACATTTCTGTAAATCTAAAGCTGTTATGAACCTTGTAAAAGGTCATTAAGATAAAAATGGAGGAAAATATTATGCTAGATATAATAAGACTGTATCTCAAATCTAGCTTTTCTCATTTAAGAGCTAGTTGAAAATAAAATAGATAAATAATCTTGTAGTGCTTCAGGTTTCTCTGCTGTAATTTGGGGATTATATACTGTATAGTGTGGGGCTATTCAAAGGATAAAATTAGGGAATACCTATTTTTGCTCTTCATTAGCTTACATGCAAAGAGGGAATTACTAGCAGGATAAACCAAATCTACCCTAATTTCAGAAAGACACATATCTTGCCTTAAGATTCTCACAACACCATTTCCTTGTGCTAATGCTAATGTCTGAAAAATGTTTAGCAGTCATCTTAGTCTGTTGAGGCTGCTAAAGACTGAACATATAAACCACAGAACTCGATTTCTCACAGTTCTGAAAGCTGGCAAATCTAAGGTCAAGACAATAACAACGTCTAGTGAGGGTGCACCCTCTTAGATGATGCCTTCTAGTTGTGCGGTAATCCCATTCCTGTCCTCATGATTTTATCATCTTCCAGAAAGCTGCACCTCTGCCATCACCTTGCAGGTTAGAATTTCAATATGTGAATTGGGAAGAACACAAATATTCAGACCAGGACACTTATGTTTAATCATTCTTGATGGTACTCTCTCTAATTTGATCTTTCTATAATTGCTTTATTGTGTACATGAATTCACTGGGGGCCTTTTAAAAATATAGATGCTTGTTCTTTAGATCTTTAGTGGGACCCGAAATTCTGCCGTTCAAACAAGCTCCAAGTCTACCCCCATACTAGCAACCTCAGTGCCAAATAAGAACTTGTAAGAAATGAACATTTCAGGTCCCACCTAAGATACAAAACCAGGAACTCTAGAAGTGAGGCTCAGAATCTGTTGTAGCAAGTCTGTAGCTGAGTAATATGCAGGGTGAAGTTTGAAAACCACTGTTCTGGATCAACTGCCCTTGACAGTTTTGAGAAATACTGGTCAGGTATTTTGGGCCTTCTCAACTTTGGCTTCCCATTAGAATCACCTGGGAGTACTTAAAACTTCTAGTGCCCAGGTCACCCTTCAGTTATGTTATACCAGAGTTACTGAGCACCAAGAACACATTTGTAATTTCAAGAACTTCTGGTATGTTTCTAGTGCCCATCTGAAGTTGAGAACCACTGCTCTAGAAAGGGAAAACAGATAATATTTGAACCACCACCCCATATGTATGTAAATAAGCCTATTTCACTTAGGTAGCCAAGTAATTTATAATTTTATCATTTAGTTAAAATTTTTTTTGATATCTCATTTTTGTTTTATTATAAAGCAGTTCATTTTTTTTCTCTAAAGTTATTCAATCTCAACCTGGGTATTAAAAAATAGGACATATATAATCAGTTTTTAATATAATAGATACATCTAAAAATTGGTGAAGTGAACAAAATAATGACTGGAGGATATTAGGGTTCTACCATTTCTCACTGCTAATTAGAGACCCTTGATTTGTCCTTGTGGTTTAACATAAGGACAATCCTAATTCCAAATACTCTTATGGTTACCTGAAACATGCTATTGAAAAAACTCTTGGATTCTCAAAAGTAAATACCTTAGGTTTGGGGTTAATTATCAAAAAAATTAAGGTTTATTTAGCATTTTTAGAATTCCAGTAAACAAAATCACCCAAGTTATCACTTTAATCCTTTACAAAGTCTAGGTAAATTACCAGTCAGACAGTGAACTTAATATAAATTAGAAGTAGGCAATTTGACTTTATTCTCATTATTATAATTTTTTTTCGGGATGTAATGTTCCCTCTCTAAAGTCTGCAGTGGAAACCATGGTGTGAAGTAGGGGATTTCAGCATTCTGGCATCTCTTACACTACGTGATCTCTGTGCCTCTGTGCTTTTCAAGATTGGGCACACCTTCAAACATAAAAATAAACATTAATTCTGAAACAGAAATGATTTGGAGATTATCTTTTTTTAAAACATATTTTTTATTTTAAAATTGTGGGGTACAGTTAAGGGTTAGGTATACAGATATGCATTGTGCAGGTACCCATGTTGATGAAGTGTGCCCCCCCATAATCAGAGAGATGCTGACTACCGTTAATCCCACCTCCCTTCCCCTCCCTGTCCCCCCATAGTTTCCCACCACTATCAATCCTTTTTTTATAGTATTATGATAGTTGTTCAAAGACCACTTATGAGTGAGAACATGTGATACTCAGATCTTTGTTTCTGTGAGAGATCACTCAGTATTATAAATTCCAGTTCCATCCAGGTTGCTGCAAAATTCATGATTTTGTTCTTTTTTATGGCTGCGTAATATTTCATTGTGTATATGTACCATATTTTTTTAATCCAGTCCTCTTTGATGGACAGCATGGTTGGTTCCATGATCTTGCTATTGTGAACAGTGCTGCCATAAACATACATGTGCAGAATCTTTTTTTTTTTTTTTTTGAATTGGAGTCTCACTCTGTCGCCCAGACTGGAGTGCAGTGGCCGCTCCCGGCCACCGCAGCCTCAACCTGCTGGGCTCTGGTGATCCTTCCACCTCAGCCTTCCAAGTAGCCGGAATTACAGGCATGCGCTACCACGCCCAGCTGATTTTTTTTTATTTATTGTAGAGATGAGGTCTTGCTGCCCAGGCGGGTCTCGAACCTGTGGGCTCAGGCAATCCACTCACCTCAGCCTCCCAAAGGTGCGGGATGACAGGCTGAGCCACCGAGCCCGGCTATGTGCAGTATCTTTTACATAGAGTGACTTGAGTTCCTCAGGGTATGTTCCCAGTAAGGGGATTGAGAGGTCATATGGAAGGTCGATTTTTAGGGCTTTTAGGAATTGCCACACTGATTTCCACAGAGGCTGCACTAGTTCACACTCCCACCAACAGTGCAGAAGTGTTCCCTTTTCTCCACATCCTCTCCAGCATCTGTTATTTTTTGAGTTATTGATAATGGCCATTCTGACTGGAGTTAGGTGGTATCTCAATGTAATTTTAATTTACATCTCCTTGATTTCTTCCTGTGTCTGTTAGTCGCTCTTATGTCTTCTTTTGAGAAGTGTCTTTTCATATCATTTGCCCACTTTGTAATGGGTTTTTTTTTTTTCCCCAGCATGTTTGAGTTCCTTGTAGATCCAAGATGTTAGGACTTTGTCAGACATGGAGTTGGCAAATACTTTTTCCCAGTCTGTGGACTGTCTCCCTGCTCTCTTGGTGGTTTCTTTGGCTTTGCAGAAGCTTGTCAGTTTAATGAGGTCTCACTTGTCTATCTTATCTCTTATGGTCCGTGTGTTTCAAGCTTTGTTCAGGAATTGGATGCCACTTTCAATTTCCATAAGGGTATGTCCTGCATTTCCTACGGTTCTTATGGTTTGAGGTTTTACATTTAGGTCTCTGATCCATTTAGAGTTAATTTTTGTGTATGGTAATAGATCGGGGTCTTGTTTGAGTCTTCTGCATGTGGTCAGCCAGTTTTCCCAGCACCATTTACTGAATAGATTCTCCTCTCCCCAGTGGTGGGTGGTGGAGGCTTTGTCAAAGATGAGTTGGTTGAGAAATTGAGGTTTAGCTTCTGGAATCTCAATTCTATTCCATTGGTCTGTATGCCTGTTCCTGTACCAATACCAAACTGTTTTGATTATTGTCGCTTTATAGTAAAGTTTGAAGTCTGGTAATGTGAACCTCCTGCTTTGTTTTTTTTTGCTGAGGATTGTTCTGGCTATTTTTGGTCATTTGTGTTTCCATATGAATTCCTGTATTGTTTTTTCTAGGTCTGAGAAGAATGTTGCTGGTAATTTGATAAGTATTGCATTAAATCTGTATATTGTCTTAGATAAGATGGATATCATCACAATGTTGATTCTTTCAATCCAGGAGCATGGGATATTTTTCCACGTGTTTGTGTCATCTTTGATTTCTTTGAGCAGTGTTTGTAGTTTTCATTGTAAAGGTCTTTCATGTCTATGGTTAAGAAGATGCCAAGGTATTTCTTTTTTTTGTGGCTATTGTGGATGGAATTGTGCTTTTTATTTGGGTTTCTGTGTGTTTATTATTGGTGTAAAGAAATGCAATTGTCTTTTGCACATTTATTTTATACCCTGAAACTTTGCCAAAGTCCTTTATCAGTGCAAGGAGGTTTTTGACAGATTCTCTTGGATTTTCAAGGTACACAATCATGTCGTCTGCAAAGAGAGATGACTTGACTTCCTCTTTTTCTATTTGGATACCCTGAATGCCTTCTCTTCTCTGATTGCTCTAGCCAGGACTTCCAATACTTTATTAAACAGGAGGGGTGAGAGTGGGCATCCTTGTCTTGTTCCAGTTTTCAAGAGAAATGGTCCCAATTTTTGTCTCTTTAGGAGTATGCTAGCTGTGGGTTTCTTGGAGATGGCTTTTACTATTTTGAGGTATTATGTTCCCCATATGCCTAGATCTTCGAGGATTTTTATCAAGAAGGAGTGCTGGATTTTATCAAAAGCTTTTTCTGCATCTAATGATACAATCATGTGGTTTTTGTTTTGACATCTGTTGATGTATTTAATTACATTTATGGTTTTGCAAATGTTGAGCCAGCCTTGCATCCCAGGGATGAAGCCTACTTGGTCATGATGGATCATTTCTGAGATATGTTGTTGAATCCGATTTGCTAAGATCTTGTTGAGAATTTTAGCATCTGTGTTCCTCAAAGATATTGGCCTGCGGTTCTCTTTCTTTGTTGGGTCTTTACCTGGCTTGGGTATCAATGTAATGTTAGCTTCATAAAATGATTTGGGGAGAGTTCCATCTTTCTCAATTGCCTGGAATACTTTCAGTAGGATTGGTATCAGCTCCTCCTTAAATATCTTGTAGAATTCTGCTGGAAAGCCATCTAGTCCAGGGCTTTTCTTTGTAGGTAGTTTTCTTATTATATAGTCAATTTCCTTGATTGTTATTGGTCTATTTAGGGTCTCAATTTCTTCTTGTTTCGTCCTAGGCAGGTTGTGTGATAACAGAAAGTCTTCCATTTCCTTAAGGTTTTCAAGTTTGTTTCCATACAAGTGTACATAGTAGTCTCTAATGATCTTTTGCATTTCTTCAGGGCCAGATGTGATTTCATCTTTTGTGTTTCTGATTGTGTTTATTTGGACTTTTTCTCTCTTTTTCTTGGTTAGTCTAGCTAGGGGGCCATCAATCTTGTTTATCCTTTCAAAGAACCAGCTTTATGTTTCATTGATTTTTTTGTATGCTGTGTCCTGAATTTGGGCTTTTATTTTGGTGATCTGAATTCTTCTACTGAAGTTAGGGTTTTGGTGGTCTTGCTTTTCCAGCTTCTTTAGGTGACTTGTTAGACTGTTAACTTGTGATCCTTCCATTTTCTTCATGTGCATTTGTAGTGATATGAATTCTCCTCTTATTACAACTTTCATGGCATCCCAGAGATTTTGGTAAGATGTTTCTTCATTTTCATTTGTTTCCAGGTATCTTTTAATCTCTGTTTTGATTTCATCATTGACCCAGGAGTTGTTTAGCATCATGCTGTTTAGTGACCATGTCTTTGTGGGTTTGGGGGGAACCTTGTTGGTGTTGATGTTTACTTTTATTCCACTGTGGTCCGAGAAGGTGCATGGCAAAATTTCGATCTTTTAAAATTTGCTTATGCTTGATTCATGGCCAAGTATGTGGTCAATCTTAGAGTACATTCAATGCGGTGATGAGTAGAATGTATATTCTATGGTCATTGGATGGAGTATTCTGTAGGTATCAATTAAGTCCATTTGGTCGAGTCACATTGAGGTTTCGGATCTCATTGCTGATATTTTGTCCTGATGATCTGTCTAGGGTTGTGAGAGGGGTATTGAAGTCCACAGCTATGATAGTGTTAGAGTGAGTATATTTTTTGAGTTTACCTTGAAGCTGCTTTATGAAAATTGGTGCTCCTATGCTGGGTACATATATGTTTAGTATGGATATTTCTTGTTGATGGATTGAACCCTTTATCATTATGTAATGGCCTTCTGTATCTTTTTAAATTTTTGTCAGCTTAAAGGGTATTTTGTCTGAAATTAAAATCATGACTCCTCCTTTCTTTTGTGTTCCGTTCACCTAAAAATTTGTTTCCCATTCTCTTACTTTGAGTCTGTGAGTGTCCTTTCTAATGAGGTGAGTCTCTTGAAGGCAATAAATTGTTGCCTGGTGATATTTTATTCATTTTGCCATTCTATGTCTTTTCAGTGGTGCATCTAATCCATTCACATTTAGGCTAATTATTGAAATGTGAGAGTTGATCCCTATCATAAGATTCTTACAGAGTTGTTGTTGTTCCTGTTCATTTGTTGTCTTTCTTTTGGTTTTGGGGTTGGTTCATGTGTGTTTTTAATCTTTTACCTGTATTCTTGTGAAGAACGTTGTTAATCTTTTTTCCTTTTCTTCTTTGTTCAGTACTTTCTTAAGTGTTTCTTGTAGAGGTGGTCTGGTGGCAGTGTAGGTTCTCAAGTATTGGATATCTGGGAAAAATTTCAATTCTGCCTCACCAATGAAGCTTAGCTTGGCTGGGTAGGTTATTCTTGGTTGAAATTGTTTATCTTTTAGAACTTTGAAGATGGGGCTCCGAGCTCTCCTAGCCTGAGGGTTTCTGTAGATAAATCTGCTGCTATTCTAATTGGTCTTCTCTGGTAGGTAGTCTGACCTTTTTCTCTTGCTGCCTTCAGGATTTTTTCTTTTATACCTACTTTGTTTAGGCAAATTATTATGTGTATGGGAGTTGGTCTTCTCATTTGTTGTCTTGCAGGGCTTCTCTGAATCTCTTGTGTTTGAATTTTTGCATCACTGATGAGATGAGGGATGTTTTCTTGAATGATTTCATGAAATGTTTGGTCCAGTGTGGCCTCTGACTCTTGGTCTTCCTCAGGAAGGTCAATTACTGTTAGATTTGGTCTCTTGAAGTAATCCTTCATCTCTTGAAGGCTTTGTTCTGTCTTTTGAGCTTCTTTATGATTTTGACAGTTTGGATTAGTTCTGTATTTTGGTCTTCAAACTCTGAGATTCTTTCTTCTGCTTGGCTAATTCTGCTTTCCATGCTTATTAGTTTGTTATTTATTTCCATCACAGTATTCTTTACTACTGTTATTTCTGACATCAGCTCCTTCCTATTTTCCTCTTGTCTCTCCTCAACTTTTAAAATTCTCTCTAATAATGTCTTGAGGTCTGGGTTTGTTGCATGTGACCAGTCATTCTGGAGACCCTTCATTGTTTTTGTTCCAAAGTCTGTTTTCTCAGTGTCTGACCTCCCAGGGATTTGTGTGCGAACTATATTCTCCTTTTGGTTTTCTTCATTTGTGCAGATTTTTCCTCCCTACTTTTTCCTTCCCTCCACTTCCCTGTCTTCTTTAATTCTGTTATTCAGGGGTGGAGTGGTTGCTTTCACTTCTGTTTGTTCAATCTCTTATTCTTCCTTATGTATTTCCTCTTGCTTTGTTCAATTCTGGAGTTGGACTGTAGGTTGGGGGTGGTCCTTTTTGCAGTTTTGAGATTTAATTAAGGGGGGAACTATGATTCAAAATCTATATCCTGCTATCCACCGGCAGGTGTGTGGATAATCTGACACCCACTTCCCACTGCCTTGGAATCTGTCCATGCAGTGGGGTTGTAGGTTTACTCCCTGAAAGCAATATGTGGTTAACAGAGGGAAGAGAATGGAACAGGCAGTGGGGGGAAGGGGGGGTGGAGAGAGAGAGGAGTAAGAGGGAAAACAGATGATCATGCCAATTAACAAGTGAAAAGAGACACAAAGACTGAAACAAATAAAAAGAAAAACACTAACCATGACTACAGACTAACCAATAACCATACAAAAAAATAAAACATACAATGATACTAACATATAAGCAAACCAACCTTCTTATTGGTGTGCTATTCCTCTATACAAAAATGGGATTTACAGAGAAATTTTTTAAAAAAAGAAAAGGAATAGATTAAAATCAGTAAACTAACAGAACCAACCAAGCATACTCTGAGACTTCCTTTAAGTCAAATGTCCTTTCAGCTCTGATTTCTAGCTGTTTTTGCAGACTGGTAGATTTGTTCACAGTTAGGGTCAGTTGCCCCTGGCCTGCTGTGAAGGGCAGTCCAGATCTGGGCTCCCTGCGCAGTCTATTACTCAGATCTGGCCTGTGTCTATTTATCAAGGGGGAAAAGCTTCTGTCATTCCCCTTTTGATGTTGTTACCTTGGATCCCCAGCAGGTGGTGCTATCTCACTGCTCCAGTTGATCTTTATCTGAAGCTGATGAAGCCTGCTAGTCTGGGACCAGGAGGGGAGGGAGTGAGCAATGGTAGTCAGTAGCCATGGTGGTGGGCCTCCTGGTACACTAAAGAGCTCCATAAGTCTGGCCCAGGGTGAGGGGTGTGGCATGGTGGTGGCAGTGGCAGCAACAGCCCTGGCAGCGGTGATCTCAGTAGATCATGCTTGCAGGGGCTTCAGGGTCCAAGGTCGTGGGTCGTCTCAGGCATGGGTGGGGTGACGGCTGTGGCAGCAGCATCCGTGGCTGTGGTGGCGGCCCAGCCTACCTTGATATTTGAGCGGTGATGGCAGCTGAGCTCCCTGTGAAGAGCAGGCTGCTGAAGATGGTAACTGCAGCCCGTGAGAGAGAGGTAGAGTCTTATTTGTGTTTTCTTTCATGGAGGGTCTCACAGACCAACCTGCCCCATAGTCATCTTACTGGAAGTCTGATTTGGAGAGTATCAAACCTCTTCTCACTTTCCATGAAAAGTGCATTTCTACCTCTTGTCCTTTCTTCCCTCCTTCCCCAAACTCTATCTCTATGAAGACCTCCCTTATACTTGGAGGGAAGCTCAACAATACATTTTTTAACATAGAGATGTGGGTACAAGTGAGAATACAATGTTCTTCAAGGTAGAAAACTTATGTCTCTATAATAGCCACTGGAATTGTTTTGGGAAAAACACTGAAAAAAGAAAATGAAATACCTCAGCATCTTACTAACTAGAGAAGTGAAAGGCCTTTACAATGAAAACTATGAAACACTGCTCAAAGAAATACAAGAAGACACAAACAAATGCAAAAATATGCCATGCTCATATGTAGGAAGAATCAACACTGTTAAGATGTCCATCCTACGCAAGGCAAACTACAGATTCAATACAATGCCCATTGAATTACCAACGTCATTCTGCTCAGACCTGGAAATGGCAATACAGAAATTAATGTGGAAACATAAATACCACAAATAGCCAAAACAATCCTTAAACAAAGAAACAGAGCAGGAGGTGTCACACTTATAGACTTCAAACTTTACTATAAGGCTACAGTAATCAAAAGAGCCTGGTTTTGGTAGAGATACAGGCATATGAACCAATGGAACAGGATAGTGATCCCAGAAACAAAACCTCAATTTCTCAACCAACTCATCTTCGACAAAGCCTTCACCACCAGCCACTGGGGAGATGAGAACCTAGTCAGTAAGCCGTGCTGGGAAAACTGACTGATCACATGCAGAAGATTGAAACAGGACCCCTACCTATCACCATACACAAAAATTAACTCTAAATGAATTAAAGACCTAAACGTAAAACCTCAAACCATAAGAATCTTAGAGAACGCAGGAGTCACCCTTATGGAAATTGGAACTGGCAACCAATTCCTGATCAAAGTTCCAAGTGCTCATGCCATAAGGGATAAGATAGACAAGTGGGACCTCATTAAACTGAAAAGCTCCTGCAAAACACAGGATGCCATGAAGAAGCGGGGAGACAGCCTGGGAATAGGAATGAGACAGAATGGGAAAAAATATTTGCCCACTGTATATTTGACAAAGGCCTAACATCTAGGATCTACAAGGAACTCAAACTTACCAAAAGGAAAAAAGCAAACAAACCCATTAAAAAGTGGGCAAAAGACATGAATAGACACTTCTCAAAAGAAGGTATATAGGCAGCCAACAGACACATGAAAAAGTGTTCAGCCTCACTAATCATCAGAGAAATGCAAATCAAAACCACATTGAGATACCACCTAACTCCAGTAAGAATGGCCATCATTAATAAAACAAGAAACAACAGATGCTGGTGAGGATGCTGAGAAAAAGGAATGCTTCTCCACTGGTGGTAGGAATGCAAACTAGTGCAACCTCTTTGGAAGACAGTGTGGCAATTTCTGAAATAACTAGAAACTGACCTTCCATATGACCCAGTAATTCCCCTAATGGAAAAAATGAGTTCCCAATGGAACTCAGACCATTCTACAAAAAAGATACCTGCACATGCATGTTTACTGCAGCACTATTCACAAGAGCAAATACATGGAACTAACCATGCTGCCCATTGAAACTGGACTGGATAAAAAAAGTGTGGTGCATATACACAATGGAGTATAATGCAGTCATAAAGAACAAACATATGGACTTCACAGCATTTTGGTTGGATTTAGAGTCAGTCATACTCAGTCATGTATCACAGAAATAGAAAACTGATTATCACATGTTTTCACTCATAAGCAAACCTTGAACAATTATCAAAATACTCTAAAAAGGGGAAACTGCCAGGGGATGGGGGGCATACCTCATCAACAAGAGTACCTGCATAATGAACATTTGTATACCTAACTCTGAATTATACCTCATATTTTTTTTCTTTTTTTTTTTTTGAGTTGGAGTCTCACTCTGTCACCCAGACAGGAGTGCAGTGGCCGCTCCCGGCCACCGTAGCCTCGACCTGCTAGGCTCTGGTGATCCTTCCGCCTCAGCGTTCTGAGTAGCCGGAATTACAGGCACGCACTACCATGCCCGGCTGACTTTTGAACACCTCATATTTTTTTAAAAAAATTAAACAAAATAAAAAACTGAAGTACTCGTTCTAATATCAATGAAAATACTAGTATATTTACCCAGTTATAATACATTTGCCAGGGACTGTTCTAAGCACTTTGAAAGAATTTCTCATTAAGTTCTCACGATAACCAGCTGATCAAGTATTAGATCCTCACTATGACATATATTTGTCACATACAGCTATCTCTTGGTCTCCTTCTTCCTTAAGCACATGTATTTTCTTTTTTATACTGTCATATATTCTTTATTTGTATACTTGTTTTCTCTGTCTTCATCACTGAAATAAAAGCTCTGTGAGGGCAGGTGCATCTCTACCTTGTTTGCAACTCTAACTAAAGTGTTATTTTTTAAAAAGCTAGGCCTATCATAGTCACAAGTTAAAGGAAAGAAGAAATGGAGTAAGGAAGGAAGGTGAAAAGGAAGAAAAAGGGGAAAGGGAGGAAGGGGGAAGAGAGGAAGGAAGGAAAGAAGGAAGGAAGAGAGGGAGGGAGGAGGAAATGGAGGAAAGAAGAAAGAGGGGAAGGAGGGAGGCAGGAAAATAAGAAAAGATTAAAAAAAGAAGTGTGAAGGAAGGAGTAAATGAAGGAGGATACCATTGCTAAGGCTTGAAAGGAACACATATTTTGTGAATGCAGATAGAAGATCTCCAAACACATAGAAATGAGCTTTAGATCTTCATGATGAAGCTAGGACTGGTTGCCAAATTAGGATATCAGCAAAAGATTTTTAAATTAAATTTGAACTTGAGAAGAAAGTCTTATTTTGTGAAGAAGAATTTGTTGAATGTGAAGCTCCCCATGTCTTAGAAGCAAAAACCATACAAAAAATGATGAGTATGATTCAGAAAGCCATCAGGTGATCCCATAGAAAGAAATATTAACATTAAAGAGAAATTATAAAAGTCAAAACAAAAATGACATAATAAAATGGCAATGGCAAAAAATGGTATGATGTATTTAAACAAGAAAAAATAAGAAATTTAAAGAAAAAAAGAAATTAAGTTAACTGGTAAAAATGAAAGGCTTTGTTGTGAATGGACAACATAGTTCAAAATAAACAATATGAAAAGGAGCCTCAGGTTATGTCAACTAATAGTAAGTTGCCTGCTGGAAAGCTTTATTGAAGAAACTATGTATTGCTTCAACAATAAGAAAGATTTTGTTGGGGTACATTTTTATTTTTAGACAGGCATAAAAGATAAGAGAAAAACAGATCAGTGGTTTCTCAGTAAATTAAACAGAATAACCATATGACCCAGCAATTCCACTCCTAAGTATCTACTCAAAATAATTGACTACAGGTTTTCAAATAAATACTTGTGGCCGAGTGTGGTGGCTCACGCCTGTAATCTCAGAATTTGGGGAGGCCAAGTTGGGAGGATTACTTGAGCCCAGGAGTTCTAGACCATCCTGGGCAATAGAGCAAAATCTTGTCTCTACAAAATATCCAAAACTTAGCCAGGCATGGTGGCATGCACCTGTAGTCCCAGCTACTCAGGATGCTGAGGTTGAAGGATCACCTGAACCCAGGTGGTTGAGACTGCCATGAGCTGTGATCATTGTAATCGTGTCCCTGCACTCCAGCCTGAGCAACAGAGTGAAACACCAACTTAAAAATAAAAATAATTATAATAATAAAACACTCGTACACGAACACTCATAGTAGCATTATCTACAACAGCCAAAGGTGAAAACAACCCAAAATTCCATCAAACAATGAATGAACAAACAAAAGGCACTATCCCCATACAACAGAATATTATTCAGCCCTAAAAAGGATTGAAGTGCTGATACATGCTACAACGTGAATGAACCATAAAAAATATTATACTGAATGAAAGAAACCAGTCACAAAAGACCACAAATTGTATGATTTGTATTTGCATAAAATTTCCAGAAAAGGCAAATTCCTTGCACAGAAAAGCTGGAGAGAGAGCATGGGAAGTAACTGCTTTCCTTCTGGGGTGATAAAACTGCTCTGGAATAAGATAGTTGTGATGATTGCATAACATAGTGAGTGCACTAAATGCCACTGAATTGTGCACCTTAAAGTGATGAAACTGCTAAATTAATAAGAAAGATTTTAAGGAATCTCTCCAACCTCTTGTTTCTAAGATGACCAAAGAGTTCAAGACTTTGAGATGTTCTGGTATGGGGTCAAGAATGCTGCATCTACTTTGGAAAGGTCGTGATAGTTAAAAGCTGGCCATGTCAGCCGGGCTCGATGGCTCAGCCTGTAATCCTGTGCTTTGGGAGGCTGAGGTGAGTGGACTGCCAGAGCCCGTGGGTTTGAGACCCACCTGGGCAACTTGGCAAGACCTCATCTCTACAATAAATCAAAAAAATTAGCCAGGTGGGGTAGCGCACGCCTGTAGTTCCCGCTACTTGGAAGGCTGAGGTGGAAGGAACGCCGGAGCCCAGCAGGTCGAGGCTGCGGTGACCGGGAGCGGCCACTGCACTCCAGTCTGAGCGACAGAGTGAGACTCCAACTCAAAGAAAAAAAAAAAAGCCATGTCTACATGGTTTGTAGTCTTCTTTTGAGGTAGGCAACCAGGCCAAACAACTTGTTCAAGAGAAAAGTTCAAGGTGTGATTTGCCTAAAGAAAAAAAATCTACTACTTAGCTAGCTTGTTGTGAGTCATTCATGTATCTTAGAGATGAAGATTTTGTTTATGAGCTTTATTCTAACTTCATATGTTATGCATGCTATGAGTAGAAGTAGTCCATGAATATTCAGTGTAATAGTTTCTTTCTTACATGCACCTTGTATACCAGTTGTACTGGTTTTCTAATAATTCTACCACTAATGCTAACAGAAAATGACAAAAGAATAAATTGAATAAGATTGTAGAAGGACTTAAGTCTATCCTACATAAAACCAGAATGAAAATCAATTTGTTCTATTCCACCAGAAACCTATCACAGGATGTTGCCTCTTATTATAGCAATTCTGGCAGCTGTTATAGGAAGTCATGCAAGAGTTCAGTTGGTTTAAAAGAAAGACTGCATGTAATAGAGATACTTGTGATGTGAACATTCAAGCCACTGTTTGTAAGAAACTGTAGCATATTGAACTTGTTCCCAAAGAGAAAATTATAGTCCTTCTCTGTTATTGGAATCAGTATGTTGTCGAGAACATACTCCATTTTATCTGTGCCCTTTCTTCAAGGGAATGAAAGGAAGCTTTAGAATAAAACTCACAGACACAAAAGATTGCCTAATCATAGTAACTTCAACACTTAGGAAATTTTTTGTTTTAATTTCAAAGATGTGGGGTACAATTCAGTGTTAGGTATACAAACGTTGATTATGCAGGTACCCTTGTTGATGAGGTGTGCCTCTCCATCCCCTAGCAGTTTCCCTCAATGGCCAATCTCATCCCCTTACCCTGGCAGTTTCCCACTACTGCTAATCCCTTTGTTATGGTATTATAATTGTTCAAGGTTCGCTTATGAGTGAGAACATATGGTACTCTGTTCTTTGTTTCTGTGATAGATCACAGAGTATAATTAACTCTAAATCCATCTAAGTGGCTGCAAAGTCCATATACTTATCTTTCTTTATGACTGCATAACATTCCATTGTGTATATGTACAACATTTTTTTATCCAGTCCAGCTTTGATGGGCAGCATGGTCGGTTCCGTGTTTTTGTTATTGTGAATAGAGCTGCAAAATACATACATGTGTAGGTATCTTTTGTAGAATTATTTGAGTTCCTCTGGGCATATTCCCAATAGGGGAATCATTGGGTCATATGGAAGGTCAATTTCTAGTTCTTTCAGAAATCACCAAACTGTCTTCCAGAGAGGTTGCACTAGTTTGCATTCCCACCAGCAGTGTAGAAGCACGCCTTTTTACCAGCATCCTCACCAGTATCTATTGTTGCTTGTTTTATTAATATGGCCATTCTTACTGGGGTTAGGTGGTATCTCAATGTGGTTTTGATTTGCATTTCTCTGATGATGAGTGAGGTTCAGCTCATTTTCATGTGTCTGTTGGCTGCCCATATATCTTCTTTTGAGAAGTATCTATTCATGTCTTTTACCCACTTTTTAATGGAGCTGTTTGGTTTTTTCCTTTCGGCGCATTTGAGTTCCTTACAGATCCTAGATGTTAGACCTTTGTCAGTTATACAGTTGGCAAATATTTTTCCCATTCTGTGGGCTGTCTCTCTGCTCTCTTGGTGGTTTCTTTTGCTTTGCAGAAGCTCATCAGTTTGATGAGGTCCCACTTCTCTATCTTATTATTTGTTATGGGCACTCAGGATTCTGATTAGGAATTAGTTGCCAGTATCAATTTCTATAGGGGTGTCTCCAGCATTTTCTAAGATTCTTATAGTTTGAGGTTATATGTTTAGGACTTTGACCCGTTTAGAGTTAATTTTTGTGTATGCTGATAGGTAGAGGTTCTGTTTCAATCTTCTGCATGTGTTCAGCCCATTTTCCCAGCACCATTTATTGAGGTTCTCCTCTCCCTGGTGGTTGTTGTTGGAGGCTTTGTCACAGATGAGTTGGTTGAGAAATTGAGACTTTGCTTCCAGAATCTCTATCCTATTTCATTGGTCTATGTGCCTGTTCTTGTCCCAATACCAGACTGTTTTGATTACTATAGCCTTATAGTAAAGTTTGAAGTCTGGAAGTGTGATACCTTCTGCTTTGTTTCTTTTGCTAAGAATTCTTTTGGCTATTCATGGTCATTAGTTTCAGTATGAATTTCTGTATTGTTATTTCCAGGTTTGAGAAGAATGATGTTGGTAGTTTAATGGGTATCTTGTTGGCTCTGTAGATTGCTTTTAGTAGGATGAACATCTTAACACTGTTGAATCTTCCTATCCATGAGCATGGAATAGTATTCCATTTGTTTGTGTCTTCTTGAATTCCTTTAACTGCATTTTGTATTTCTCGTTGTAAAGGTCTTTCACTTCTCTGGTCAGGAAGATGCTGAGTTATTTCATTTTTTTGTGGCTTTTGTGAATGGGACTGTGCTTTTAATTTGGGTCTCTGTCTGCTTGTTGTTGGTGTATAGGAGCGCAACTGTCTTTTGCACATTTATTTTGTACCTTGAGAATTTGCCAAGGTCCTTTATCAGTGTAAACAGGTTTTTGACAGATTCTCATGAATTTTCAAATTATAGATTCATATCATCAGAAAAGAGGGATAACTTGACTTCTTCTTTTTCTATTTGGATAACCCTGATTTCCTTCTCTCATCTAATTGCCCTAGCTAGGACTTCCATCACAATGTTGAACAAGAGGGGTGAGAGTGGGCAGCCATTTTTTCCCCTGTTTTCAAGGGAAATGTTTCTAGTTTCTGTCCATTTAGTAATATGTTAGCTGTGGGTAGTAGACGGCACTTACTATTTTGAAATATGATCTTTCTATACCTAGGTGTTTGAGGGTTTTTTCAAAATGGGATGCTGGATTTAATCAACAGTTTTTATGCATTTAATGATGTAATCATGTGGTTCTTGTTTTTAAATCTGTTGATATATTTAATTATATCTATGGTCTTGTACATTTTGAGCCAGCCCTACATTCTGGGAATGAAGACTACTTGGACATGGTGGATGATTTTTGAGATGTGTTTTTGAATCTGATTTGCCTTAATCTTGTTAAAAAATTTTTGCTCTATGTTCATAAGGGATATTGGCCTGTAGATCTCTTTTTTCTTGGATCATTACCTGTTTTGGGTATCAGTGTGATGTTAGCTTGGTAAAATGACTTGTGGAGAATTCCATCTTTCTTAATTGCTGGATATTTTCAATAGGATTGGTATCAGCTCCTCCTTGTATGTTTAGTAGAATTCTGCTGGAAAGTCATCCAGCCCAGGGCTTTTTTTTTTTGTAGGTAGTTGTATGATGAATGTCAATTTCCTGGGTTGTTATTGGTCTATTTAGTGTCTCAATGTCTTCTTGTTTCAACCTGGGGAGGCTGTGTGATGTCAGAAAGTCCTCATTTTATTTAGGTTATCATGTTTGTTTCCATATAGGTGTACATAGTAATCTCTGATAATCTCTTGTATTTATTCAAGGTCAGTTGCAATTTGATCTTTTGTATTTCTGATTGCGATTATTTGGGTCATTCTGACTAGGGATTCATCAATTTTTTAATTATTTCAAAGTACCAGCTTTTTATTTCATTGATGTTTTCTATATTTTTGTCCTCTATTTCCCGCATTTGGGTTTTTATTTAGAGGATTTGAATTCCTCTGCTAAAGTTGGAGTTTTGATGGTCTTCTCTTTCCAGCTCCTTTTGGTGATTTATTAGGCTCTCAACTTGTGATCTTTCCATTTTCTTGATGTGTGCTCATAGAGATATAAATTCCCCTCTTAGGAGTGATTTCATGGCATCCCAGAAGATTTGGTAAGATATTTCTTAATTTTCAATTGTTTCCAGGAATCTTTTAATTTCTGCTTTGATTTCAGTGTTGACTCAGTAGTTGGTTCACATCATCCTATTTAGTGTTCCTGTCTTTTTGGGCTTTGGGGGAATTTTCTTGGTGTTGATATTCATTTTTATTCCACTGTGGTCTGAGAATGTACATGGCAAGACTTCAACATTATGGAATTTGTTTATGCTTGATTTATGGCAAAGGATGTGATCAATCTTGGAATAATTTCCACCACCATGTGGTGATGAGTAGCATGTATATTCTGTGGTTGTTGGGTGGAATAATATGTAGGTATCTATTAAGTCCATAAGTTGAGTTTCAATTTTAGGTTCTGGATCTCCTTGTTGACTTTTTTGCCTCGATGAGCTATCTAGGGCTGTCAGTGGGATATTCAAGCCCCCTGCTATAATAGTGCTAGAGTTAATATCTTTTTTTAGTTTACTTAGTAGTTGCTTTATAACTGCTAGTGCTCCTGTGTTGGGAGCATATATGTTTAGGATGGATATTTCTTGTTGATGGATTGAACTTTTTATCATTATGTAGTGTCCTTTTGTATCTTTTTAAATTTTGGATAGCTTTAAGATTGTTTTGTCTGATATTAAGATCATAATTTCTGCCTTCTTTTGTGATCTATTTGCCTGGAAACTCATTTTCTATCCTTTAACTTTGAGTCTGTATCATGCATTGTAGTGAGATGTGTTTCCTGCATGCAGCAAATAATTGGGTCATAGTTTCTTATCCAGCTTGCCATTCTGTATCCTTTCAGTGGCGCATTTAGTCCATTCACATTCAGGCTGATTATTGGAATGTGATTGCTTATCCCTGTCATGAGGTTCTTATAAGGTTTTTTCTTTGTTGTTTGTGTTCTTCTGGTTTTGGCATTGATGTATTTGTGTGTTTTCAAGTTCTCTGTTGATTCTGTGCTCTGCTGTTCTCTTGGGAAATGTGTGGTCATTCTTTTCTTTCTTTCTTCTGTGCTTAATACCTTAATACCTTAATACCTTTTTAAGTGTCTTCTGCAGAGCTGGCCTGGAAGCTGCATTGTCTCTTAGGGATTGGATATTTGGGAAGGATTTTGATTCTCCATCACTGATGAAGCTGAGCATGCCTGGGTAGGAATTTCTTGGTTGAAATTGTTTATCTTGAGGCAGAGCTTAAATTGGCAATCGACAGTTCAGTCTGTAAGAGTCTCCATGGAGGCAAGTGTTCATAAAGACTCTTTGAGGGAGTGGGCAGGCATTGATGAGAGCATGAAAGACCATTTGAGGGGATACTCGGATTCAGGCACCCTGATCCTCTCTCTGAGGGTGACTGCAAGCCCCCACTGCCCTGAGATTGGAGTGCAGCTGGCAAGATCACATGCAGTAGTGTCTGCTGCTTGTGGGAATGCTCCTGAGAAAAGCCTGCTGAATCCAGCTGATTTCCATCACCTGGTGCCTGGCCCACACCATCACCTATCATAATGGATCAGCTGGAGCCCCAGATCTGATCAGTGGAGAGAGAGGATTGGAAAAGCCAGAGAGAAGTCCATGCCCAGTTAGGAGCTGCCCACTACAGCCATTTTCTTTGAACCACAACTGGGCAGAGATTTGCATTGCTCCCCCCAGCTCTGTGCAGGCTCCAACTTGTTGCCTAAGGTAATCTCATCAAACTGGGAGAGACAGAAGCCCCTCCTCCAGGCTGAATCAGATGCAGAAAACTCAGATCTCTGTGGCAGACCTTACAGGCAGCAAGCTGAGTGAACTCAGATCTGACTCACCCCCTCCCAAAGTAGGCCTGCAGCGGCTGACCCAAACTATGAGTAACCCTATCTGTCTGTGATGAGAGTGGGGGTATGGGCTAGAGATCAGAGCTGAAGGGACTTTGGACATACAGGAAGGATCTCATAGTTAGTCTGATTCCTTGTTTCTATTTTTTATTTTAACTTTTTGACTGTTTGTTTTTCTCACTTTTGTTTGCTTTTTGATTTAGGGTTTTTTTCTCTTTCATTCTGGTTTTGATAACGTTTTCATACTTGCTTTGCTTTTGTAATTTTACTGATTTTTTTCTTCCTTCCTTCTATTCTTTAGACTCCCTGTTTGTGTAGAGGTAGTGTACACCAATAGACAGAATTTTGTTGGACTGTGTTTTGTGTGATTACTTGTATGCTCTAGGTTTTTTTTTTTCTCTTTTCTGTCTTTGTGTCTCTTTTCATTTGTTAGTTGGTATGTCTGTCTGTTTCCCCCCTTACTCTTATCTCACTCTACCTTCCTCTTGACCCCCCCACCTCCCTCCATTATTTCCACTTTCTTACCTCATTTTGTTCCAGGGAGCAAACCAAAACCTCCACTGCATGGACAGATTGTAAGGCAGTGGGAAGTGGGTTCCAGGGTGCCCATATACCTGTAGGTGGATATGGGGATCTGCAGGTAGATTCTGAATGACCGCTACTCCCTCAACTAAATGTCAAAACTACCAGAAGTACAACCCCCAACCCACAGTCCTACTTCAGAAGTGAACAAAGCCAGAGGATCCACATAGGGAACAAAAGGAGTATGAGCAAAAGGAAGTAAAAACAAGCCCATCATCCCTGAAAAACAGAATTAAAGAAAAGGGAGGGAAGTGGAAGGATGAAAAATCTACACAAATGAAGAAAAAATAAAGAAAGAATATGGGTCTTTTACAGACCCCTGGAAGGTCAGACACTGAGAAAACAGATTTTGGAGCACAAAAAATGAATAGCCCACAGAATGACTAGTCTCAAACTACAAACTCAGATATCAAGACATTAATAGAGAGATTTAAAAGAATTGAAGAGAGACAAGAGGAAAATAGGAAGAAGTTGATATCAGAGATAACAGCAGTAAAGAATACTGCAAATCAAATAAATAACAAACGGATAAGCATGGAAAGCAGAATTAGCTAAGCAGAAGAAAGAATCTCAGCACTTGAGGACCAAAATATAGAACTAACCCAAACTGTCAAAAACATAGAAAAGAAGTTTAAAAAGACAGAACAAAAGTTTCAAGAGATGAGTGATTACTTCAAGAGACCGAACCTAAGAGTAATGAACTTCCTGAGGCAGAAAGAGAGACAGAGGCCACCCTAAAACAAACATTCCATGAAATTATTCAAGAAAACTTCCCTCATCTCATAAGTGATGTGACCATTCAAACACAGATTCAGAGAACCCTTGCAAGACAACAAAGGAGACCAACTCCTAGACACATAATAATTCACCTGAACAAAGTAGATATAAAAGAAAAAAAATCCTAAAGGCAGAAAGAGATAATGTCAGACTACCCACTGGGGATGACCAATTTGAATAGCAGCAGATTTATCTACAGAAACACTTCAGGCTAGGAGAGCTTGGAACCCAATCTTCAAAGTTCTCAAAGATAAACATTTTCAACCAAGAATATCCTACCCAGCTAAACTAGCTTCATCAGTGAGGGAGAATTAAAATCTTTCCCAGACCTTCAATCCCTAAGAACTTACGCTGCCTCTAGACCAACTCCATAAGAAACACTTAAGAAAGTATCAAACACAGAGGAAAGGGAAAAAGAGCAACAACATTCTTCACAAGAGTTCAGGAAAAAGAATAAAAACACACATGAATCAACCCCAAAATCAAAAGAAACACAACAAAAAAATAGGAACAACAACACCTCTATAAGAACCCCATGACAGGGATAAACTCTCACATTTCAATAATTTTCCTGAATGTGGATGGACTAAATGCACCACTGAAAAGACATAGAATGGCAAAATGGATAAAATATGAGGCAAGAATATATTGTCTCCAAGAAACTCATCTCTCTAGAAAGGATGCTCACAGACACTAAGTAAGAGGATGGAAAACAAAATTTCAGGCAAACAGAACATAAAGTAAAGCTGGAGCTGCAATCTTAACATCAGACAAAATAACCTTTAAGCAATCAAAAATTAAAAAAGATGAAGAAGGTCACTATATAATGATAAAAGGCTCAATCCATCAACAAAAAATATCCGTCATAAATATATATGCCCCCAACAGAGGAGCACCAACTTTCATAAAGCAGCTTCTAGGCAAACTTTAAAAAGAGATTGACTCTAGCACTATCATAGCTGGGAACTTAATACCCCACTCACAATTCTGGAGAGATCATCAAGACAAAAAATCAGCAAGGAGATCTGTAACCTCAATGAGACTCCTGAACAAATGGACTTAATTGAAACCTACAAAACACTCCAACCAATGACCACAGAATATACATTCTATTCATCACCACTCTGAATGTATTCCAAGATTGACCACATCATTGGCCATAAAGCAAACATAAATAAATTTCATAAGGTTGAAATTTTTCCATGTGTCTTCTCAGACCACAGTGGAATAAAAATAAATATCAACACCAACAAAGTTCCAGCAAACCCCACAAGCACATGGACAATAAAGAGTATGAAGCTAAGCAACTCCTGGGTCAACAATGATATCAAAACAGAGATTAAAAGTTACCTGGAAACAAATGAAAATGAAGAAACATCCTACCAAAACCTTTGGAATTCCATGAAAACAGTAGTAAGAGGGGAATTTATATCTTTATCAACACACACGAAGAAAATGGAAAGATCACAAGTTAACAGCCTTACAAGTCACCTAAGGAAGCTGGAAAAGCTAGACCACCAAAAACCTAGCTTCAGAAGAATCCAGATCACCAAAATAAAAGCCCAAATCCAAGACATAGAAGACAAAAAGATAATACAAAAAATCAATGAAACAAAAAGCTGGTTCTTTGAAGGGATAAAGAAGATTGATGCTCTCCTAGTAAGAATGACCAAGAAAAAGAGAGAAAAAGCCCAAATAAACTCAATCAGAAACAGCAAAGATGAAGTCATAACTGACCCTAAAGAAATACAAAAGATATTAGAGACAACTATGTACAATTGTATTGAAACAAACTTGAAAACCTAAAAGAAATGGAGGACTTTCTGACACCACACGACCTCCCTTGGTTGAAGCAAGAAGAAATTGAGACCCTAATTAGATCCATAACAATAAAGGAAATTGACTGTGTCATAAGAAAACTACCTACAATAATAAGCCCTGGATCAGTTGGTTTTCCAGCAGAATTCTACAAAACATACAAGGAGGAGCTGATACCAATCCTACTGAAAGTATTCCAGGAGATTAAGAAAGATGGAAATCTTCCCAAATCATTTTATGAAGCTAACATCACATTGATACCCAAACTAGGTAAAGACCCAACAAAAAAAGAGAGCTACAGGTCAATATCTCTGATGAACATAGATGCTAAAATTCTCAACAAGATCCTAGCAAACCAGATTCAACAACACATCTTAAAAATCATCCATCATGTCCAAGTAGGCTTCATCCCTGGGATGCAAGGCTGGTTCAACATTCGTAAGACAATAACATAATTAAATACATCAATAGACATAAAAACAAAAACTACATGATTATATCATTAGATTCAGAAAAAGCTTTTTATAAAATCTAGCACCCTTCTTAATAAAAACCCTCTAACATCAGTCATAGGTGGAACATACCTCAAAATAGTAAGAGACATCTATGAGAAACCCACAGCCAGCATACTCCTAAACAGACAAAAATTGGAACAATTTCCTCTGAAAACTGGAACAAGAAAGGGTGCCTACTCTCATCCTACCTGTTCAACATAGTTTTGGAAGTTTTAGGTAGAGCAATCAGAGAAGAGTTGGTGATTGGGCTATCCAAATAGGAAAAGAAGTCAAGTTATCTCTCTTTGCAGATGACATAATTGTATACATTGGAAACCCAAGAGAATCTGCCAAAAACCTCCTTGCACTGATAAAGGACTTTGACAAAGTCTCAGGATATAAAATAAGTGTGCAAAAGACAATTGCATTTCTATACACCAATAATAAACAAACAGAAACCCAAATAAAAAGCACAATTCCGTTCACAATAGCCACATAAAAAATGAAATACCTTGGCATCTTCCTAACCAGAGACGTGAAAGACCTTTACAATGAAAACTACAAAACACTGCTCAAAGAAATCAAAGATGACACAAACAAGTGGAAAAATATTCCATGCTCATGGATTGGAAGAATCAACATTGTTAAGATGTCCATTCTACCTAAGGCAATCTGCAGATTTAATGTAATACCCATCAAATTACCAGCAACATTCTTCTCAGACCTAGAAAAAACAATACAGAAATTCATGTGGAAACATAAACGACCTAGAATAGCCAAAATAATGCTCAGCAAAGAAAAAAAAAGCCAGAGGTATCACACTCCCAGACTTTAAACTTTATTATAAAGTTACAATAATCAAAATGCCTGGTATTGGTACAAGAACAGGCATATAGACCAATGGAATAGAATTGAGATTCCAGAAGCAAAACCTCAATTTCTCAACCAACTCATCTTCGGCAAAGCCTCCACCACCCACTACTGGGGAGAGGAGAACCTATTCAGTAATGGTGGGAAAATTGACTGACCACATGCAGAAGATTGAAACAGGACCCCTACCTATCCCCATACAAAAATTAACTCTAATGGATCACAGGCCTAAATGTAAAACCTCAAACTGTAAGAACCCTAGAAAATGCAGGAGACACCCTTATGGAAGTTGGAACTGGCAGCCAATTCCTGATAAAAACTTGAAGTGCCCAGCCATAAGAGATAAGATAGACAAGTGGGACCTCATTAAACTGACGAGCTTCTGCAAAGCCAAAGAAACCATCAAGAGAGCAGGGAGAAAGCCCACAGACTGGGAAAAGATATTTGCCAACTCCAGGTCTGACAAATGTCTAACATCAAAAATCTACAGGGAACTCAAACATACTGAAAAAGAAAGAAACAAACAGCCCCATTACAAAGTGGGCTAAAGATATGAATAGATATTTCTCAAAAGAAGACGTACAAGCAGCCAACAGATACACCAAAAAAATGTCCAGCTTCACTAGTCATCAAGGAAATGCAAATTAAAACACTGAGATACCATCTAACTCCAGTCAGAATGGCCATCATCAATAACTCAAAAAATAACAGATGCTGGAGAGGATGTGGCAAAAAAGAAACACTTCTTCACTGTTGGTGGGAGTATAAACTAGTACAGCCTCTGTGGAAAACTGTGTGGTGATTCCTAAAAGTTTTTTAAATTGACCTTTTATATGACCCCACAATCCCCCTACTGGGAATATACCTGGAAGAACTGGAATCATTCTATGAAAAAGATACCTGCACACTTGTGTTTATCACAGCATTGTTCACAATAGCAAGAACGTGGAACCAATCATGCTACCCATCCAAAGTGGACTGGATTTAAAAAATATGGTACTATATACAATGGAATATTATGCAGCCAGAAAGAAGAACAAAATCATGGACTTTGCAACATCCTGGATGGAATTAGTGTTTATAATACTGAGTGATCTCTCACAGAAGCAAAGAGCTGAGTATCACATGTTCTGACTTCTCAGTGGACCTTGAACAACTATGATAATACTACAAGAAAAGGATTGACAGTAGTGACAAACAGTAGGGGGGGTGGGGATATCAGTTTGACAATTGATATCTTCCTGTGGAAGGGGGGCACACCTCATTAAGAAGGGTACCTGCACAATAAATATTTGTATATCTAACCCTGAATTGTACCCCACAATTTTAAAATAAAAATTAAAAGAGAGAGAGGAAAAAAGAAATTGTTTATCTTTGAAGACTTTGAATATTTGGCTACTGTCCCTTCTTGCTTGCTGTGTTTCTGACAATAGGTCTCCTGCTACTCTGATTGATTTTCCCTGGTAGGTAGTCTTACCTTTTTTTGTTGCTGCTTTTAGGATTTTTTTGTTTTATGCCTACTTTGTGTAGGCGAATTACTATGTGTCTAGGGGTTGATCTTCTCATTTGATATCTTGTGAGAGTTCACTGTATCTCTTGTGCTTGGCTGGTCACATCTCTGGTGAGATGCGGGAAGTTTTCTTGGATTACCTTCTGGAATACTTGGCTCCAAGTTGTTCTCCATTTCCCTTTCTTCTTCTGGAATATCAATCACGTGTCGGTTCAACCTCTTGATATAATCACACATTTTTTGGAGGCTTTGTCCTTGCTTTCTGAATCTTCTTTCTATGTTTTTTACAGATCATGTTAATTCCATATTCTGGTCTTCAAGTTCTGAGATTCTTTCTCTTCAAGATTAATTCTTACTTCCATGCTTGTCTTCTTGTTATTTATTTCTTGGATGAAATTTTGTATTGCCAACATCTCTGTTACAAGTTCTTTCAGTGTTGCATCTTGTCTTTCTTGAATCTTATTTACTCTTTTCATCCTTTTTCTAATCCCTGTAATATTCTGGGGCCAGTCATTGGTGACTTCCATTTTTTGGCTCCAAGTTCCAATTTTTAGGAGCTTTCTCTATGTTACACTTGAAAATGTCTGTGGTCTTCCTTTTGTTTTTCCTCATGTGACAGACCTTTTGTTTTTCTCTTCAGTTGTTATTGTTTCAGTGGGGGAGGCTTTTCCTTCTGATGTTTGCTCAACACTCTAATCTTCCCTTATCTGGGATCTGGGTTTGTTCTATTTTGAAATAGGACTGTGGGTGGGAAGCTTTGCTATCTCTTGTATTTTTTGAAAGTTGAATTAAGTAGGGGATGGGGTGCTAGGATTCAGTAACTACTTGAAAATCACAATGTTCACTGATTGTGGTTTGTGTTCCCCTAGACCAACTCCCCACCACCACTCTGTACGATGATGCAAAGCAGAAACCAATGCAGAGAAACCAATTGAACACACATCCACACAGACATACACACTTACCCCAAAACAAACTGGCATAACCATAAAGGAAAACAAAACAAACTACAATAATAAAAAATCAAGAAAATGAAACACACACACACACATACACACACACACACACACACACACACACACACACACACACACCCCTAGTACAAAGTGAATGAAGAAGAAAAAAAGAAAGACCGGGGGGAAAAAAGGAATTCAGATTGAACCCTCACACATATATTGACACAAACCTTAAACAATAAAAAATAAAAATTAAGAAATCAGAAGAACAAAAGAGCAAAACAAACCAATGATAACAACAAAATTTGAAAGATGAACCCCCAATCATTCACATACACACATAAACAGAAAAAAAAGAGGAAAGAAAAAGAAAAGAAAAATATTGGGGGGATGCAGCTCAAACTCTCTCTTACACATTCATGCACAGAGGAAAAATATTTTTAAAATAGATGAACTAACAAACAGGCAAAAATTTTTTTTTTTTTTTGAGTCAGAGTCTCACTTGGTTGCCCAGACTGGAATGCAGTGGCCGCTCCCGGCCACCGCAGCCTCGCCTGCTGGGCTCCAGCTAATTTTTTTTTAATTAAAATTTTTTTAAAAACTGCCCTCCTGTGGCAGGCTCTGTAATTTTTCCTCTAATTGGTTCTCTACTGCAGACCTTCCACCTTTTTCACCCTTTCTCCAGTGTCCAGAACAGGGAAGGAGGATGGGCAGTGGAGGTGGGTGGGGCTGCAGTCCTCCCCTCCCACTCTCATATGGTCAAGGAGCTCTCCTCTAGTGGGAAGGTACAGGATTGTCTTTTTTCCAGGTATATACTTGCTGGGGATGCCCCAGCAAGGCTTTTACTAGGATGGAGTTTTCCTCTTGTGACTGATGTTCAGGCTCTGCCTAGGTTTGTCCCTGTCAGTCATGGCCCAGCTATGTGGGTCAGACATTCAGAGGATTGCTGTGGAGAAGAGGCTTTGAGTCAGTCTCAGGCTCATCACTGATCTCTTTGGAGTTCTTTCTTTTCCTTTTCCTTGGTCACACCATTTGTCCCATTGCTGGATCAGGGTAGGAAGTAGGGCACCTGGAACTCAGCACTCCTCGGGTCCCTTGGAAGTCTGTGCTTTCAGGATATTCCCTCTGGGTCATGATCAACCACTGATTAATTGATCTGTCAGTCACAAAGACTGGATCCATTGCTCTGTGGTGAACAAGTTGGAGCACTCTCCTGTCCCTCCTTCAAGATGGTGGCAGGAAGCCCCCCTTGTCCTCTTTGGTTGGATTCTGCCTCTGGGCTCCCTCCACAGCCCTTGCTGCCAGTGCCCAGTCAGGCACTGAAGTGATGAGGCAAAGCCAGGAGCTGTCAGTCTTTCCTGTGGCAGTGGTGAGGCAGAGCCTGGGGTGGTAGTCTCTCCCTGCTGCTTCTTCACAGGAAAATTTTTGTCCTTTTAAAAAAAATAGTGCTTGGCTTCTGTGACCTGGAAAGAGCAAGCAACCAAGCTCAGAAGCTGCAGCACCAGCTGTTGTCAGGGCCCTGGTCACCTGCTCTTGAGCCTCCACTTAGTCTCTCCTAGCATTTTCTTCCCAGGAAGGGTTTTGTTGATTTTTTTTAAATGGTGCTTGGCTTCTGCATCCTGGGATATCTAGGGTCCAAGCCCAGTAGCTCCAGCACTAGCCACTGCACCAGGAGAGCCCTGACTGCTAGCTCCCTACTCCTCACTCAGCCAGCCACTCACATGCCCACTCACTCACCAGCACATACACAAAATTTTCATACACTCACTCACACCGGCACTTGCATAGTCTGGCTGGATTGGACACTATATTCCCCACCTCCTCATATGTATAACCCTTAAAGTGACAAACAAATAGTGGTTTTTATTTAGAATGTAGTTAATACCACTACACTAATCCAGCACTCTTTTCAGGAAATGTATTCATTTGAAACAGATGTGTGCATGCACACACATGCACACACACATACACACATATGCATTTCTGTGCAACAATAAAAATGAGTGTCAAAAAATTTCAAAAGCTGATGAGCATAGTACCCTCAAATCAATGTTGACTGGCTCAACCTAGAGAGAAAGAAAATTAAGGTACCAAAGTGATCCAATTGTTAAATTGGTAATCCCTCTCAGGAGGAAATAATACATCAAAAAGATGAGCAATCTGATCTGCATAGAATAGGTAGAAGATGATAAAAAAGTGTTATATACTTTAAAAAATTCACATAATCTCTTACATAAAATCATGTTGATTTAGAAATAAAATATTAAAAACCTACAATATCATTAAGAAATTTAAGTGAACATTAGTCAATTGTATGGGGAACTAAGTGTTGAAATAATAAAAAATCAATAGTTTTAGGTATGGAATAATAAAGTTTTGAAATTTCTGTTTGAAATTGCCATAATAAACAGGGGTCAATATTTTTCATAAAATTGGCTAAACAGACACTATGCTTAGTATTACAAACTAATAACTCACAAGCAGCAACTTAAATAGTTCTCCCTTACCCTATAGATAACTGAGCCAAAGCAATCAATAATCCATAAAAGAGAAAATGCAAATTAGTAACAACCTACATAGATAAATATTCATCTTTCACCATACAGAAGTTAAAACAACTACCATTTGTAGTTGTTTGTGCCATGCCATTTGAACTGAGGAAATTAGCCCTTTCTGTTCTACTGAGATTATCCAATCCTGGCCAAAATGGTATGAAAATAAAACATTTCATTTATTAAAAATACAATAATACTATTGCCCTTGTATTTGGCAGTATATACAAAGAATCCTAAAAGTATTCTCTTTTTTGGAATCTTATTTTATTTTATTATAAACATGTGGGGTACAATTCAGGGTTAGGTATACAAACATTGATTATGTAGGTATCCGTGTTGATGAGGTATGCCCCTCCCTCCCCTAGCAGTTTCCCTCAACTACTAATCCCATGCTCTCCCCTGACAGTTTCCCACTACTGCCAATCCCTTTCTTATAGTATTATAATTGTTCAAGTTCTGCTTATGAGTGAAAACATATGGTACTGTGTTCTTTGTTTCTGTAGTGGATCACTGAGTAAGATCAACTCCAAATCCATTCAAGTTGCTGCAAAGTCCATAAATTTGTCTTTCTTTATGGCTGCACAATTCTCCATTGCATATATGTACCATATTTTTTTATCCAGTCCAGCATTGATGGGCAACATGGTTGGTTCCATGTTTTTGCTACTGTGAATAGAGCTGCAACAGACATACGTGGGTAGATATCGTTTTGTAGAATGATTTTAGTTCCTCCGGGTATATTCCCAATAGGGCAATTGCTGGGTCATAGGGAAGGTCAATTTCTAGTTCTTTCAGAAATCACCACACTGTCTTCCAGAGAGGTTGTGCTAATTTGCATTCCCACCAGCACTGTAGAAGCTTTCCTTTTTCTCCACATCCTTGCCAGCATCTGGTGTTGTTTATTTTATTAATGATGGCCACTCAGCTGGGCTCGGTGGCTCAGCCTGTAATCCCATGCCTTTGGGAGGCTGAGGTGAGTGGATTGCCTGAGCCTGCGGGTTCGAGACCTGGCTGGGCAGTGAGACCTCATCTCTACAATCAACCAAAAAATCAGCCGGGCGTGGTAGCGCATGCCTATAATTCCGGCTACTTGGAAGGCTGAGGTGGAAGGATTGCCAGAGCCCAGCAGGTTGAGGCTGCAGTGGGCTCCTGGCTGCAGTCTGGGCAACAGAGTGAGACTCCAACTCAAAAAAAAAAAAATCATGGCCATTCTTACTGGGGTTAGGTGGTATCTCAATGTGGTTTTGATTTGAATTTCTCTGATGATGAGTGAGGCTGAGCACTTTTTCATGTGTGTGTTGGCTGCTCATATATCTTCTTTTGAGAAGTGTCTATTCATGTCTTTTGCCCACTTTTTAATGGGGCTGTTTGTCTTTTTCCTTTGGGCGCATTTGAGTTCCTTGTAGATTCTAGATGTTAGGCCTCTGTCAGATATACAGTTGGCAAATATTTTTTCCCATTCTGTGGACTGTCTCCCTGCTCTCTTGATTGTTTCTTTTGCTTTACTGAAGCTCATTAGTTTGATGAGGTCCCACTTGTCTCTTATTTCTTAAGGTATTGGCCTTTAGGGTTCTGAATAGGAATTGGTTGCCAGTTCCAATTTCCATAAGGGTGATTCCTGCATTTGCTAAGATTCTTATAGTTTGGGGTTTTATGTTTAGATCTTTGATCAATTTGGAGTTAATTTTTGTGTATGCTGATAGGTAGGGGTCCTGTTTCAATCCTCTGCATGTGTCAGCCAGTTTTCCCAGCACCACTTGCTGAATAAATTCTCCTCTTCCCAGTGGTTGTTGTTGGAGGTTTTGTCAAAGATGATCTGGTTGAGGAATTGAGGCTTTACTTCCAGAATCTCTATCCTGTTCCATTGGTCTATGTGCCTGTTCTTGAACCAACATGAGGCTGTTTTGATTACTGTAGTCTTATAGTAAAGTTTGACATCAGGAAATATGATACCTCCTGCTTTGTTTCTTATGCTAAGGATTGTTTTGGCTATTGCTGGTCACTTATGTTTCCATATGAATTTCTGTATTGTCATTTCCAGACCTGAGAAGAATGATGTTGGTAACTTAATGGGTATTGCATTGAATCTGTAGATTGCCATTGGTAGGATGGACATTTTAATGATGTTGATTCTTCCAATCTATGAGGATGGAATATTTTT
The DNA here is from genome assembly GCA_027257055.1 of Cephalopachus bancanus. Taxonomy (NCBI): domain Eukaryota; kingdom Metazoa; phylum Chordata; class Mammalia; order Primates; family Tarsiidae; genus Cephalopachus; species Cephalopachus bancanus. The sequence goes on from JAPVLO010000776.1 coordinate 319,832, forward strand.
CCATTTGTTTATGTCTTCTTGGATTTCTTTGAGCAGTGTTTTGTAGTTCTCATTGTACAGGTCTTTCAATTCTCTGGTTAGGAAGATGCCAAGGTATTTCTTTCTTTTTTTGTGTGGCTATTGTGAATGGGATTGTGCTTTTAATTTGGGTCTCTGCCTGCTTGTTGTTGGTGTATAGGAATGTAACTGTCTTTTTTTCACATTTATTTTGTACTCTGAGACTTTGCCAAAGTTCTTTAACTGTGCAAGCAGGTTTTTGACAGATTCTCTTGGATTTTCAAGGTATAGGATCATATCATCAGCAAAGAGGGATAACTTGACTAGGACTTCCAACACAATGTTGAACAAGAGGGGTGAGAATGGGCAGCCTTGTCTTGTTCCAGTTTTCAGGGGAAATGTTTCCAGTTTCTGTCCATTTAACAATATGTTAACTGTGGGTTGATCATAGATGGCACTTGCTATTTTGAGGTAAGTTCCTTCTATACCTAGGTGTTTGAGGGTTTTATCAGGAAGCAATGCTGAATTTTATCAAAAGATTTTCTGTATCTAATGAGATAATCATGTGGTTCTTGATTTTACAGCTGTTGATGTATTTAATTACATTTATGGTCTTGCAAATGTTGAGCCAGCTCAGCATCCTGGGAATGAAGCCTTGGTCATGGTGGATGACTTTTGAGTTGTGTTGTTGTATCCAATTTGCTAGAATCTTGTTGAGGATTTTTTCATCTATATTGATAAGAGATATCGGCCTGTAGTTCTCTTTTTTGTTGTTGTTGAATCTCTACCCAGTTTGGGTATCAGTGTGATGTTAACTTTGTAAAATAATTTGGGAAGAATTCCATCTTTCTTAATTGCCTTGAATACTTTCTTTTCTTTTCTTTTTTTGAGTTGGAGTCTCACTCTGTCACCCAGACTGTAGTGCCACTGCAGCCTCGACCTGCTGGGCTCCAGCAATTCTTCCGCCTCAGCCTTCCAAGTAGCCGGAATTACAGGCATGCGCTACCACACCTGGCTGATGTTTTTTGATTTATTGTAGAGATGAGGTCTCACTGCCCAGGTGGGTCTTGAACCCATGGGCTCAGGCAATCCACTCACCTCAGCCTCTCAAAGGCACGGGATTACAGGCTGAGCCACCAAGCCCAGCTCGAATACTTTCAGTAGGATTGTTATCAATGCTGGAAATTCATACAGTCCAGGGTTTTTTTTTTGTAAGTAATTTTCTTATGACAGAATCAATTTCCTGGGTTGTTATTGATCTATTCAGTGTCTCAATCATCATGCTGTTTGGTGTCCATGTCCTTGTAGGCTTTGGGGAAATGTTGGTGTTGATATTCATTTTTATTCCACTGTGGTCTCTGGATGTGCATGGCAAGATTTCAACCTTATGGAATTTGCTTATGCTTAATTTATGGCCAAGGATGTGATCAATCTTGTAATATGTTCCATGTGGTGATGAGTAGAATGTATATTCTGTGGTTGTTGGGTGGAATAATCTGTAGGTATCTATAGATCCATTTGGTTGAGTGTCAAGTTTAGGTTCTGGTTCTCCTTGTTGATTTTTTTTTGCCTTGATGATCTATCTAGGGCTGTCAGTGGAATATTCAAGTCCCCTGCTATAATAGTGTTAGAGTCAATATCTTTTTTTAGTTTATTTAGTAGTTGTTTTTTAAATGCTGGTGCTATCACCGTACAGAAAATTACTTCAAATGGATCAAAGAACTAAGCATAGAACCTCAAGTTATAAGAATCTTAGAAAACACAGGAGACACCATTATGGTAATTGGAACTGGCAACCAATTTCTATTCAGAACCCTAAAGGCCAATATCATAAGAAATAAGACAGGCAAGTGGAACCTCATCAAACTGACAAGCTTCTGCAAAGCAAAAGAGAGCAGGGAGACAGCCCACAGAATGGAAAAAAATATTTGCCAACTGTATATCTGATAAAGGTCTAATATCTAGGATTTACAAGGAACTCAAATGAACCAAAAGGAAAAAAACAAACAGCCCCATTAAAAAGTGGGCAAAAGACATGAATAGACACTTCTCAAAAGAAGATATACGGGCAGCCAACAGACACATGAAAAAGTCCTCACTCATCATCAGAGAAATGCAAATCAAAACCACATTGAGATACCACCTAACCCCAGTAAGAATGGCCATCATTAATAAAATAAACAACAACAGATGCAGGTGAGGATGCAGAGAAAAAGGAAAGCTTCTACACTTCTGGTGGGAATGCAAACTAGTGCACCTCTTTGGAACACAGTGTGGTGATTTTTGAAAGAACTAGAAATTGACCTTCCCTATGACCCAGCAATTCCCTTATTAGAAACATACCCAGAGAAACTCAATCATTCTACAAAAAAAAACCTGAACACAGATGTTTGCTGCAGCTCTATTCAAAATAGCAAAAACGTGGAACTACCATATTGCCCATTGAAGCTGGACTGGTCAAAAAAATGTGGTACATATACAGAATGGAATATTATGCACCCATAAAGAAGGACAAAATATAGGGACTTTGCAGCAACTTTGATGGATTTAGAATCGATCATACTCAGTGATCTATCACAGAAACAAAGAACAGAGTACCATATGTTCTCACTCATAAGCAGACCTTGAGCAATTATAATAGTATAAGAAAGGGATTGGAAGTAGTGGGAAACTGCTAGGGGAGGGAAGGGCATACCTCATCAGCAAGGGTACCTGCATAATCAACGTTTGTATACCTAACCCTGAATTGTACCCCACATCTTTATAATGAGAGAGAGAGAGAGAGAGAGAGAGAGAGAGAGAGAGAGAAGAGAGAGAGAGAAAGAAAGAAAAAGAAAGAAGGAAAGAAAGAAAGAAAAGAAAAAAAATTAAATGCTGGTGTTCCTGTGTTGGGTGCATATATGTTTACGATTGATATTTCTTGTTGATGGATTGAACCTTTTAGCATTATGTAATGCCCTTGCATCTTTTTAAGTTTTTGATAGCTTAAAGGTTGTCTTGTCTAATATTAAGATCACAACTACTGCGTTCTTTTGTGATTCACTTGCCTGGAAACTTATTTTCCATCCTTTGAGTCTGTATGTGTCCCTTGTGGTGAGATGAGTCTCCTGGATGCAGCAAATAATTGGTCATGGTTTCTTATCCAATTTGCCATTCTATGTCTTTTTAGTGGTGCATTTAGTCTATTCACATTCAGGTCGATTGTTGAATTGTGATTGCTTATCCCTGTCATGAAGTTCTTATAAAGTTTTTTCTTTGTTTGCTAATTTTCTTTTGGCATTGGAGTTTAATGTATGTTTGTGTTTTCAAGTTTCTTGTGCTGTATTCTCTGTTGATTCTGTGCTCTGCTGGTCTCTGGGAAGTGTGTGGTCATTCTTTTTTTCTTTCTTTTGTGCTTAATACCTTTTTTAATGTCTCCTGTAGAGATGGTCTGAAAGCTGCATAATCTCTTAGGGATTAGATGTCTGGGAAGGATTTATTTCTCCATCCTTGATGAAGCTGAGCTTGACTGGGTAGGAAATTATTGGTTGAAATTGTTTTTCTTTGAGGACTTTGAATATAGGGCTCTAGTCCCTTCTTGCTTGCAGTGTTTCTGCCGATAGATTTGCTGCTATTTTGATTGGTTTTCCCCAGTAGGTAGTCTGATCTTTCTCTCTTGCTGCCTTTAGGATTTTTTCTTTTGTGCCTATTTTGTGTAGGTGAATTACATATGTCTAAGGGTTGGTCTTCTCATTTGATGTCTTGTGGGCATTCTATGTATCTCTTGTGTTTGACTGGTCACATCTCTGGTGAGATGAGTAAAGTTTTCTTGGATTACCTCCTGGAATACTTGCTCCAAGTTGTTCTCCATTTCCCTTTCTTCTTCTGGGATAGTAATCAGGTGTAGATTCAACTTCTTGATATAATCATACATCTCTTGTAAGCTTTGTTTTTGTTTTATTTGTCTTCTTTCTGTTTTTTTAAAGATTGGGTTAATTCCATGTTCTGGTCTTCAAGTTCTGAGATTCATTCTTCAGCTCGATTAATTCTGCTTTTTATGCTTGTCAACTTGTTATTTATTTCCTGGATGAAATTTTTTATTGCCAAAATCTGTTACAAGTTCTTTCAGTTTTGCATCTTGTCTTTCTTGAGTCTTTTCACCCTTTCCATTCATTCCCTAATCCCTGTCATATTCTGGGAACAGTCATTTGTGACTTTCATTGTTTAGGCACCAAATCTGATTTTTCAGGAGGTTTGTCTTTGGTACACTTGAAATTGCCTGGGACCTTCCTTTGGTTTTCCCTCATTTATGACAGATCTCTTGTTTTTCTCTTTAGTTCTCTTATTCAGTGTCAGTGGGAGAGGATTTCCCTTCTGATGTTTGCTCAGTCCTCTATTCTTCCCTGAACCAGGTTCTGGATTTATTCTATTTTGAAAAATTGTTTGGTGGATGGGAAGCTTTACTGTCTCTTGTAGTTTTTGAGATTCTAATAAAGTAAGGGATGGAGCACTAGGAATCAGAAACTACTTGCAAATTAAAATGTTCACTTATTGTGGTATGTGTTCCCTAAGACACACTCCCCACCACTGCTCTATATGATGATACAATGCAGAAACCAATGCAAAAGCAATTGAACACATACACACACACACACACCCCAAAACAAACTGGGATAACAACAAAGTGAAACAAAACAAACAACAAAAAAACCTCAAGAAAACTAGACACACACACATGCATAGCACAAAGTATATAGAGAAGAAAACCAGAAAGACTGGAGGAAAATTTAAAAACAAAAGGGGGGGATTCAGGTCGAGCCCTCACACATATATTGACACACACCTTAAACTACAAAAAAGAATATTTTAAAAAACCCCAGAATAACAAAAGAGCAAAAACCAACAATAACAACAAAATCAAAGAATGAATCATTCATATACACACATAAATAGAAAAAGGAAAATTAAAGAAGAAACAGAAAAAGAAAAGAAATAAAAGTTGGTTGAGATACAAATCAAACCCTCACATACACATTCATGAACAAAGGAGAAATATTTTTAAAATAGATGAACTAACAGTCAAAAAAATTTTTTTAATTGAAAATTTTTTAAAACTGTCCTCTTGTTGCAGGCTCTGTAATTGTTCCTCTAATCAGGTCTCTCCTGCAGAGCCACCTCTTTCACTTTCTCCTCAGTGTCTGAAAGAGGCAAGGAGGACAGACAGAGGAGAGGGGTGGGGCTACAGTCCTCCACTTTCACTTTCACTTTCATATGGTCAGGGAGATCTCCTCCCATGGGGAGGTGCAGAATTGTCTCTTCCCCAGGTATGTTCTCTCACCGGGGTGCCCCAGTCAGGCCTATCCTGGAATGGAGTTCTATTGCGACTGATGTCCAGGCTCCACCTGGGTTTGTCCCTCTCAATCATGGCCCAGCTATGTAGGTCTGATGTTCAGAGGATTGCTGAGGAGGAGGGGGTTTGGGTCAGCCCCGGACTCACCACTGATCTCTTTAGAGTTCTTCCTCATCCTTTTCTGACCACACCCTTTGTCCCATGGCTGGATCAGGGCAGGGCATGAGGCACCTGGAACTCAGCACTCGCCAGGTCCCTCTGAAGTTTGTGCTCTCAGGATATTCCCTCTGGGCCACAATTAATCCCTGAGTAGTTGATCTGCCAGTCATAGAGATCGGGTCTGTTGCTTCGTGGTGAGCAAGTCAGAGCACTTTCCTGCCCCACCTTCAAGATGGTGTTTGGGTGCCTCTCTTGTCCTCTTCCATGGGAACTTGCCTCTGTACCCACTCCACAGCCCCTACCCGGAGCTAAAGTGGTGAGGCAAACCAGAGGCTGACAGTTTCTCTCCTGCTTCAATGGTGAAGGAGAGAATGGGGCAATAGTTTCTCTCTGCTGCTTTTTCAAAGGAAAATGTCTGACTGCTTTAAAAAAAACAATGGCACTCCACTTCTGTGACCTGGGAAAAGCCAGGGATGAAGTGGAGCAGCTGCAGCACCAGCTTTTACACTAGGGTCCTCACCACCCTCTCATGAGCCCCACTTAGACAGTCTCTCCCAGCATTTTCTTCCAGGAAGGGAAGGTTTGTTGATTTAAAAAGATAAAAGAAAATGGTGCTCGGCATCTGCATCCTGGGAATCACTAGAGTCCAAGGCCAGCCGCTATGGCACCAGCCACTGCACCAGGAGAGCCCTGACGACTAACTCCCTAGCTCTCACTCCAAAATATTCTTACTCTTTGAGTAATTTCACTCCTAGGAATCTATTCAGAAAACCTTATGCTCAAAGATATTCGTTGCTGTGTTATGGATAATAATAATACCTGAATGTTCAATATTAGTGGTTAATTACAGCACTAATGAAAGATCATGAAACCATTAGAATACTGTCCTGTTCATCATTCTCTCAACAAGTAAACATTTCACAGTGGTAAATTTATGGGCAGTCTTCTTTAGTATACCCACATAGAAGAAAAGTCAATATTTGCTTTTTTTGGAAACATAAATATACCTAGAGGATTGAGCTTCAGGGATTTTTTGAGTAACCTTCCCATTTCTCTTGGCATCTAAAAAAATGATCTGAAGGACTTGAGTTTTCTGCATAAGTCCATTCTTGACTCAATATGTAGATGATTGATTTAATGCTGTATTTTCCAATCTAAATAATTTACCTAAAGACTACAAGTACCTCCTATCTAAATTAGCTAAAATATTCTACAGAAAACTTCAACTCTGCAAGAATCTATATTTTTCTGGTCACAGTCTGTCACCAGATGAACAGTGTACATTTTCAATCAGAAATCATGCATGATCAATTATACTGAGGCCAAAATTCAAAGATGGCTAAGAAGATTTTAGGACTGTCAGAAAGGTATATATGATGGTTCTCAATAGCTCACCTTTTCTATATGTTTACTAAGTTTACAGTCCTTGAAATTGTCTTTTATAACAGAAAAGTAGAAAGTGCTGCCTACTTTTGGAAAGGCTTCTAGTAACCACCTCCACCTTTGGCTTGTCCTAAATCTGTCATCCCTCCTCTGCCTCTTTACATGTAAGGATGGAAGAAGAGGCCAAACTGGATTTCAAACTGAATGGTAATCATTAAAATTTGGAAGTTTTCTAGAAGAGGGGAACAACAAAAAAACCAGAATTATCTTTTGGAGAGCAGGGCCCTGTAGTACAGGCTTCCTTCATTATGTAGGTGTTCTAGAAACTCATGGGCATCAAAGGACCAGTTAGTGTTGTGCATTGTGAGAGGTGATGTTTGGCTTCAGTTAATTTTTTTTTTGAGAGTCTTTTAATACGTTGGCCCATTTCATGATGGGTGATTTACTAGTGCACCTGCCACACTACACTGAGTGTTCAGCAGATTTTGACCAAAAATGGCATGACCCCCATGCCTCACCCTCCTTATTTACCCAATCTCTCACATCAACTGACTTTTTGCTTTGTTTCCCCAATGAGAAAAGTCTTCAAAGGGAAGCATTTTGCCAATGTAGAAGAGACAAAACAAAAATGGCAGAAGCACTAAAAGAAATCAAAATGGACGTGTTTATTTTTATTATAAAGATGCGGTGTACAATTCAGGGTTAGGTATACAAATGTTGATTATGCAGGCATCCTTGCTGATGAGGTATGCCCCACCCTCCCTAGAAGTTTCCCTTAACTTCCAATCCCATCACCCTCCCCTGACAGTTTCCCACTACTGCCAAACCCTTTCTTATAAGACTATAATAATTGTCCAAGGTCCACTTATGAGTGAAAACATATGGTGTTCTGTTCTTTGTTTCTGTGATAGATCACCCAGTATGATTGACTCTAAATCCATTCAAGTTGCAGCGAAGTCCATATGTATGTCCTTCTTCATGGCTGAATAATATTCCATTGTGTATATGTATCACATTTTTAAAAATCCAGTACAGCTTTGATAGGCAATATGGCTGGTTCCATGCTTTTGCTATTGTGAATAGAGCTACAACAAACATATGTGTGCAGGTATATTTTTTGTAAAATGATTTGAGTTCCTCCAGGTATATTCCCAATAGGGGAATTGCTGGGTCATATGGAAGGTCAATATCTAGTATTTCAGAAATTGCCACACTGTCTCCCAAAGAAGTTGCACTAGTTTGCATTCCAACAGTGTAGAAGAGTTCCTTTTTCTCCACATCCTTGTCAGCATCTGTTGTTTGTTTTATTAATGACGACCATTCTTACTGGGGTTAGGTGATATCTCAATGTGGTTTTGATTTGCATTTCTCTGATAATGGGTGAGGCTGAGCACTTTTTCATGCGACTGTTGGCTGCCCTAATATCTTCTTTTGAGAAGTGTCTATTCATGATTTTGCCCACTTTTTAATGGGGCTGTTTGTTTTTTTTCCTTTTGGCACACTTGAGTTCCTTGTCAATCCTAGATGTTAGGGCTTTGTCAGATAAACAGTTGGCAAATATTTTTCCCTTCTATGGGCTGTCTCCCTGCTCAATTGGTGATTTATTTAACTTTGCAGAAGTTTATTAGTTTGATGAAGTCCCACTTGTCTATCCTATTTCTTAAGGTATGGGCATTTAAGGTTCTGAATAGGAATTGGTTGCCAGTTCCAATTTCCATAAGGGTATCTCCTGTGTTTTCTAAGATCTGTATAGTTTGAGGCTTAATGTTTAGGTCTTTGACACATTTGGAGTTAATTTTGGTGTGTGGGGATAGGTAGAGGTCCTGTTTCAATCTTCTACATGTGATCAGCCAGTTTTCCCAGCACCATTTACTGATTAGGTTCTCCTCTCTCTGGTGGTTGTTGTTGAAGAGTTTGTCTTCAAGTTGGTTGAAAAATTGAAGCTTTGCTTCTGGGATCTCTATCCTGTCAAATTGGTCTATATGCCTGTTCTTGTACTAATACCAGGCTGTTTTGATTACTGTAGCCTTATAGTAAAGTTTGAGTCTGGAAGTGTGATACCTCTTGCTTTGTTTCTTTTGATAAGCATTGTTTTGGCTATTCGTGGTAGTTTATGTTTCCAAATGAATTTCTGTGTTGTCATTTCCAGGTCTGAGAAGAGTGATGTTGGTAACTTAATGGGTATTGCATTAAATCTGTAGGTGGCCTTTGGTAAGATGAACATCTTAATAATGTTGATTTTTCCTATCCATGAACATGGAATATTTTTCCATTTGTTTGGGTCTTCTTGGATTTCTTTGAGCAGTGTTTTGTAGTTCTCATTGTAAAGGTCTTTCACTTCTCTGGTGAGGAAGATGCTGAGGTACTTCATTTTTTGGTGGCTATTGTGCTTTTTATTCGAATCTCTGCCTGCTTGTTGTTGGTGTATAGGAATGCAACTGTTTTTTGCACATTTATTTTGTACCCTGAGACTCTGCCAAAGTCCTTAATCAGTGCAAGCAGGTTTTTGACAGGTTCTCTTGGATTTTCAAGGAATAGGATCATATCATCAGCAAAGAGGGATAACTTGACTTCCTCTTTTCCTATTTGGATACCCCTGATTTCTTTCTCTTGTCTAATTGCCCTAGCTAGGACTTCTAACACAATGTGGAACAAGAGGGGTGAGAGTGGGCAGCCTTGTCTTGTTCCAGTCTTCAGGGGAAACGTTTCCAGTTTCTGTTCATTTAGCAATATGTTAGTGGTGGGTTTACTGTAGATGGCACTTACTATTTTGAGGTATGTTCCTTCTTACCTAGGTGTTTGAGGGTTTTTATCAAGAAGGCATGCTGGATTTTATCCAAAGCTTTTTCTGCATCTAATGAGATAATCCTGTCATTCTTGTTTTTACATCTGTTGATATATTTCATTACACTTTTGTTTTTGGGAATGTTGAAACAGCCCTGCATCCTGGGGATTAAGCCTATTTGTTCATGGTGGATGATTTTTGAGATGTGTTTTTGGATCTGGTTTGCTAGAATCTTGTTGAGGATTTTTGCATCTATGGTCATAAGGGATAGTGGCCTGTAGTTCTCTTTTTTTGTTGGATCTTTACCCAGTTTGGGTATACTGATAGTTTCATAAATGTTTTGGGGAGAATTCCATCCTTCTCAATTGCCTGGACTACTCTCAATAGGATTGGTATCAGCTCCTCCTTATATGTTTTGTAGAATTCTGCTGGAAAGCCATCTGGTCCAGGGCTTTTTTTTGTAGGTAGTTTTCACATGACAGAGTCAATTTCCTGTGTTGTTATTGGTCTATTTAGTGTCTCAATGTCTTCTTGTTTCAACCTGGGGAGGTTGTGTGATGTCAGAAAGTCCCCTATTTCATTTAGGTTATCAAGTTTGTTTCCATATAGGTGTACATAGTAATCTCTGGTAATCTTTTGTATTTCTGTGGGGTAGGTTGTGATTTTATCTTTTGTATTGCTGATTGTGCTTATTTGGGTTTTTTCTCTCTTTTTCTTGGTCATTCTGGCTAGAAGCCCATCAATCTTGTTAAATCTTTCAAAGAACCAGCTTTTTGTTTTATTGAGTTTTCTACGATATTTTTGACTTCTGTATCTTATATTTGGACTCTTATTTTGGTGATTTGTATTCTTGTGCTCAAGTTGGGGTTTTGGTGGTCTTCTCTTTCCAGCTTCCTTAGGTGATTTGTTAGACTCTCCACTTGTGATCTTTCCATTTTCTTTCCTTTTTTTTTTTTTTTTTTGAGTTGGAGTCTCACTCCATCACCCAAACTGGAGTGCAGTGGCATGCTCCTGGCCACCACAGCCTCGACCTACTGGGCTCCAGCAATCCTTCTACCTCTGCCTTCCAAGTAGCTGGAACTACAGGAATGTGCTGCCACATCTGGCTAATTTTTGATTTATTGTAGAGATGAGGTCTCACCAAGTTGCTGGGTGCAGGTCTTGAACTTATGGGCTCAGGAAATCCACTAACCTCAGCCTCCCAAAGCACTGGGATTACAGGCTGAGCCACTGAGGCCGGCTTTCCATTTTCTTGACGTGTGCTCATAGAGACATAATTTACCCTCTTATAACTGCTTTCATGGCATCCCAGAGGTTTTGATAAGATGTTTCTTCATTTTCATTTGTTTACAGGAATCTTTTAATTTCTGCTTTGATTTGAGTTAACCCAGTAGTTGTTCAGCAATATGCTGTTTAGTGTCCATGTCTTTGTGAGCTTTGGGGAAATGTTGTTGTTGAAACTTATTTTTATTCCACAGTGGTCTGAGAATGTGCATGTCCAGATTTCAACTTTATGGAATTTGTTTATGCTTGATTTGTGGCCAAGGATGCGATTGATCTTGGAGTATGTACCATGTGATGATGAGTAGAATGTATATTCTATGTTTGTTGGGTGGAATAATCTGTAGGTTTCTCTTAAGTACATTTGGTGAAGTGTCAAATTTAGCTTCTGGATCTCCTTGTTGATTTTTTGCCTTGTTGATCTATCTAGGGCTATTAGTGGGGGTATTCAAGTCCCCTGCTATAATAGTGTTAGAGTCAATATCTTCTTTTAGTTTACTTAATAGTAGCTTTATAAATGCTGGTGCTTCTGTGTTGGGTGCATATATGTTTTGGATGGATATTTCTTTTGATGGACTGAATTTTTAATCATTATACAGTGTCCTTTTGCATCTTTTAAAATTTTGGATAACTTAAATGTTTTGTCTGATATTAAGATCGGAACTCCTGCCTTCTTTTGCAATGCATTTGCTTGGAAACTTGTTTTCCATCCTTTAACTTTGAGTCTGTGTGCATTCCTTGTAGTGAGATGCAGCAAATAATTGGGTCATAGTTTCTTATCCAGTTTGCCAATCTGGGTCTTTTTAGTGGTGAATTTAGTCCATTCGCATTCAGGCTGATTACTCAAATGTGATTATTATCCCTGTCATGAAGTTTTTATAAAGTTTTTTCTTTGCATGTTTTCTTTTGGCTTTAGGGTTGATGTGTGTGTGTGTTTTCAAGTTTCTTGTGCGCTATATCCTCTGTTGATTCTGTGCTTTGCTGCTCTCTTGGGAAGTGTGTGATCATTCTTTTTTCTTTCTTCTGTGCTTAATACCTTTTAAAGTGTCTCCTGTAGAGCTGGTCTGGAAGCTGCATAATCTTTTAGGGACTGGATTTCTAGGAAGGATTTTTATTCTCCATCATTGATGAAGTTGAGCTTGGCTGGATAGGAAATTCCTGGCTGGAATTGTTTATCTTTGAGGACTTGGAATATAGGACTCCAGTCCCTTCTTACTTGTACTGTTTTTGCCAATAAGTCTGCTGCTATTCTCATTGGTTTACCCTGGTAGGTCGTCTGATGTTTCTCTTTGGTTGCTTTTAGGATTTTTTCTTTGTGCCTACTTTGTGAATTGCTATGTGATTAGAGGTCAGTCTTCTCATTTGATGTCTCGTGGTGGTTCTCTGTATCTCTTGTGCTTGGCTGATCACATCTCTGGTGAGATGGGGAAAGTTTTCTTGGATTACCTCCTGGAATACTTGCTCCAAGTTTTTCTTCAATTCCCTTTCTTCTTCTGGGATACCAATCAGGCAAAAGTTCGGCCTTTTAATATAATCTCACATCCTTTGTTACCTTTGCTCTTTCTTTCTGATTGTTTCTATGTTTTTTAAAGATCGGGTTAATTCCATGTTCTGGTCTTTAAGTTATGAGATTCTCTCTTCAGCTACATTAATTCTGCTTTTCATGCTTGTCACCTTGTTATTTATTTCCTGGATGAAATTTTTTATTGCCAAAATCTCTGTTATAAGTTATTTCATTGTTGCATTTTGTCTTTCTTGAGTCTTATTTACTCTTTCCATCCATTCTCTAATCCTTGTCATATTCTGAGGTCAGTTTTGGTGACTTCCATGATCTGGGCATAAAGGTCTGATTTTTCAGGAGTTTTGTCTTTCGTGCACTTGACATTGCCTGAAGTCTTCCTTTGATTTTTCCTCATTTGTGACATATCTTTTGTTTTTCTCTTTAGTTCTGTTATTCAGTGTCAGCAGGAGAGGCTTTTGCTTCTGATGTTTCCTCAGTCCTCTATTCTATGATCTGGGCTCTGGATTTTGTTCTCTTTTGTAATAGAATGGTAGATGGTAAGCTTTGTTGTCTCTTGTAGTTTTTGAAATTTGACTAAAGTAGTGGATGGGGCTCTAGGATTCAAAAACTACTTGCAAATTACAATATTCACTTATTGTGGTATGTGTTCCCTGAGACCCACTCCCCACCACCACTCCATATGACAATTTAAAGCAGAAACCAATGGAAAAAAACAACTGAACACACCCACATACAGACATACCCACACCCCAAAACAAACAACATAACAAACAACAACAAAAACCAAGAAAACTAAACACACACACATGCTTAGCATAAAGTGAATAGAGAAGAAAAACAGAAAGACTAGGAAATAAAAAAGGACTTCATATCAAGCCCTCACATGTATATTAAAATATAAAAAATGAAAATAAAAAACCCCAGAAGAACAAAAGAGCAAAAAACCCCTAATAACAACAGCAATATTGAAAGATGATTACTCAATCATTCATATATACACATAAACAGAAAAGAACAAATAAAAGAAGAAACAGAAAAAGAAAAAAAATTGGGGGGATGCAGATCAAACCATCACATACACATTGCTGTACAATAGAATAATATTTTAAAAATAGATGAACTAATAACCAATTTTTTTAAATTTTAAACAATTAAAAATTTTAAAAAGCCCGCACTCCTGTGTCAGGCTCTGTAATTGTTCCTCTAGTCAGGTCTCTCCTGTAGATCCACCTCTTTCACTCTCAGTATCTGCAGCAGGGAAGGAGGAGGGGCAGTGGAGGTGGGCAGGGCTGCAGCCCTCCCCTCCCACTCTCACATGGTCAGGGAGATCTCCTCCCGTGGGGAGGTACAGGGTTGTCTCTTCCCCAGGTATGTAATCACAGGGGGTGCCCCAGCCAGGCCTATCCTGGAATGAAGTTCTCCTATTGTGACTGCCATCCAGGCTCCACCTGGGTTTGTCCCTCTCAGTTGTGGCCCAGTTATGTAGTTCTGAAGTTCAGAGGATTGCTGGGGAACAGGGGGTTTGGGTCAGCCCTGGACTTACCACTGATCTCTTTGGAGTTCTTCCTTGTCCTTTTCTGGTCACACCCTTTTCCCTCCAAGGCTGAATCAGGGTAGGGGATGGAGCACCTGGAGCTTAGCATAGGTCAGGTCCCTCTGAAGTCTGGGTTTTCAGTATATTCCCTCTGGGTCATGATCAATCCCTGAGTAGTTGATCCACCAGTCACAGAGATTGGGTCTGTTGCTCCATGGCTAGTGAGTCAGAGCACTTTCCTGCCCCACCTTCAAAATGTTGGTGGGGTGCCTCTCTTGTTCTCTTCCATGGGACTTTGCCTCTGGACTCCTCTGTAGCCCCTGCTGCGAGTGCCCTGCCAGATGCTGAAGTGGTGAGGTAAAGCCTGGAGCCAGCAGACTCTCCTGACAATGGTTAGGGAGAGCCTGGGGTGACAGTCTCTCCCACTGTTTTTCACAGGTAAACTTCTGCCTGTTTAAAAAAAAATGGCACTTGGCTTCTGCCACCTCGGAAGAGCCAGGGACCAAGCAGAGAAGCTGCAATACCAGCTATTGCACAAGGGGCCTGGCCACTTGCTCTTGAGCCCCCACTTAGACAGTCTCTCCCAGCATTTTCTTTCCAGGGAGGGTTTGTTGATTAAAAAAAACAAAGAAAAAGAAAATGATGCTCAGCTTATGCATCCCAGGAGTCACTAGGGCCTAAGCCCAGCAGCTGTGGCACCAGCCTCTGCACCAGGAGAGCCCTGGCTACTAGCTCCCTAGCCCTCACTCAGTCAGCCGAGTTCACACGCCCACTCATTCACCAGGACATAAACAAAATTTTCCATACACTCACTCACACAGGAACTTGCATAGTTCAACTGGTTCGGCCGCCATCTTCCCCTTAAAATGGACGTGTTTAAAACCTCTTTTAAGGAGTGGAGAAAGAGACTCAATAGGTGTATTTCATCAATTGGAGAGTACTTTGAAGGTGATTGAAATTTACACATGTAAATACACAATTTTTTAATTAAAAAATCGAAAGATTTTTGAAAGTATCTCATTTAATACATGTGCTAGAAGGCTTGTTGTCTCTTTGAGAGCTCTAGTTCTCATATTTTAGTCATAATTTCAATATTTAAGTATGTGAATTATAGAATTTCATGTTGTTTTCCAGATTTAATTGTTTGACTATGTACAGTGAAACTTTAACTGTCTCATATATACATATATGTAATCTATATTATTTATATTTGTAAATATATCATATGTAATCATGCATTATTTGTAGATTATATATCACATATATGGTATGTATTGCATATCAATATTATTCTAAGAAAGGGATATTATATTTTTCTGTTCCTATAGGAAAGGAATACAGTGGATACTTTTCCTGTTGGTAATAACTGAATTCACCTCTATCAGAAGACAGCTTCTTTCTCTTCTGAATAATTCAAAATATGGACTCCGAAATCTTATCTGTTGCACTATCAAGTTAAACACATTTTGAGAACTCTGTTCACACCCAGACTCTTGTTTACTTTTGAGGTGCCAGAGAAAAATACTTCATTATTTAGGAGAAAATGTGCTTTGTCTTGGAAACTGTGTTCAAACATTAGCTTGCCATTTTTAGGATGAATTTTTACGAAGCTAACATAAGACCATCTCAGAACTGAGCTTGTCCCTTGATGTCTTGCTTGCTTTTCTGAATATTGTGTGGCATATACTCTTCTTTCTAAGTTGTACTAGAACATGTAAATGTCAATGGTATGAAAAATAATTGTTTTGGAAGAATATATTACCTTAGTAAAGTACCTGAGCTTAATAACTAATGCTTAAGAGTGCACAGAAACTACTAAAATTTGCATGACATTCTAAAGTGAATTAAATGTTGAACATGCTTATTTGACAGCCAGAGCAACACAAAACTGATTACTCTCAACTCAGCATTTTCAAATTCACAAAGTCATGCAAGCTGAAAGTTTCTTATCAATATTTCTGGCTGACAAATTTATACCTGTTTCTTCAGCTGCACTTCTTGATATTTTGAAATGTAAAATTTCTGAAAAGTAATTTTGTAGAATATAATATGTTCACTGCCATTATAAAATTGTGTATAATTGCATAATTTCTGGGGGTGAACCAAATACTTTGGGTTTCAATACATAATTCTATAGAGCAATACATAGTAATGTAACATTTTTTAAACTACCAACACACACACAATATTGCATGAATCTTACAGAATTTGTTTTGAAAATAAAAGGCCAGTCATGAAAGATGCATTGTAAGATGCAACTTACGTGAAATTTAGGAAAAAGTAAAATGAATTGGTGATGGTAGAAGTCAAAATAGTAACTACCCCTGGTGTTCTGGAATGTTGACTAGAAAGGAGCAAGAAATATTCAATATTTTGATGGGGCAATGGTTATCTGCTTATATACTTATCTATAAAATCATCAAGGTATGCACCTGTGATCAGTGCAATTTATTGTACTTGGTATACCTCATTAAAAGTATGTGTATGTATGTGTACATATACCTATATATAGGCATACATATATAGAAATAGAAAATTACATTTTTATTGAGGTTTAATAAATGCTGTAAATTGCACTAATGTACACACACATATCCAAAATTGTTAAACAATGACTTGACTTTCAGCTGGATTTCATCATAAATGTTCTATATTTGAAATTAATTTAGTCATCCACAAAGCATATGCTGCCACAATAATTTAGGATCTTAATCTAAAACCAAATATTTGATTTTTTATTTACTAATATTTTTTCATGCATGATAGATACTATTTTATTTGTTTTTTTTATAGTTTAAGACAATTTATTAGAAAGAAAGAGGCATGTCCAACAGGTATGGGTGACTTAAGAGAAAAATTTGCACATGCTTGCCTTTAACAAGAAACTTTATATACTTTTACAACCATGATTAAGCAAACCATGAGATAAGAGGGTGGGCTGCAGGTGTCTGGTCAAGAGTTTTGACTACCATTTCTCAACCTTCTAAGGTCACAAGGACCATCTAAATAATTAAAGTCAATGTCTAACTAGATTTGGGCTTTTCTTAGAACATCATGTCTGTGTTTTGGGTAATTCCCTACTATTTCTGTGATTTCCTGCCCTGGCAGATCCATATTCCAGCCTGCAAAGTAGTCAGGTCTGTGAATCCAGGTTTCACTTAGAACAGAACTAACCGTTCCTTCTCAGAGGGTCCCTGAAGATTCTGTATCAGGAAGAAAATACTGTAACCAAAACTACTGCCAAACTCATTTTATAGTACATTTCTCTGTAAAGGTAATTTGTGATGCATTGGTGGAAATGATATTCCTTTCATTTTCATGAGAGGAAGCTTATTCTTTCTCACTAGTTGCCTCCTGCTTTGGTTGCTAATGCTTCAAAATATACAAATAAAATATCTCTGTGAGATTACTGGATAAAACAAACGTTTATGCTTTTAATGTTTTGAGGAGTTAGAAAATCAGTCGAGGTACATTTGGTAATCTGTCAGACCACTTTTTACAAGTAATCATTTTTAAAATTTCAAAATATCTATTTATCATTAAACAGGGACGTGTGTGTGAGTATGCATATGTGCGATTAAAGAAGAAAACAGGTCATTTGTCACATTTTTATCTTGAGATGGGCATAATATAACATATTAGAAAATAACATTTCAAATCTTTTTTTACTTGTATCATCCCAATTAATATGTCATCTTTAATAATGAAATCATATTTGTCTTGTAATGCTAAAGAAAATGATATCTTTGTTAGAATATTATTTACTGAAGTCATACTTTTAGTGAAATGTATAGTTTACCCAAGTTTAACTACTTTCTTTACAGTTGACCCTGATAATTAGTATCAGTTGCCACTGCCTGTGTCATTGATTTGGCAGCAGGTTGTCTCAACTTCTAATTTAACAAAATAATAAGTTCACATTTGGTGGAAGCATTACTCTTGAGAATTTCACCAAGCCAAGGTTGAGGTGATAAAAAGCAGAAATTTTTAAGATTATAGGTGCAATTGTACGATAATACTTATAAATAAAATATATTATCAGTTTTTTAAACTAAAAAAATAAGTTCTCCAACTTTATTCATCTTTTAAAAAATTCTTAGGCTATTCTAGGTCTTCTTTACATTCTTTTTTATTATATATATTTTTTAGTTTAAAATTGTGGGGTACAGCTAAGGGTTAAGTATACAAATATTCATTTTGCAAGTACCCTTGTTGATGAAGTGTGTCCCCCTTCCCCAGACAGATATTGACTACCATTAATCCCACCTCCCTGACCCTCCCTGCCCCTCCCACCACCCGTTATTCCCACCTCCCTGCCCCTCCCACCGCCCTGTAGTTTCCTGCCACTGTTAATCCTTTTCTTATAGTATTATGGTAGTTGTTCAAGGTCCACTTATGAGTGAGAACATGTGATACTCAGATATTTGTTTCTGTGAGAGATCACTCGATCACTCTAATTCCATCCAGGTTGCTGCGAAATTCATGATTTTGTTCTTTTTTATGGCTGCGTGATATTCCATTGTGTGTATGTACCACATCTTTTTAATCCAGTCCTCTTTTGATGGACAGCACGGTTGGTTCCATGATCTTGCTAGTGTGAACAAGCCTGTGATAAACATACGTGTGCAGGTATCTTTTTTATAGAGTGATTTGAGATCTTCAGGGTATATTCCCAGTAGGGGGATTGCAGGGTCATATGGAAGGTTGATTTTTAGAACTTTTAGGAATCGCCACACTGATTTCCACAGAGGCTGTACTAGTTTACACTCCCATCAACAGTATAAAAGTGTTCCCTTTCACCACATCCTCTCCAGCATCTGTTATTTTTTGAGTTATTGATGATGACCATTCTGACTGGAGTTAGGTGATATCTCAGTATAGTTTTAATTTGCATCTACTTGATGACTAGTGAGGCTGAACATGTTTTCATGTATCTGTTGGCCGCTTGTACGTCTTCTTTTGAGAAGTGTCTATTCATATCTTTTGCCCACTTTGTAATGGGGTTGTGGTTTTTTTCTTTTCAGCATGCTTGAGTTTCTTGTAGATCCTTGATGTTAGGCCTTTGTCAGACATGGAGTTGGCAAATATTTTTTCCCAGTCTGTGGGCTGTCTCCCTGCTCTCTTGATGGTTTCTCTGGCTTTGCAGAAGCTTGTCTGTTTAATGAGGTCCCACTTGTCTATCTTATCTCTTATGGCCCATGCATTTTGGGGTTTGCTCAGGAATTGGATGCCAGTTCCAACTTCCATAAGGTGTGTCCTGCATTTTCTAAAGTTCTTGTGGTTTAAGGTTTTACATTTAGGTCTCTGATCCATTTAGAATTAATTTTTGTGTATGGGGATAGATAGGGGTCCTGTTTGAATCTTCTGCATGTGGTCAGCCAGTTTTCCCAGCACCATTTACTGAATAGGTTCTCCTTGGAGAACCTTGGACATGCAGAAGATTCAAACAGGACCCCTATTTATCCCCATACACAAAAATTAACTCTAAATGGATCAGAGACCTAGTTGTAAATAGTCTTTTCTGATTGCTTTAGCTGTCTTTTCTGACTGCTTTAAATCAGTCTTTTCTGATTGCTTTAGCCAGAACTTCCAAAACTATACTGAAAAGGAGGGGTGAGAGTAGGCATTCTTGTCTTGTTCCATTTTTCAGGGGAAATGGTTCCAATTTTTGTCTGTTTAGGAGTATACTGGCTGTGGGTTTCTCATAGGCTTTGGTGGAGGCTTTGTTGAAATTGAGTTGGTTGAGAAATAGAGACTTTGCTTCCAGAATCTCAATTCTATTCCTTTGGTCTATATGCCTGTTCTTGTACCAATACCAGGCTCTTTTGATTATTGTAGCTTTATAGTAAAGTTTGAAGTCTGGTAATGTGATACCACTTGCTTTGTTTTTTTTTTTTTTTGCTGAGGATTGTTCTGGCTATTCTTGGACGTTTGTGCTTCCATATGAATTCCTGTGTTGTTTTTTTCTAGGTCTGAGAAGAATGTTGCTGGTAATTTGATGGGTTTTGCATTAAATCTGTAGATTGCCTTAGGTAAGATGGACGTCTTCACAATGTTGATTCTTCCAATCCATGAACATGGGATATTTTTCCACTTGTGTATGTGATCTTTGATTTCTTTGAGCAGTGTTTTGTAGTTTTCATTGCAAAGGTCTTTCACATCTCTGGTTAGGAAAATGCCTGGGTATTTCTTTTTTGTGTGTGGCTATTGTGAATGAGATTGTTTTTTTATTTTGGTTTCTGCTTGCTTATAATTGGTATAAAGAAATGTGATTGTCTTTTGCACATTTTATACCCTGAGACTTGGCCAAAGTCCTTTATCAGTGCAAGGAGGTTTTTGACAGATTCTCCTGGGTTTTCAAGGTATACAATCATGTCATCTGCAAAGAGAAATAACTTGACTTTCTCTTTTCCTATTTGGATACCCCTGATCACTTTCTCTTTATGATTGATTTATCCAGGACTTCCAAAACTATACTGAACAGGAGGGGTGAGAGAGGGCATCCTTGTCTTGTTTCAGTTTTCAGGGGAAATGGTTCTAATTTTTGTCTGTTTAGGAGTATGCTGGCTGTGGTTCTCTTGTAGATGGTTTTTACTATTTTGAGGTATTTTCCACTTATGCCAGATGTTCGAGGGTTTTTATCAAGAAGGGATCCTGGATTTTATCCAAAGCTTTGTCTGCATGTAATGATATAACCGTGTCATTTTTGTTTTGACGTCTCTTGATGTATTTAATTACATTTATGGCCTTATGAATGTTGAACCAGACTTGCATCCCAGGGTTGAAACCTACTTTGTCATGATGGATGATTTTTGAGATGTGTTGCTGAATCTGGTTTGCTAGTATCTTGTTGAGAATTTTAGTATCTGTGTTCATCAAAGATATTGGCCTGTAGTTCTCTTTCTTTGTTGGATCTTTACCTGGCTTGGGTATCAATGTGATGTTAGCTTCATAAAAAGATGGAGAGTTCCATCTTTCTCAATCGCCTGGAATACTTTCAGTAGGATTGGTATGAGTTACTCCTTAAATGTCTTATAGAATTCTGCTGGAAAGCCATCTGTTCCAGGGCTTTTTTTTTTTTTTTTTTGTAGGTAGTTTTCTTATGACGTAGTTGACTTCCTTGATTGTTATTGGTCTATTTAGGCGCTTGATTACTTCTTGTTTCAACCTAGGCAGGTTGTGTGATGTCAGAAATTCCTCCATTCCCTTTAGGTTTTCAAGTTTGTTTCTATACAAGTGTACATAGTAGTCTGTAATGATCTCTTGTATTTCTTCAGGGTCAGATGTGACTTCATTTTTTGTGTTTCTGTTTGTTTTTGTTTGACCTGTGTCTCTCTTTCCTTGGTCAGTCTAGTTAGCGGACCATCAATCTTGTTTATCCTTTCAAAGAACCAACTTTTTGTTTCATTGATTTTTGTATTATCTTTTTGTCTTTTATGTTCCAGAGTTGTGCTGTTATTTTTGTGATCTGGATTCTTCTGCTGAAGTTAGGGTTTTGATGGTGTTGTTTTTCCAGCTTCCTTAGGTGGCTTGTTAGGCTGTTAACTTGTGATCCTTCCATTTTCTTCATGTGTGTTTGTGGAGATATGAATTCCCCTCTTATTACAGCTTTCATGGCATCCCCAAGATTTTGGTAAGATGTTTCTTCATTTTCATTTGTTTCCAGATATCTTTTAATTTCTGTTTTAATTTCCATGTTGACCCAGGATTTGTTTAGCATGATGCTGTTTAGTGTCCATGTCTTTGTGGGTTTTTGGGAACCTTGTTGGTGTTGATATTTATTTTTATTCCACTGTGGTCCTAGAGGGTGCATGGCAAAATTTCAATCTTTTGAAATTTATTTATGCTTGATTTATGGCCAAAGATGTGGTTGATCTTAGAGTATGTTCCATGTGGTGATGAGTAGAATGTATATTCTCTGGTCGTGGGTGGAGTTTTCTGTAGGTATCAATTAAGTCCATTTGGTCAAGAGTCACATTGAGGTTCTGGATCTCGTTGCTGATTTTTTGTCCTGATGATTTGTCTAGGGTTGTGAGTGGGGTATTAAAGTCCCCAGCTATGATAGTGTTAGAGTCAATATCTTTTTTTAATTTACCTAGAAGCTGCTTTATGAAAGTTGGTGCACTATATTGGGTGCATATATGTTTAGAATGGATATTTCTTGTTGATGGATTGAACCTTTTTTTATGTAGTGGCCTTCTGTATCTTTTTAAATTTTTGATAGCTTAAAGGGTATATTGTCTGAGATTAAGATCAAACTCCTCCTTTCTTTTGTGTTCTGTTGGCCTGAAATTTTACTTCCCATCCTCTTGAGTCTGTGAGTTTCCTTTATACTGGGATGAGTCTCTTGGAGGCAATATATTGTTGCCTGTTGATATTTTATCCATTTTGCCATTCTCTGTCTTTTCAGTGGTGCATTTAGTCCATTCACATTCAGGCTAATTATTGAAATGTGAGAGTTGATCCGTATCATGAGATCCTTATAGAATTGTTGTTGTTCCTGTTTGTTTGTTGTCTTTCTGTTGGTTTTGGGTTGGTTCATGTGTGTTTTTAATCTTTTCCCCGTACTCTTGTGAAGAACGTTGTTGTTCTTTTTTCCTTTTCTTCTGTGTTTAATATTTTCTTAAGTGTTTCTCATAGATGTGGTCTGGAGGCAGTGTAAGTTCTTAGGAATTGGATATCTGGGAAATATTTTAATTATCCCTCACTGATGAAACTTAGCTTGGCTGGGTAGGTTATTTTTGGTTGAAATTCTTTATATTTTAGAACTTTGAAGATAGGGTCCAAGCTCTCCTTTCCTTAAAGGTTTTTGTCAATAAATCTGCTGCTATTCTAATTGGTCTTCCATGGTAGGTAATCTGACTTTTTTCTCTTGTTGCCTTCAGGATTTTTTCTTTTATATCTACTTTGTTTAGGTGAATTATTATGTGTCTGGGCATTAATCTTCTCATTTGTTGCCTTGCAGGGGTTCCTTGGATCTCTTGTGTTTGAATTTTTGCATCACACATGAGATGAGGGAAGTTTTCCTGAATAATTTCATGGGATGTTTGTTCCAGGGTGATCTCTGTCTCTCTTTCTGCATCAGGAAGTCCAATTACTCTTAATTTTGGATTCTTGAGGTAATTGATCATCTCTTAAAGGTTTTGTTCTGTCTTTTAAAGCTTCTTTTCTATGTTTTTGACTGGGTTAGTTCTATATTTTGGTCCTCAAGCTCTGAGATTCTTTCTTTTGCTTGGCTAATTCTGCTTTCCATACTTACCAGTTTGTTTTTTATTTCATTCACAGTATTCTTTCCTACTGTTATCTCAGTTATCAACTCCTTCCTATTTTTCTCTTGTCTCTCCTCAATTGTTTTTATTCTGTCTATTAATGTTGATATCTGGGTTTATAGTTTGAAACCAGTCATTCTGAGGGCTCTGAAGTCTGTTTTCTCAGTGTCTGACCTCCCAGAGTCCTGTGAGAGACCCATATTCTTCTTTTGTTTTTTCTTGATTTGTATAGATTTTTCTCTCTCCCTTTCCCTCCCCTTCTTTAATTCTTTTTTCAGGGAAGATGAGTTTGCTTTTACTTCTTTTTGTTCAATCTCCTGTTCTTCATTATGAGGATTCTCTGACTTTGTTCACTTCTGAGGCTGGACTATGGGTTGGGGACTGTTCTTTTTGCAGTTTTGAGATTTAATTGAGGGGAGAAGCTGTGATTCAGAATCTATCTGCAGATCCCAGTATCCACCAATAGGTGTATGGGCACCCTGGAACCCACTTTCCACTGCCTTACAATCTGTCCATGCTGTGGGGGTTTAGGTTTGCTCCCTGGAACAAAAGGAGGTGAGAGAAAGGAAAATAATGGAAGAAGGGGGGCCAAGAGGAAGTTGGAGAGAGAGAAGAGTAAGAGGGAAAACAGACATATATACCAACTAACAAATGAAAAGAGACACAAAGCCAGAAAAGAGTAAAAAACTAACAAGCAAAATTCCCTAAAGCATACTGGTAATCACACAAAGGCAGTCCAATAAAATCATGCTTTTTGATGTATTCTTCCCCAACACAAACAGGTAGTCTAAATAAAATAGCAAACAAAAGTGAACAAACAGTCAAAACAATAAAATTTTAAAAATCAAAATAAGAAACCAGACTAGCTCTGAGGTCTTTCCTGAATGTCTAAAGTCTCTTCAACTCTCATCTCTAGCCCCTCCCCTCTGCTCTCATTGCAGGCAGATAGGATTACTCATTGCTTGGGTCAGTTCCCTTGGCTTGCTGCCTTACAGGTCTGTCACACAGAACTGAGTTGTCTGTGTCTGATTCAGCATAGGGGAGGGGCTTCTTTCTCCTGGTTTAGCAAGGTTACCCTTAGCTACAAGGTGGAGGTTGCGAGGAGATGGGCAGGGTAATGCAAATCTCTGCCTCAAAAATGGCTGCAGTGGGTGGCTCCTCACCAGGCATGGACTCCTCTTGACTTTCCCCAATCCTTTCTTTCCACTTGTCTGGGGCCCCAGTTGATCTGCCATGATGGGCAATGATGGTTTGTGTCTGGCATCAGGCACTGGGAACCAGCACGATAGCTGGGCACTGCAGTTTGGTGTGCCACAGGTGGCATGGGGTGGAGGCAGCCAGGAATTCCCTGGGGCTGGAGACGAGAGCCACAGCAGCAGCAGCTGCTCAACACCTGGTAGCAACCACAGCAGTAATCCCTTGCAAAGGCCATAGTGTGGTGGTGGCAGTTTGCTGCATGGGACTGGCTATAGCAGCCACCCCCCATGGAGGCGGTGGCAGCAGGGGCATGTGGAACTGCCTTCAGGAATCACCTTTTGTGGAGATCTTCACAGACTTGTCCCATCACCATCTTGCTGAACGTCCTTTGTTTTGTATTTTGTTTATTGATTATAAAGTTGTGGGGTACAAGTGAGGATTTAATACATAAGTAGGCTGTATGCAGGTGGTGTTTGGGCTAAAAGGTGGTCCTGTCTCTCCTTGGTAGTAGACCAGGTATGCTTTGTGTTGTCTCATGTACCCCACTCTGCTCCCTCCCTCCCTCCCCTAGTAGTGCCCAACTGCCAATTTCTCCTTTGTGTTAATATGACTAGGAGTCGTGGGTCATTTACGAGTGAGAACACACAGTATTCAGTTCTTGGTTTCTGTGATAGTTCACTTAGTATGATGAATAAGTTGCTGCCAAGGTCATAATTTTGTTCTTTATGGCCATGTAATACTAAATTATGTATATTTGCCACATTTTCTTTATCCAGTCCACTTACAATGGGCATTATGGCTGGTTCCCTGTTTTTGTTGTTGTGAATAGTGCAGCAATAAACATACATGTGCAGGTAGAGCAAATTATGTTCCACCAGGTATATTCCTGAGAAAGGGGTTGCTGGATTGTATGGAAGATCAATTTTTAATTGTTAGGAGTCACCACCACACTGCTTTCCATAGAGGCTGAACTAGCTTACATTTTCAACAAGTAGACGTGTTCTCTTTTCTCCACAGCCATGCTAGAACCTGTTGTTTTTTGACTTACTGATAGTCATGGTTACTGAAGTTAGGTGGGATTGCAGTTTTGATTTTCATTTCTCTAATTAGTGAGGCTGAGCAGTTTTTCATATGTCTGTTAGCTGTTTGTATGTCATCTTTTCAGAAGTGTCTGTTTATGCTTTTTGTCCACTTTTTAATGGTGGTGTCTTTTTCTCTTTCACTTCATTTGAGTTCTTTGTAAAATCTGGATGTTAGACCTTTGTCAGATGCATAATTTGTAATTTTTTTTCTTATTCCATAGGTTGTCTCTACTCTCTTGATGGTTTCTTCTGCTATGCAAAAACTTTTCAGCTTGATGAGGTCCCACCTGTCTATATGAGCTTTTGTAGACTTTGGTTTTGGGGACTTGGTCATGAATTAATTGCCTACTCCAATGACCATAAAGGTGTTTCCTATGCTTTATTCTAGGATTCTTATAGTTTGAGGTTTAACATTTAGGTCCTTGATCTATTTTGAGTTACTTTTTTATTATGGTGTTAGGTAGGGGTCCAGTTTCATTCTTCTGCATGCGGTCAGTCAGTTTTCCTAGGACTGTTTGCTAAATATGCTCTTCTTTCCCCAGTGGTTGTTACTGATGGCTTTGTAGAAGATGAGTTGGTTGAGAGACTGTATTTTAACTTCTGGAATCTTGGTTCTGTTCCATTGGTCTATGTGTCTACACCTATACAAATACCATGCTGTCTTGGTTACTGTAGCTTTGTAATATAGTTTAAAGTCGGGAAGTGTGATTCCTCCTGCTTTCTTGTTTTGCTGAGAATTGTTTTGGCTATTTGTGCTCTTTTTTAAAATATGAATTTCTGTATTGTCTTTTCCAGGCCTGTGAAAAAGGATTTAGCAATTCGATGGGTGTTGCACTGAATCTGTAGATTGCCTTGGGTAGGATAGACATTTTGACAATGTTGATTTTTGCAATCTATGAGCATGGGATTTTATTTTTCATGTGTTTGTGTCATTCTTGAGTGTTTTGAATGGTGTTTTATAGTTCTCTTGTAAAGATCTTTCACTTCTCTAGTTAGGTGGATGCAAGGTATTTCTTTTTGTGTGTGGCTATTGTGGATGGGGTTGTGTTTTTTGTTTGATCCTCTGCTTGTTTGTTGCTGGGGTATAGGAATGCAACTGTCTTTTTCACACTGATTTTGTAACCTGAGACTTTGCCAAAGTTGTTTATCAGTGCAAGAAGGTTTTTGACAGACTCCCTAGTATTTTCCAGGTATAGATTAATATTGTCCACAAAAACATAGCTTAACTTCCTCTTTTTCTATTTGGATACACCTGATTTTCTCCTCTTGCTCTAGCTAGGATTTCCAGCAACCACTTTTTCTGCTTCTAGTGAGATAATTACATGTTTCTTGTTTTTACATTTGTTAATGTGCTGAATTATATGTATGGTCATATGAATTTTTAAACAACCCTGCATCCTGGGAATGAAACCCAGGATCATCGTGATGGATAATCATTGAGATGTGTTGTTAGATCCCATTTGCTAGAATCTTGTTGAGAAGATTTTTTTTTTTTTTTTTTTTGCCAGATTGGGGTATGAGTATGTTAGCTTCACAAAATGGGTTAAGGAGAATTCCATCATTCTCAATAGCCTGGAATACTTTCAATAAGATTAGTATCAGCTCCTTCTTGTATGTCTTGTAGAATTCAGCTAGGAAGTCATCTGGTCTGGGACTTTTTTGGGAAGGGAGGTTTCTTATGACTGAGTCAATTTTTACTGATCTCTTTAGAGTCTTAATTTCTTCTTGTTTCAACCTAGGGAGGCTGTGCAATGTCTGAAAGCCCTTTAGATTTTCTAATTCACTTGCATATAGATGTTCATATTAATTTCTGAGAACCTTTTGACTTTCTTCAGAGTCAGTGTGACCTCCTCCTTTCTGTTTCGAATTGTTATTTGGACTTTCTCTTTTTTTAAGTCAATCTGGCCAGAGTTCATCAATCTTATTTATCCTATCAAAGAACCTGATTTTTGTCTTGTTTATCCTCTTTGTGATATTCTTGTCTTCTAGATCTTGCAATTGTGACTTTATCTTAGTGATCTGGATTTTTTTTTACTGTAATTAGGATTTATATAATCTTGCCTTTGTGGTTCTCTTAAATGTGACATTAGGCAGTGACGTGTGATCTATTTTCTTGATGTGCATGCGCAATGATATGAACTTTCCTTTAAACAATGTTTCATGGCATCCCAGAAATTCTGATAAGATATGTCTTTGTTTTCATTTGTTTCCAGGAATCTCTTTGTTTCTGTCTTTGTTTCTGTGTTCAGCAGCATGTCGTTTAGTGTCCACGTGATCTGAGAAGATGCATATTATTTTGACCTTTTGAAATTTGTTCACACTTGATTTTTGTCTGAGAATGTGATCTTGGTGCTGATGAGTAGAATATATATTATGCAGTTGTTGGGTGGAATGTTCTGTAAATGTCTATTAAATCCATTTGATTGAGTGTTGAGTTAAGGTTTCAGCTTTCCTTGTTTTTTTGCCTTGATTATCTGCTAGGGCTGTTAGTGTGGTATTGAGGTCTCCGACTATGACTGTGTGGGTGTCAATGGCCTCTTAGTTTACTTAGTTGTTGTTTCATAAGTAATTTCAGAAGCCCAATTCCCCTTCCCACTTCCCCCTTTAATGGTATCCCTAGTGTCTATTATTTCTATCTGTGTGACCATTTAGCTCCCATATGAGTGACAACATGTGGTGTTTGATTTTTGGTTTCTGATTCAGTTCACTTAGAATGATAACATCCAGCTCCATTCATGTTGCTACAAAGGACAAAATTTCATATTTTTATGACTGCATAGTATTCCATACCACATTTTCTTTATCCAGTAATTGTTGGTGGGCACACAGGTTCCATGGTTTTACTATGTGAATATGACTTCAATGAACATACAAGTACAGGCTTCGTTTTTATTTGTTGATTTTTTCCTTTGGGTGGATCCCAAGTAGTGGGATTGTTGGGTCAAATGGAAATTCAATTATTAGTTCTTTGAGAAATCACCACACTGTTTTTCTTTTTTCTTTTTTATTTTTTGAGTTGGAGTCTCACTCTGTCGCCCAGACTGGAGTGCAGTGGCCACTCCCGGCCACCACAGCATCGACCTGCTGGGCTCCGGTGATCCTTCCGCCTCAGCCTTCCAAGTAACCGGAATTACAGGCATGCACTACCACACCCAGCTGATATTTTGATTTATTGTAGAGATGGAGTCTTGCTGCCCAGACGGGTCTCGAACCCGCGGGCTCAGGCAATCCACTCACCTCAGCCTCCCAAAGGCACGGGATTACAGGCTGAGCCACCCAGCCCGGCACCATACTGTTTTTCATAGTGGTTGAATTAGTTTCCAACACCACCAACAGTGACTGAGCATTCCCTTTTCTCTGAAACCACACTAACAATTGTTGTTCCTTGATTTTCTAATAATAGCTATTTTCACTGGTGTGAGGTGACATCTCAATGTGGTTTTAATTTGATTTTATCTGATGATTAGTGATGTTGGGAATTTTCTCATGTTTATTGCCCACTTGTGTGATTTCTGTTAAGAAGTGTCCATTCATGTCCTCTGCACACTTTTTGATGGAGTTATTATATATATATATATATATATATATATAAAATTTTGAGTTGTTTGAGCTCCTTGTAGATTCTGGATATTAGTACTTTGTCTGAAGCATAATTTTCAAATATTACCTTCCAATCAGTAGGTTTTCTTTTCACTGCATAGATTATACCTTTTGCTGTGCAGAAGCTTTTTAGTTTAATTAAATTCTATTTGTCTATTTTATTTTTGTTCCAATTGCTTTTGGGGTCTTTGTCATAAATTCTTTGCTTAGGCCAATGTCCAGAAGGATGTTTTTTAGGTTTTCTTCTAAGATTTGTACAGTTTCAGGTCTTAAATTTAAGTCTTTGATCCATCTTGAGTTAACTTCTGAACATGGTATGAGATAGGTGTCTAGTCTAATTGTTCTGCATATAGCTTGCCAATTTTCCAAACACCATTTATTGAGTAGGGTTTCCTTTTCCCATTCTTTATTTTTGTCCACTTTGCTATTTATTGTGGAAATGTGGTTAGATTTCTGAGTTACGTATTCTGCTCCATTGGTTTCTATTCTTGAGCTAGTACCATGCTATTTTAGTCACTATACACTTATGGAGGCAGTGTTATGCCTCCATAATAGTTCTTTGTGCTTAGAATTGATTTGGTTATTTGAGCTTTTTAAAATTTCAATATAAACTATAAAATTTCTTTTTCTTTCCATTTTTTTTTTTTTTTTGAGTCGGAGTCTCACTCTGTCGCCCAGACTGGAGTGCAATGGCCGCTCCCGGCCACCTCAGCCTCTACCTGCTGGGCTCCAGCGATCCTGCTACCTCAGCCTTCTGAGTAGCCAGAATTAAAGGCATGCGCTACCACACCCGGCTGAAGTTTTTTTATTTATTGTAGAGGTGAGGTCTCACCAAGTTGCCCAGGCGGGTCTCAAACCCACGGGCTCAGGCAATCCACTCACCTCAGCCTCCCAAAGGTGCGGGATTACAGGCTGAGCCACCGAGCCCAGCTAAAATTCTAGTTCTGTGAAGAATGGCTTGATATTTTTATTGAAATTGCATTAAATCTGAAGATTGCTTTGGGCAGTATGGTGATTTTAACAATACTGCTTTTTCCAATAGATGAACACTGGGTGTTCTTCCATTTGTTTGTGTCATCTACAATTTCTTTCATCAGTGTTTTGTAGTTCTCCTTGCAAACATCTTTCACCTCCTTATTTAGGTGTATTCCTTGGTGTGTGTGTGTGTACTATTAATAGGATTGAGCTCTTGATTTGGTTCTTGGCTTGCACATTGCTGATCTATAGGAACACTGCAGATTTTTATACACTGGCTTTGTACTTTACTGATATCATTTATCAGGTATAGAAGCTTTCTGGAAGAGTCTTTAGGATTTTCTAATTATACAATTGTGTTTTTGATGAACAAGGATAGTTTGATTTTCTCTTTGCTGATTTGGATGCATTTTATTTCTCTCTCTTGCTGAATTGCTCTTGCTAGGACTTCCATTATAATGTTGGATAAGAGTGATTAGAGTGCACATCCTTGTCTTGTTCCTGTTCTGAGGAGAAATGGTTTCAACTTTTCCCAGTTAAGTGTGATACTACCTGTGGGTTGTCATAAATGGCTTGCATTATCTTTGAGACATGTTCCTTCAGTGCCCATTTTGTTGAAGTTTTTATCATGAAGGTATGCTGGATTTTGTTGAATGACTTCTGCATCTATTGAGATGATCATATGGTTTTTATTTTTGCTTATGTGGTGGATCATATTTATTGATTTGCAAACATTGAAGCATCCTTGCATCCCTAGAATAAACCCACTTGATTGTGATGGATAATTTTTTGATCTGCTGTTGAACTTGGTTTGCTAATATTTTGTTAAGGATTTTAGCATTTATTCATCTGGGAAACAGATGTGAAGTTTTCTTTTTTATACTGTGTCCTTGCCTGATTTTGGTATTAGTGTGATAATGGTTTCATAAAATGAGTTAGAAAGGAATTCCTCTGCCTTGATTTTCTGGAATACTTTCAGTAGGATTGGTACCAGTTCCTCTTTTGTATATTTGATAAAATTGTGTTTTAAGTCTGTCTGACCCTGGGCTTTTTTGTTGTCATTTTTGGGAGATATTTTATTACTGATTGAATTTCATTCCTCATTATTATCTATTCTGGGTAGCTATTTCTCCCTGGTTCAGTCTTGGGAAGGTGTATGTTTCCAAGAATGTACAATGTCTGACAACTAAGTTTATGAACTTTTTTTATGAAAAAGTGATACATACTTCATTGCTAAATATCACTACAGTAACCTTCAAAGTACTCCCCTTGGAAATCTATGCAACAATGCCAGCACCTAGTCCACCCATCGAAGCAATTTTGGAACTCTTTTTCTGAAAAGGGCATCAGAGCTATCATTGCATAACTCTGTCATCAAAATGTCTTCCATCCAATATTTACTTTATCTTCAGGCAAAGAAAAAGTCACTGGGGGCAAGATCAGGTGAATAGGGTGTGTGTTCCAATACAGTTATTTTTTTTACAGGCTAAAAACTCCATCACAGTCTATGTGAACTGGTGCATTGTTGTGATACAAGAGCTCCTCTGAGACCATTTTGAACATACCTTTCTCATGCCAAGATTTTCATTTAAGATTTTCCCGTTTCTTTATTGATGTTTATTAGGTCGGTTATGCTTCTCACAGTCAGTCAATGATTTTGATGCACAATTTGATGAATTTCTGCAGTGTTTTTGTAAGTTCTGCTCATTACTGGCTGACCTGACCTCTCTTCATCAGTGAAGCTTTCTCTTCCTTCAGTGGCTCAGCCTGTAATCCCGTGCGTTTGGGAGGCTGAGGTGAGTGGATTGCCTGAGCCCGCGGGTTCGAGACCTGCCTGGGCAGCGAGACCTCATCTCTACAATAAATCAAAAAATCAGCCAGGCGTGGTAGCGCATGCCTGTAATTCTGGCTACTCGGAAGGCTGAGGCGGAAGGATCGCCGGAGCCCAGCAGGTCGAGGCTGCGGTGGCCGGGAGCGGCCACTGCACTCCAGTCTGGGTGACAGAGTGAGACTCCAACTCAAAAAAAAAAAAAAAAAAAAAGAAAATGTTTGATCCATTTGTACACTGCCATTTTCTTCATGAAATTATCCCCATAAACTTGGACTAACACGTCCACTTTACTTCTACTCTTGCCAAGTTTAACAAGAAATTTAATGTTTGTTTAATGCTCTAATTCAAGCTCTGATATTGTACAGTACACCAAAACATGCAACAACAATAATGAATACCACTCAGCAAGACACTGCCACATGTTGACACAAGCACAGGTGTGAAACACTGATAAACCAAGATTTTGAAACAGTGTTGTTTGTACAGTGTTGCCAATGTTAGTACATGGTGGCAGGTTTGGAAACGTAATTTTCAGACCTTTATCTATTTTCTCCAGGTTTTCCAATTTGTTGTCATAGAGAAATTCGTAGTAGACTCTGATGACCATTTTGATTTTCGTGGTAATAGCTGTTTTGTCGGCTCTGTCATTTCTGATTGAATTTAAGTTTTTTCTCTTTTTTCCTTGGTTAGTCTAGCTAGTAGTCTGTGATTTTGTTTATCCTTTCAAAGAACCAACTTTTTAATTAACTGATTTTTTGTATCTTTTGCTGGTGGGGACCTTAAACTCATTTATGTCTGCTCTATTCTTTGCTATTCATTTTCTTCTGCTAGTGTTTTGCTTAGATTGTTCTTGTTTTTCTAGTTCCTTGAGGTGAAAAGTTAAGCTGTTGATTTCCATTCTATTTTATATAGGCATTTAAATGCTACAACCTTTCCTCTCAGGACTTATTTTGCTGCATCCCTGAGGTTTTGGTATGCTGTGTCACTATTTTCATTTGTTTCACCAAATATTTTGATTTCTGCTTTAATTTCATTGTTTACCTAAGGGTCATCCAAGAGAGATTTTTCAGGCTCCATGTAGTTTTGGGAGGTTCTCTTAGTGTTGATTTTCAATATTCTACTGTGACCTGAAAGGATGCTTGCTATAATTAATTTTGATGTTTTAAATTTATTGAGACTTGCTTTATGGCCAACCATGTCATCTATTTTGGAGAATGTCCCATGTGGAGATGAGAAGAATATATATTTCACAGTTGCATGAAAATTTCTGTAGATACCTGCTAGGTCCACTTGGTCCATAGTCCAGCTTAAAATCCAGTGATTGACCTTTGAGACTACATCTGCCCACTCACACTGATCCATGCCCTTGCTCTGCTGCCAGTCCACACCACACCAGCTCACCATGGATGATGATGTTTCTGTTCTTATCATTGATAATAGCTCCAGCATGTGCAAAGCTGACTTTGTGGGCAACGATGCCCCTGGGCTGTCTTCTCTTCAATTGTGGGGTGCCTGCAACATCAGGGTGTGATGGTGGGCATGGCCTGAAGGACCCCTACATGGTTGGTGAGGTCTACAGCAGGAGAGGCATCCGAACCCTGAAGTACCCCATCAAACATGGCATTATCACCAACTGGGATGACATGGAGATCTGGCACCACACCTTCTACAACAAGCTGCGTGTGGCTCCTGAGGAGCACCCTGTGCTGCTGACCAAGGCTCACCTGAACCCCAAGGCCAACCATGAAAAGATGACCCAGATCATGTTTGAGACCTTCAACACCCCAGCCATGTACATGGCCAACCAGGCTGTGCTGTCCCTGTATGCCTCTGGCCATACCACTGGCATTGTGATGGACTCCAGTGATGGGGTCACCCACACCGTGCCTAACTATGAGGGGTATGCCCTCCCCCATGCCATCCTGCATCTGGATCTGGCTGGCTGAGACCTGACAGACTAATTCATGAAGATTCTCACTGAGTGTGGCTGCAGCTTCACCACCACGGCCAAACGAGAAATTATGTGTGACATCAAGGAGAAGCTGTGCTATGTCGCCTTGGACTTTGAGCAGGAGATGGCCACCACTGCATTCTCTTTCTCCCTGGAGGAAAGCTATGAGCTGCCTGATGGTCAAGTGATCACCATCAGCAATGAGTGGTTCTGCTTCCCTGAGGCTCTCTTCCAGCTTTCCTTCCTGGGCATGGAAACCTGCAGCATCCACGAAACCACCTTCAACTCCATCGTGAAGTGTGATATGGACATCCACCAAGGACTTGTATGCCAACACAGTGCTGTCTGGTGGTACCACCATGTACCCAGGCATCGCTGACAGAATGCAGAAGGAGATCCCTGCCCTGGCACCTAGCACAATGAAGATCAAGATCATTGCACCCCCTGAGGGCAAGTACTCTGTGTGGATTGGTAGCTCCATCCTGGCCTCGCAGTCCACCTTCCAGCAGATGTGGATCAGCAAGCAGGAGAATGATGAGTCTGGCCCCTCCACTGTGAACCCCAAATGTTTCTAGGCGGACTGTGATTAGCACGTTACACCCTTTCTTGACAAACCTAACTTGTGCAGAAAAAAAGATGATATTGACATAGCTTTACTTGTTTTTTGTTTTGTTTTGTTTTGGGCTTTAAAAAACTCTCAGGATTTAAAAACTGGAACAGTGAAGGTGACAGCAAGTTGGAGCAAGCATCCCCAAAGCCTACAATGTTGCCAAGGACTTTGATTGTACATTGTTCTTTCTTTAATAGTCATTCCAAAAATCATGAGATGCATTATAACAGGAAGTCCCACGCCCTCCCAAAAGCCACCCTACTTCTCTCTAAGGACAGTAGCCCAGTTCTCTCCTGATCCACATGGGGGAGGTAACAGCATTACTTTTGTGTAAATTATGTAATGCAAATTTTTAAAATCTTTGCTTTAATACTCTTTTATTTGTTTTATTTGAATGATCAGCCACCGTGGCCCCCCTTTTTGTCCCCAACTTGAGATGAAGGCTTTTGGTCTCTCTGGGAGTAGGTGAAGGTGTGGAGGCAGCCAGGGTTTACCTGTACACTGACTTGAGACCAGTTCAATAAAAGTGCACACCTGAAAAAAAATAAAATCCAGTGATTCTTCATTAATTTTCTGCTTTTGTGATCTGTCTAGTAATGTCAGCAGGTGCTGAAGTAACACACAATTATAATATTGCTGTTGATATGTTTTCAGAGGTCAAGTAGTATTTGCTTCATAAATTCAGGTTCTTTGGTGTTTGGGGCATATATATTTAAGGCAGTTAAATCTTGTTGAATTTCATCCTTTATCATTATATATTATCATTCTTTGTCTTTTTCTGGTTTAAAGTCTGCGCTATCTGATATGAGAATGGCTTCTCCTGCTCATTTTTGTTGTCCATTTGTCTGATATATCTTTTTTCACCCATTTACTTTTTTATCCAGTTTGTCATTCTGAATATTTTAAGTGAGGCATTTAGACCATTTGCTTTCAGGGCTAATATTGATATGCGAGTTGTTTTTTCCTGCCATAGTGTTCCTGCCATAGTGTTCCTGCCATATGCTACCTGACTTGGGGATTCAAATGGGTACTTGTTTTAGAGGCACTGTGAACTTTGTTCTTGTGTGATCTTTAGTGATAGCAAGAGTTATCAATTCATTTTCAAGTTTAGTAATTTTTTGAACATTTATTTTAGAACTAGTTTGGTGGCAACATATTTTCTTAGTATTTGACAGTTAGAAAAGGACTTTATTTCTCCTTTGTGAATAAAGCTTAGTTTGGCTGGATAAAAAATTCTGGGCTGGCATTTGTTTTAAGGAGATTGAAAATAGGTCCCCATTCTTTTCTGGCTTGTAGGGTTTCTGCTGAGAAGTCAGTTGTTAGTCTAATATCTTTTTCTCTGTAAGTGATTCAATGCTTCATTCATGCTAGTCTTAGAATATTCTCTTTAACATTAACCTCAGAGAATCTCACAATGATATGCCTTGGTGAAGTTCTTCTTGTGATGTATCTTGCAGGAGTTCTTTGGGATTCTTGTATTTGGGTTTTTAGGTTTTTCTTAAGACCAGGGAAGTTTTCCTGAATTCCTTCCTTGAATATATTTTTCATACTTTTTACTTTAACTTCTTTCCTTTCTGGAGTGCCTATGATCATAGGTCTGGTTGCTTTGTGTAGTCACATCTAGTGGATTTTGCTCATTCTTCTTCCTTTTTCTTTATTTCTGTCTGACTGGATTAGTTTGAAGAAATTGTCTTCCATCTCTGAGATGATGTCTTCCACTTGTTCTAGCCTACTCTTGCAGCACTATACTGTGTTATGTATCTCTCTACTGAATTTTTTTTAGTTCTGTTTGGTTTTTTTAATGTTGCAAATCTCTTTTCACCTCTGCATTGTTCTGCAAATTTCTTTGTGCTTGTTATCTTGCATCTCATTGAGCTTATTTTAAAACAGTATTCTGAATTTGTTATCTGACATTTCAGGGATTTCATTGTCATTAGGTTCCATTGTTGAAGAATTGGTATGCCCCTTTGGAGAAGTAACACTGTTTTTTAAAACTTTCAGAGTTTCTTATCTTGTTCTTTCTCATCAGGATGAACTATGGTTGCTGATCTGTATAAGTTCATTTGAAATAGAAAGTTTGCAGACTTTTCCCAGTGCTGGTTGTAATAGTGATATAGTGGAAGTGTGGGCTGGCCCACTACTTCCTGTGAGGCTAGGGTGGTGGTGGGGTCTCAGGAGGTATAACTTGCTCCTCACTAGTGTGTGCCGGTGTCAGAAAATTACCTGTTGTGATGTGGTGTTCAACTCCAGGTCAGGACGTGGAGTCTATAAGTAAAAACCGTCTACTGTTGATATGAATGGGTATTTACTTGATCCTTGTTTACTGCAAGAAGTCCTCAGTTGTCTCAGCAGTGAGCTCATGTTGACAGTGCATTATGCTCACACTTCAGCCCCATGTAGGGGAGAGACATGATTGGTGGGGCTGAACTGGGCAGGCCCACCTATGGGTTCACCAATGTTAGGCACATGCACCTGCTTTGAAGCTGGGTCTGATGTGCAGCCTCTGAGTACCCAGAGTTGTGCTTTGTCAAGGACTTATGAGAATTCTACCTCAAGTTCCCTGCTCAGGAAGGGTATAGTGACTTAAGTTCCTAGTCTAGAAGATTGGAGCTTCAGGTAACCTGAGAATATGTCTGAGTGTTGAAGACAGAGCAGCACAGCACCAAGGATTCTACCCATGGGGGAGGGGTGGTTCATGTTCTTACTTCAGGTTATTAGGTATGTTAGAGAATGTAGCACAAGAGGTTACATTGTGCATGGATCATTGCCCAGGAAGGTTGGGGTGGCTTAGGCTACTAATTCAATTATAAAAAATGGAGCCATCTGATCATTGTCACTGGGAGATACACTTCTTCAACAGACTTGAGAGGCAGGCTTTGGTGCCTTTCAATTTTTACACGTACATTTTGACTCTGTGCCATAGAGGTAACCTTGGCTTCAGGTCTTGCTATCCAAGAAAAACCACAAGAGCAGTTCCCAGTGTCTCCTCTAAGCATTTTTCAGTACCTATAGGTTACAGGGCAACAGAGGTTGTGGAAGAGCCACATGGGCCTCTAACATGTAAGTAGAAGGAGCCGTGATGATAAAACCACTCTGCCAGCAGGTGCAAGCTACCTGATTTTTATCTTTGTGGTTTGGTGGTTTTCTGTAGTGATGAAGTTTGATTTATTTCTCTTTCTCATTTGTATATCTGCTCTCAAAGTGAGTTCCATACTTTTGCATGTCTTTATGATGTTTCCAGATGTGCAACTCCCTTAAGAATTCCTTGTAAGCCCAGTCTAGTGTTGATAAACTCTTTGCATTTTTATTCACCTTAGATTTTATTTTGCCTTCATTTACAGAGGATAGCTTTGTTGGGTATAGTATTTTGGCACAGCAGAGTTTTTTGTTTGTTTGTATGTTTGTTTCCCTTTACCACTTAGATTATATTATCTATTGTCTCCTGACATGTAAGTTTTCTGCTGAAAAATCTGCTGTTTGTCTCATAGAGATTTCTTTACATGTGACTTAATGCTTTTTTTCTTACTTCTCTAAAAATTATCTCTTTTTCTTTGTCTTTTGGCAGTCTGATTATTACACACCTCAGAGAAGACTTTTTTGGGGTTGAATTTATTTAGAAACCTCTGAGCTTTTTAAAATCTTCATGACCATACCTCTCCCAAGATTGGATTTTTCAACTATTACTTTATTGAATGAGTTTTCTGTGCCATTTCTCATTTCTTCCCTTTCAGAAATTCCCATAACACAAATATTTGTTTATTTAATGGTGCCCCATAATTCCCATTGGTTTAACTTTTTTATTCTTTTTTATTTACTGTGTGCATCTGGCTGGATAATTTTAAGAGACTTGTCTTCATCTTAAGAAATGCTTTCTTCTGCTAGCTGTGGTCTGTTGTTCAAGCTTTTGATTCTATTTTTTAATTCCTTAAATTCTTCAGCTCCAAGATAACTATTTTGGATTTTCTTTAAAAAATAAGTTCATCTCTTTGAATTTCTTACTGGGATCCTAAATTATTTTTCTAGCTTCATTGAATTATCTATTTCTATTATCTTGTATTTTGCTGAATTTCTTTACAAATATTATTTCAAATGCATATCTATCTCGATATATAAAAACTAACTCTAAATGGATCAGAGACCTAAATTTAAAACCTCAAACCATAAGAACTTTAGAAAGTGCAGGACACACCCTTATGGAATTCCTGAACAAAACCTGAAATACACAGGCCGTAAAAGATAAGATAGATAAGTGGGACCTCATTAAACTTATAAGTTTCTGCAAAGTCAAACAAACCATCAAGAGAGCAGGGAGACAGTCTACAGACTGGGAAAAAGTATTTGCCAACTCCATGTCTGACAAAGGCCTAACATCAAGGATCTACAAACTCAAACATGCTGAAAAGAAAAAAACAAACAACCCTATTACAAAGTGGGCAAAAGATATGAATAGACACTTCTCAAAAGAAGACATAGAGCAGCCAACAGATACATGAAAAAATGTTCAGCCTCGCTAGTTATCAATGAGATGCAAATTAAAACTATACTGAGAAACCACCTAACTCCAGTCAGAATGGCCATCAATAACTAAAAAAACCAGATGCTGGAGAGTATGTGGTGAAAAGGGAACACTGCTACACTGTTGGTGGGAGTGTAAACTAGTACAGCCTCTGTGGAAATCAGTGTGGCGATTCCTAAAAGTTCTAAAAATCGACATTTTATATGACACCGCAATCCCCCTACTGGGAATATACCCTGAAGAACTCAACTCACTCTATAAAAAAGATACTTGCACATGTATGTTTATCGCAGCATTGTTCACAATAGCAAGATCAAGGAACCAACCATGCTGTCCATCAAAAGAGGACTGGATTAAAAAGATGTGGTACATATACACAATGGAATATTATGCAGCCATAAAGAAGAACAAAATCATGAATTTCACAGCAACCTGGATGGAATTAGAATTTAAAATACTGAGTGCTCTCTCACAGAAACAAAGATCTGAGTATCACATGTTCTCACTCATAAGTGAACCTTGAACAACTACTGTAATACTCTAAAAAAGAATTGACAGTGGTGGTTTCCCACCACTGGGAAGGCAGGGAGGGGCAGGGAGATGGGATTAATGGTAGTCAATATCTGTCTGGGAAAGAGGGGCACACCTCATCAACAAGGGTACCTGCACAGTGAATATTTGTATGCCTAACATTTAACTGTACTCCACAATTTTTAAATTATATATATATATTATTTTAAAAATGAAAAAAAATAGATTCATCTCTTTGTTGAATTTCTTATTGAGATCCTAAATTATTTTTCTAATTTCACTGAATTATCTATTTGTATTATCTTATATTTTACTGAATTTCTTTACAAGCATTATTTCAAATGCCTTCTCAGGGATTTCAGATTTTTTAAATGCTGGGTCTGTTATTGGGGAATTATTGTGTTACTTTGGAGGCATAATGCTTTCTTGCTTTTGAAGAATTCTTATGTCCCTACATTAATTTTTATACATTCAATGAAATAGCTGCTTATTATAATTTTATGGCATAGTTTTTATAGAGAAAGACTTTTTATGTTGTTCTGCTCCAAAGTGTTGGTTCGGTAGCATGCTTTGGCTTTTGTTCTGGTTGAGTGCAGTAGTGTAGTTTCCTATGCTACCTTTGGCTGTAACTGACATCAGCAGTATCTGTAAGTGTCTCAGTGGCCTAGA
Source organism: Cephalopachus bancanus (assembly GCA_027257055.1). NCBI lineage: Eukaryota > Metazoa > Chordata > Mammalia > Primates > Tarsiidae > Cephalopachus > Cephalopachus bancanus. Next base: position 360,053 of record JAPVLO010000776.1, read on the forward strand.
ATATAGGCATTTAAAAAGTGAATGTGCAAGTCTTCTGGGGTGGAGGACACAGTTTGGATCAGTTCTCAGGCCCTGGAAGGGTGCATTCTTGGTGCAGTGGCTGTATCAGTCATCATGTAGTGCCAATAGCAAAGCTGGAAACAGGCAAGCCAATCCTCAGTGACTGAAAAGTGCATGCAGTGTGTGGCAGCTCTACCAGACAAGATATGGGCTGCTGGCATCAATGGGCACCAGGAGTAATGCTGCTTGGGCTTTGGGGGAGGCAAGGTGTGTGCAGCATATAGTGGCTCCACCAATTGAGGGTAGCCATGTTATTTTACACTATGCAGTCCTCAGATGTCTCAGTAGCTGCTCACAGGTGCATAAGTGAGCCCAGGTGAGATAGATAATCTTGTCTTTGATTATCAGAACCAGTCAGTTAAGCCCTCCCTAAATTCACAAACCACAGTGTCATGAGCTAAATAGTTGCTTTTATATGCCAATACATTTTGAGGTAGTTTTCACATAGCAAAAGCTAAGTGCTATCAATCCATTATAAGTTTTAACCTGAAAGAATAAGTTTTTGGGAAAATGCTGCCATTTCTAGGTCAATATTAAACTGGAGATTAAATAGTCTGCATTCACTGAGAAATGAGTATTTGTTAGATAAATATGTTTAACTCAAGGGAATTCCGGTAGCAAGACTTCATTTCAAAATATGGAAATGACATTGCAATTATCTGATCTGGAAGTCAAATGTATCACTATTATGAATATCATTATGGATGTAAATATATATATACTTAACTTACATATAGACAGATTTCTTTTTCACAGAAAATTTCAAGATTGAAGTAGGCAGAAAAAAATTAACATGCACTCAGGATAATTAAGATAATACATGAAATTATCCAACATAATGATCATCAAAGTCTCATGATGTTCCCAAGACTCAAATGGTTCTAGCCATATGCCATGTCATTGTGTTGGCTTCAGTCTGAAGCTCTCTGATTGGTATTGATTTACTATCTTAAATATCAGTGAAAATCTAAGAGTTATGGGCACCAATAATGATGGGAACTCCCAGGGTACTTTCCAGCCCTCCTGACTCATAAAACCTGAGATCTACAAAAGAGCAATCCCACTCTCTGTGCTTCTAGAAAGAGAAGAGGTCTCTCAGGGATTCTTGAGACTTAGGATAACTGCCACAACTTGATGCATTCTAAACCAAATTCAAATGGAGTCAGCTGCTAAAGCATTCATGTTCTTGTCTTGCAAACAAGCAGCCCTACTTTGCGACGGCATGGAGATTTCCCATTACCAGGGCTAAACTACAAATGTATCACACTATCACAGTGACATATGCCCTTATATAGAAAAACACAGGGGAAAATATGGCTCAGACAATGCAAATAATAATAATAATATATAAATTTAATTACAAGAAAAATGGGAAGTTGATAAAAATAAATCAACAAATAAGCTTCACAAAACAGTTTTGTAAGTGAGACCCAGATCAAGCCCATCTTTTATATATCTCCTTTTGTTTTCTGAAAACTGTGAGTTTTAAAAAATCATTAATTTGTAGAACACAACCAACTTAAAAAGAAAAATTTTATGCAGCATAAATATCAACCCTTGCCAATATTTCCCAAAACACAAGACAGTTTTCTAAATCATAAATACGCTTTGTCCACTTACCAGCCTTCTTATTTGTATTTTAAGATATCTTATTTGATGAGCCAGATGAAAAATTTTTTATCATAAAGATGTAGGGTACAATTCAGGGTTAGGTATACAAATTTTGATTATGCAGGTACCCTTGTTGATGAGGTATGCCCCTCCCTACCCAGGCAGTTTCACTCAATTGCCAATCCCACCCACACACCCCTGACAATTTCCCACTATTGCCAATCCCTTTCTTGCAGTATTATAATTGTTCAAGGTCTGCTTATGAGTGAGAACATATGGTACTCTGTTCTTTGTTTCTGTGATAGACCACTGAGTATGACTCTAAATTCATCCAAGTTGCTGTGAAGTCCATATATTTGTCCTTCTTTATGGTTGCATAATATTCTATTGTGTCTATGTACCACTTTTTTTATCCAGTCCAGCTTTGATAGGCAGCATGGTTGGTTCCATGTTTTTGCTATTGTGAATAGAGCTGCAACAAACATATGTGTGCAGGTATCTTTTTTGTAGAATGATTTGAGTTCCTCTGGGTATATTCCCAATAGGGGAATAGCTGGGTCACATGGAAGGTCAATTTCTAGTCTTTCAGAAACCATCACACTGTCTTCCAAAGAGGTTGCACTAGTTTGCATTCCCACCAGCAGTGTAAAAGCATTCCTTTTTCTCCACATCCTCACCAACACCTGTTGCTGTTTGTTTTATTAATGATGGCCATTCTTACTGGGGTTAAGTGATATCTCAGTGTGATTTTGATTTGCATTTCTCTGATGACGAGTGAGGGTGAGCACTTTTTCATGTGTCTGTTGGTTGCCCATATATCTTCTTATGAGAAGTGTCTATTCATGTCTTTTACCCACTTCTTAATGGGGCTGTTCGGTTTTTTCCTTTCAGCGCATTTGAGTTTCTTGCAGATCCTAGATGCTAGGCTTTTGTCACATATGCAGTTGAAAAATATTTTTTCCCATTCTATGGGCTGTCTCCCTGCTCTCTTGATGGTTTCTTTTGCTTTGCAGAAGCTCGTTAGTTTGATGAGGTCCGACTTGTTTAACTTATTTCTTAAAGTATGCGCATTTAGGTTTCTGACCAGGAATTGGTTGCCAGTTCCAATTTCCAAAAGGCCATCTCCTGCGTTTTCTAAGATTCTTATAGTTTGAGATTTTATGTTTAAGTCTTTGATCCATTTAGAGTTATTTTTTGTGTATGGTGATAGGTAGGGGTCCTATTTCAATCTTCTGCATGTGATCAGTCAGTTTTCCCTGCACCATCTACTGAACAGATTCTCCTCTCCCCAGTGGTTGTTGTTGGAGGCTTTGTCAAGGATGAGTTGGTTGAAAAATTGAGGCTTTGCTTCTGGAATCTCTATCTTGTTCCATTGGTCTAGATGTCTGTTCTTGTACCAATACCAGACTGCTTTGTTGTGATTACTGTAGCCTTAAAGTAAAGTTTGAAGTCTGGAACTGTGATACCTCCTGCTTTGTTTCTTTTGCTAAGGATTTTTTTGGCTATTCATGATCATTTATGTTTCCGTATGAATTTCTGTCAACCTTCCATATGACCCTGCAATCCTCATACTAGGAATATACCCAGAAGAACTCAGATCACTCTATAAGAAAAATAACTTTACACGTATGTTTATCGCAGCATTGTTCACAATAGCAAGAACATGGAACCAACCATACTGGCCATCAAAAGAGGACTGGATAAAAAAATGGTTCATATACACAATGGAATATTATGCAGTCATTAAGAAGAACAAAATCATGAATTTCACAGCAACGTGGATGTAATTAGAGTTTATAATACTGAGTGATCTTTCACAGAAAGATTTGTTCACAGAAACAAAGATCTGAGTACCACATGTTCTCACTCATAAGTGGATCTTAAAGAACTACTGTAATACTATAAGAAAAGGACTGACAGTAGCGGGAAACTATGGGGGGGGACCGGGAGGTGAGATCAATGGAAGTCAATATCTTCCTGGGGAAGGGGGGCACACCTCATCAAGGGTACCTGCACAATGAATATTTGTATACCTAACCCTTAATTGTACCCCACAATTTTAAAATATAAAAAGAATATAAGTTATATAGAGATCGCTAAAAAAGGGTAAGGACAATGGATGGAAATGATATTTTGATGCTGAGAAAATGGTGTAGTCATTTGGAAGAAAGGTAGATTACTGCAATCAATATCTGAAGGCAAAATAAACTCAGGGCCACTTAAATATAGAAACTAAATTCAAAACATAGAAACTTCAGTAAATATATTTAAAATCTTAGCATGGAGAATGCCTTTCAAAGCATGACACTAAAGTCATAAATCATAAAGGAAAGCACAGATATATTTGATGACCTGAAGCTTACAGGTCTTTTTTCAGATGACTGATGAAGACAAGCCAGTACTTCTCAGAGGAAAGATTGATTGCTGCTGGATGTCAAAGTTTTGAGTAGAAAATCAAGGGAGAGGAAATTGGAACCACTGGACAACTCATACAAAACACATAGAGAAAGGAAATGAAAACAGCAAGAATCAGGCTGAGATTGACCCTTTTTAGAGCCAGCCAGAAAGAGTAAGTGGAGTGGAAGAACATCCCTAACCCCCTCACATCTCCAAAAATCTGCTGACCTTAAAAAGTCGGGGGAGACTCTGTCCCCGTGTCCCAGGGCTACAGTGTCAGTGGTGGTCAGAGATCTTCCTGGGATCAGAGAACCAAGTGACCAGCTGTGCAGCCATGCTACTCCCTCTTCCCCAGACCTAAGCTGCAAAGGGAATGCCACATTTGTAGTTCACCTACATAGCCTCTGCCCTGCCTGGTGATTATCTTCTTATGAACCACTGCATCATCAGACCACCTGCAAAATCACAAGACAATCCCACTTACAATAGACACACACACACACACACACACACACACACACACAAAATTGGGAATACATTTAACCATGAAGGTGAAAGACCTCTATAAAGACAGCCACAAAATGCTGCTGTAAGAAATCAAAGATGACACAAGCAAATGGAAAAACATTCCATAATTCTGGTTTGAAAAGAAAAATATCATTAAAATGTCCATGCTGCCCAAAGCAGTATGCAAATTTAAAGCAATCCCTATCAAATGATCAGCATCGTTTTTCACAGAATTAGAGAAAAACCATTTCTTAAATTTATACGAAAGCTAAAAGGGATCCAAAAAACCAAAGCAATCCTAAGCAAAAAGAACAAAGCTGGAGGGAGGCATCACATCAACAGAATTCAAACTTGACTACAAGTCGACAGTAACCAAAACAGCATGAAATTGGCACAAAAATAAATGCATAGACCAGTGGAACAGAAGAGAGCACACAGAAATAAAGCTGCTCATCTACAACCATCTCATCACTCACAAAGCCAACAAAAATAATCATTGGGGAAAGAACACCCTATTCAACAAATGGTACTGGAAAAACTGGCTAAATATTCAGAGGAATCAAACTGGACCCCACCTCTCACCACATACAAAAATTAACTCAATATGGAGACCCCAAATTTTAACAATCCTAGAAGAAAACCTAGGAAACACTCTTCAGAACATTGACCTAGGCAACGAATTTATGTACAAGTCCACAAAAACAAATGCAGCAAAACCACAAACAGCTTCTGTACAGTAAGATGAAGTAACAACAAAGTAAATAGACAACCTACAGAATGAGAGAACATATTTGCAAACTATGCATCTGATAAAGGGCTAATAGCCACAATGTATAAGGAACTTGCATTGAGAAGAAAATGACGAATAACTTCATGAAAAGTGGGAAAAGGACATGAACAAATACTTCTCAATAAAAGACATAAGCAGCCAAGAAACATATGGAAAAATGCTCAACATCACTAATCATCAGAGAATGCAAATAAAAATCACATTGAGATACTATCTCACACTAGTCAGAATGACTATTATTAATGTCAAAAAACAACAGACATTAGCTACATTGCAGATAAAAGGGAATGATCATACACTGTGGGTGAAAAGATAGGCGATTGTGGAAAGCAATTGGAAATTTCCCAAAGAACAAAAAATAGATTTATGATTCAACCCAGCAATCTCACTGCTGAATATATACCTAAAGGACCATAAAATGATTCATCAAAAAGACAACTGCACTCAGATGTTTATCACAGCACTATTCACAATAGAAAAGACATGGGATAGAAAAGAATGACATCAATGATGGACTGAATTTTTAAAAGTATGGTACATCTATACCATGGAATACTATGCAGCCATTAAAAAAAATCATATCCATTATAGCAACACAAATGCAGCTGGAAGCCATTATTCAAAGCATATTAATGCCAAAACAGAAATTTCATGAATCTCGTGTACCAACCTCAAATGATTTCATGCTTTTCTTCTGTGACTTCCTTTTCTCTCTCAACCTTCATAGAGTTGGTGAGAATTGGGTCTTGCCCTGGATTAGGCTTTGGCTTAAGGGAACATCATGGCAGGTTTGATCTTCTATCCAGACATCTAAAACTTTCTCCATATCAGAAATAAGGATGTTTTGTTTTCTTATCACTGTATGTTCACCACAGAGGCACTTTTACTTTCCTTCAAGAGCTTTTATTTTGCAGCTACAAGTTGGCCAATCTTGACTTTTAACATAGCTTCCCCTAATCTTTTCTAGCTTATGGTTGAAAGTGAGAGAAGTGGAGGATTCAGGAAGATGGTGGCCAAGTCAGTCAGACTATGCAAATCCCGGTATGAGCTAGGGGGTGTATGGAAAATTTTGTGTATGTGCTGGTGAGTAGGCATGTGAGTGACTGACTGAGGTCTAGCGAGCTAGTGGCAAGGCTATCCTGGTGCAGCAGCTGGTGGTGCAGCTTCTGGGCTTGGACCCTAGCAATCCTGTGCCACAGAAGCCATGCACCATTTTAAAAAATCAACAAAATCCCTTCCTGGGAAGAAAATTCTGGGAGAGACTGAATAAGTGGGGGCTTGTGAGCAAGTGGCCAGGGCCCTGGTGCAACAGCTAGTGCTGCAGCTTCTCTGCTTGTTTCCTGGCTCTTCCCAGGTTGCAGAAGCAGAGTGCCATGTTTTTTTAAACAGATAAAAGTTATCCTATGAAAAAGTAGTGGGGAGAGATTACTGCCCCAGGCTCTGCTTCACCACTGCAGTAGGAGAGACTGCTAGTTCCAGGCTTAGCCTCACCACTTCAGGGCCTGGCAGAGCACTGGCAGCAGGGGCTGTGGAGGGAGTCCAGAGGCAAAGTCTCACAGAAGAGAATAAGAGAGGCACCCCACCACCACCTTGAAGGCAGGACAGGAAAGTCCTCCAACTTGCTCACCACGGAGCAACAGACCTGATCTCTGTGACTGGTGGATCAACTACTCAGAGATTGATCATGAACCAGAGGGAAAATCCTGAAAGCACAAACTTTGGAGGGACTGCATGAGTGCTGAGTTCCAGGTGCCCCATCCCCTACCCTGATCCAACTGTGACAAAAGAGTGTGGCCAGAAAATGAGTAAGGACTCCAAGGAGATCAGTGGTGAGTCCGGGACTGACCCAAACTCCCTCCCCCCAGAAATCCTGAGAGTGTCAGACCCACATAGCTGGGCCATGACTGAGAAGGACAAACCCAAGTGGAGCCTGGACATCAGTCGCAATTGGAGAACTCCATTCCTGAATAGGCCTGGCTGGAGCACCCTCACAAGTCCATACCTGGGGAAATGACAATCCCACATCTTCTCAACAGAGGAGATCTCCCTGACTGTAAAAGAGTGGGAGGGGAGAACTGCAGCCTCACCTCAACTGCCCCTCCTCTTTCCCTGCTCCAGACACTGAGAAAAGAGTGAAAGAGGTGGCTCTACAGGAAACCTGATTAGAGGAACAATTACAGAGCCTGTCAAAAGAGGGCAGGTTTTCTTTTAATTTTTATTTAATTTTTTAAGATTTTTGCCTGTTTGTTTGCTAGTTTATTTTAAAAATATTTTTCCTTTGTGCATGAATGTGTATGTGAGGGTTTGATTTGCACCTCCAATTTTTTTTCTTTTGTTTTTCTGCTTCTTCTTTTATTTGTTGTTTTCTATTTGTGTGTATGTGAATGATTGAGTGTTCATCTTTCAGTTTTGTTGTTGTTGTTTGTTTTTCCTCTTTTGCTCTTCTGTTTTTTAGTTTTCATTTTTTATAGTTTAAGGTGTCAATGTATGTGTGAGGGTTCAATCTGAATTCCCTTCCCCCCCCCTTTCTGTTTTTCTTCTCCATTCACTTTGTTCTAGGTGTGTGTGTGTGTGTGTGTGTGTGGTGTGTGTGTGTGTTCATTTTCCTTGGCTTTTTTTTTGGTTTACTTTGTTTTGTTGTTATTACAGTTTGTTTTGGTGTGTGTGTGTGTGTGTGTGTGTATGTGTATGTGTGTCTTCAGTTGTTCTTTTGCATTGGTTTCTGCTTTACATTGTCATCTAGAGTGGTGGTGGGGAGTGGGTGTCACAGAACACATACCACAATACATGGAGATTGTAATTTGTAAGTAGTTTCTGAATCTTAGCACCTCATCCCCTACTTTACTCAACTTTCAAAAACTACAAGACAGCAAAGCTTCCTGTCCACTGTCCTATTTCAAAATGGAACAAATTCAGAGCACAGATCAGGGAAGAATAGAAGAATGAGCAAACATCAGAAGGAAAAGTCTCTCCCACCCATGCTGAATAACAGAACTAAAGAGAAAAACAAGAAATCTTTCACAAATGAGGAAAAACCAAAGGAAGATCACAAGCAATTGCAAAGGTACCAAAGACAAAACTCCTGAAATATCAGACCTTGGTGCCCAAACAATGGAAGTCACCAACAACTGGCCCCAGAATATGACAGGGATTAGGGAATGGATGGAAAGAGTGAAAAAAACTCAAGAAAGACAAGATGCAACACTGAAAGAACTTGTAACAGAGATTTGGCAATTAAAAAAATTCATTCAGAAAATAAATAACAAGATGGCAAGCATGGAAAGCAGAATTAATCTAGCTGAGAAAAGAATCTTAGAACTTGAAGACCAGAACATGGAATTAACCTGATCTGTAAAAAACATAGAAAGAAGACTCAGAAAAAAAGAACAAAGCCTACAAGAGATGTGCAATTATATCAAGAGGCCAAACATACTCCTGATTGGTATTCAGAAGAAGAAAGGGAAACAGAGGACAACTTGGAGTGAGTATCCCGGGAGATAATCCAAGAAAACATCCCCTAACTCACCAGAGATGTGACCAGCCAAGCACAAGAGATACAGAGAACCCACACAAGACATCAAATGAGAAGACCAGCCCCTAGACACATAACCATTTACCTACACAAAGTAGACAAAAAAGAAAAAATTCTAAAGGCAGCAAAAGAAAAAAGTCTGACTACCTACAGGGAAAAACCAATCAGAATAGCAGCAGACCTATTGGCAGAAACAGTACAAGCCAGAAAGGACTGGAGTCCTATATACAAAGTCCTCAAAGATAAACAATTTCAACCAGGAATTTCCTACCCAACCAAGCTCGGTTTCATCAGTGAAGGAGAATTAAATTCCTTCCCAGACATCCAATCCCTAAGAGATTATGCAGCTTCCAGACCAGCTCCATCCAATGACCATAGAATATACATTCTACTCATCACTACATGGAATATATTCTAAGATTGACCAAATCCTTGGCCATAAATCAAGCATAAACAACTTTCATAAGATTGAAATGCTGTCATGCACCTTCTCAGACCACAGTGGAATTAAAATAAATATCAACACCAACACAGTTCCCCCCAAACCAACAAAGACATGGACACTAAACAGTTTGATGCTAGCAATTCCTGGATCAAAATGAAATCAAAACAGAGATCAAAAGGTACCTAGAAACAAATAAAAATAAAGAAACATCTTACCAAAACCTCTGGGATGCCATGAAAGAAGTAGTAAGAGGGGAATTCATATCTTTACAAACACACATGAAGAAAATGGAAAGATCACAAGTTAACAGCATAACAAGTCACCTAAGGAAGATGGAAAAGCAAGACCAGCAAAACCCTAACTTCAACAGAAGAATCCAAATCACCAAAATAAAAGCCAAAATTCAGGACATAGAAGCAAAATGTTAATACCAAAAAATCAATGAAACAAAAAGCTGGTTCTTTGAAAGGATAAACAGCCCTTACCATTGAAGTAGGAGATAGACCTAACAAGGCACTGGAAGGGGCTTTGGATGCAGCCCAGAGATCTGATCTCTGTGAATGGCAGATCAACTACTCAGGGCTGGATCGTGGTACAGAGGAAATATCCTGAGAGCACAAACTTCAGAGGGACCTGATGAGTGCCAAGTTACAGGGACCCCACCCGCTACCCTTATCCAGCCCTGGGACAAAGGACAAAGGGTGTGGCAGGAAAATAATGAGGAAGAACTTCAGAGAGATCAGTGACTAGGACAGACATCTGCATTAAAAACCTGTTCAGGGGACTTCCGAAAAGATGGCGATGGGGCAGCCTGGTCTATGAGACCCTCTACCAAGGATAATTCAGAGGGTCTCTGGCTCTCTCCCTGGGGCCTATGGATCCCAACATTGGCCACCTGCTCTTCACATGGAGCTCAGCCATCACCATCACTGGGGCATCGCAGCAGTCTGGACAACCACTGCAGCCGCAGCCATAGCAGCCACTGGCACCCCACTGGGGCATCGCACCACCCATGCCTGAGGTGATCCACGACTTCAGTCCTTGAAGCCTCTGCAGGCAAGATCTGCTGGGATCGCTGCCACCTCTGCTGCCACTGTGACATCCTGCCAGCCGTGGGCCTCCTCCCATGTGCCCTGAGGCAGGCTCCCATCTCCAGCCTCTGCCTGACTCCTGTCTGGCTACACCCCCTCTGGGGCGAGCAGCTGAGTTAGCACCACCTGCTGGCAATTCAAGATAACACCATCAAAACAGGAAAAACAAGCTTGAAAAACAGACACAGGCCAGATTTGAGTGATGCACTGAGGGTGATCTGAACTGTCCTTCACAGCAGGCCAGGGGCAACTGACCCTAACTGTGAACTAATTTGCCAGCTTCAGAAGACAGCTAGAAATCAGAGCTGAAAGGACATTGGGCTTAAACGAAAAGTCTCAGAGTGTGCTCAGTTGGTTTCTGTTAGTTTAATGACTTGATGCTATTCCTACTGTTTTGTTCCTTTTTTTCCTCTTCCTTTTCTTCTCTTTTCTCCTCTCTGTAAACCATATCTTTGTATAGAGGAACAGCACACCAATAAGGTGGTTCGTTAGCTTGTATGTTAGCATGAGTGTGTTTTAATTTTTTTTGTATGGGAGTTGGTTAGTCTATAGCCATGGTCTATTGTTTTTATCTGTTTCAGTTTAGGTCTCTCTCTCCATTTGTTGGTACACTCATCTGTTTCCCCCCTTACTCCTCTCTCTTTCCACCCCACTCTTCCCCCCACTGTCTGCTCCATTCTCTTCCCTCTGCTAACCTCATTTTATTTCAGGAAGTAAACCTACAGTCCCACTGCATGGACAGATTCCAAGGCAGTGGGAAGTGGGTTTCAGATTATCCATACACCTGTCGGTAGATATCAGGACCTGCAGATAGATTTTGAATCACAGCTCCCCCCTTAAGTAAATCTCAAACCTGCAAAAAGGACCACCCCCAACCTACAGTGCAACTCCAGAATTGAACAAAATAAGAGAGCATACATAAAGAAGAATAGGAGATTGAACAAATGGAAGTAAAAGCAATCCCTCTACCCCTGAATAACAGAATTAAAGAAGATGGTGATGTGGAGGGAAGGAAAAAGTAGGGAGGAAAAAAACCGCACAAGTGAAGAAAAACCAAAAGAAGAATATAGGTCTCACACAGACACCTGGGAGATCAGACACTGAGAAAACAGATTCCAGAACACAAACAATGAAGAGCCCCAGAATGACTGGTCACATGCAACAAGTCCAGATATCAAGACATTAATAGAATTAAAAAATTTGAGGAGAGACAAGAGGAAAATAGGAAGGAGCTGATGTCAGAAATAACAGCAGTAAAGAATACTGTGGTGGAAATAAATAACAAACTAATAAGCATGGAAAGCAGAATTAACCAAGCAGAAGAAAGAATCTCAGAGCTCAAAGAGCAAAACACGGAACTAACCCAAACTATCAAAAACATAGAAAAGAAGCTCAAAAAGACAGAACAAAACCTTCAAGAGATGAATGATCACTTCAAGAGACCGAACCTAAGAGTTATTGGCCTTCCTGAGGCAGACAGAGAGAAACAGAGGTCACACTGGAACAAACATTTCATGAAATCATTCAAGAAAACATCCCTCATCTCATCAAGAATGAAAAAATTCAAACACAAGAGATTCAGAGAACCCCTGCAAGACAACAAATGAGAATACCAACTCCCAGACATATAATAATTTACCTAAACAAAGTAGGTATAAAAGAAAAAATACTAAAGGCTGCAAGAGAAAAAGGTCAGACTACCTACCAGGGAAGACCAATTAGAATAGCAGCAGATTAATCTACAGAAACCCTCCAGGCTAGGAGAGCTTGGAGCCCTATCTTCAAAGTTCTAAAAGATAAACAATCTTAACTGAGAATAACCTACCCAGTGAAGCTAAGCTTCATCAGAGAGGGAGAATTGAAATCTTTCCCAGATATCCAATTGCTAAGAACCTATGCTGCCACCAGACCACCTCTACAAGAAACACTTAAGAAAGTATTGAACACAGAAGAAAAGGAAAAAAGAACACGTTCTTCACAAGAGTACAGGCAAAAGATTAAAAACACATGATCCAACTCTAAAACCAAAAGATAGACAACACACAAACAGGAAGAACAACAACTCTGTAAGAACATTATGATAGGAATCAACTCTCACATTTCAATAATTAGTTTGAATGTGAACGGACTAAATGCACCACTGAAAAGACATAGAATGGCAAAATAAATAAAATATAACCAGGCAACAATCTATTGCCTTCAAGAGACTCACCTAACTAGAAAGGACACTCACAGACACAAAGTAAGAGGATGGGAAACAAATTTTCAGGTGAATGGAACACAAAAGAAAGGAGGACTCATGATCTTAATCTCAGACAAATACCATTTAAGCTATCAAAAATTTAAAAAGATACAGAAGGCCACTACATAATGATAAAAGGTTCAATCCATCAACAAGAAATATCCATCCTAAACATATATGCACCGAACATAGGAGCACCAACTTTCATAAAGCAGCTCCTAGGTAAGCTAAAAAAAGATATTGACTCCAATACCATCATAGCTGAGGACTTTAATACCCCACTCACAACCCTAGACAGATCATCAGGACAAAAAATCAGCAATGAGATCTGAAACATCAATGTGACTCTTGATCAAATGGACTTAGCTGATACCTACAGAACCCTCCATCCAAAGACCACAGAATGCACGTTCTACTCATCACCATATGGAATGTACTCTAAGATCGACAACATACTTGGCCATAAATGAATCATAAGCATATTCAAAAGGACCAAAATTTTACCATGCCTTCTTGGACCACAGTGGAATAAAAATAAACATCAACACCAACAAGGTCTCCCCAAAACCCACAAAAACATGAACACTAAACAGCATGATGCTGAACAACTCCTGGGTCAGTGATGAAATCAAAACAGATTAAAAGATACCTGGATACAAATGAAAATGAAGAAGCATGTTACCAAAATCTCAGGGACGCCATGAAAGCTGTAGTAAGAGGGGAATTTATATCCCTACAAATGCATATGAAGAAAATGGAAGGATCACAAATTAACAGCCTAAGAAGCCACCTAAGGAAGCTGGAAAAGCAAGGCCACAAAAACCCTAATTTCAGCAGAAGAATCCAGATCACCAAAATAAAAGTGCAAATCTAGGACATAGAAGACAAAAAGATAATACAAAAAATCAATGAAACAAAAAGCTGGTTCTTCGAAAGGATAAACAAGATCAATGGTCCCATAGCTAGACTGACCAAGAAAAAGAGAGAAAACATCGAAATAACACAATCAGAAACAAAAAAGAGAATCTGTCAAAAACCTCCTTACATTGATAAAGGACTTGGGCAAAGTCTCAGGATATAAAACAAATGTACAAAAGATAATCACATTTCTTTACACCAATAATAAACAGAATCCCAAATAAAAAGCACAATTCCATTCACAATAGCCACCAAAAAAATGAAATACCTTGGCATCTTCCTAACCAGAAACGTGAAAGACCTTTACAGTGAAAACTACAAAACACTGCTCAAAGAAATCAAAGATGACACAAACAAATGGAAAAATACCCCATGCTCATGGATTGGAAGAATCAACATTGTGAAGATGTCTGTCTTACCTAAGGCATTCTACAGATTTAATGCAATACCCATCAAATTATCAGACCTATAAAAAGCAACACAGGAATTCATATGGAAACACAAATGACCAAGCATAGCCAGAACAATCCTCAGCAAAAAAAAAAAACAAAGCAGGTGGTATCACATTATCAGACTTCAAACTTTAGTATAAAGATACAGTAATCAAAACAGTTTGGTATTGGTAAAGGAACAGGCATATAGACCAATGGAATAGAATTGAGATTCCAGAAGCAAAGCCTCAATTTCTCAACTAACTCATCTTTGACAAAGCCTCCACCACCTACCCCTGGGGAGAGGAGAACCTATTCAGTAAATGGTGCTGGGAAAACTGCTGATCACAAGCAGAAGATTGAAACAGACCCCTATTTATCCCCATACACCAAAATTAACTATAAGTGGATCAGAGACCTAAATGTAAAACCTCAAACCATAGAACCTTAGAAAATGAAGGACATACCCTCATGGAAATTGGAATTGGCATCCAATTTCTGAACTAAGCCTGAAACACATGGGCCATAAGAGATAAGATAAACAAGCGGGACCTCATTAAACTGACAAATTTCTGCAAAGCCAAAGAAACCATCAAGGGAGCAGGAAGACAGCCTACAGACTGGGAAAAAGTATTTGCCAACTCCAGGTTTGACAAAGGCTTAACATCTTGGATCTACAAGGAATTCAAATGTGCTGAAAAGAAAAAAACAAACAACCCCATTATAAAATGGGCAAAAGATATGAACAGACATTTCTCAAAGGAAGATATCCAAGCAACCAACGGACACTTGAAGAAATATTTAACCTCACTAATCATCAGGGAGATGCAAATCAAAACCACACTGAGATACCACCTAACTCCAGTCAGAATGGCAATTGTCAATAACTCAAAAAATAACAGTTGCTGGAGAGGGTGTGGTGAAAAGGGAACATTTCTATACTGTTGGTGGGAGTGCAAACTAGTGCAACCTCTATGGAAAACAGTATAGCGATTCCTAGAAGCTCTAAGTATTGACCTTACATATGGCCCCACAATCCCCCTACTGGGAATATACCCTGAAGAACTGAAATCACTCTACAGAAAAGATACCTGCACACGTATGTTTATCGCAGCATTGTTCACAATAGCAAGAACCCGGAAGCAACCATGCTGTCCATCAAAAGAGGACTAGATTTTTTTAAATGTGGTACATATACATGATGGAATACTACGCAGCCATAAAAAAGAACAAAATCAAGAATTTTGCAACAACCTGGCTGGAACTAGAGTCTATAATACTGAGTGACCTCTCACAGAAACAAAGATCTGAGTATCACATGTTCTCACTCATATAGTGGATCTTGATCATCCAATGTAATACCATAATAAAATGACTGACACAGTGATGGGAAACTATGGGGGGGAGGGGAAGGGAGATGGGATTAATGCTAGTAAATATCTGTCTGGGGATGGGGAGACACCTCTTATCAACAAGGGTGCCAAACGAAGCATATTTGTATACCTAACCCTTAACTGTACCCCACAATATCATAATAAAAAATACTGATTAAAAAAAGGGATAAACAAGATTGATGGTCCCCTAGCTAGACTGACCAAGAAAAAGAGAAAAAACCCAAGTAAGCTCGATCAGAAACACAAAAGATGAAGTCACAACTGACCCTGAAGAAATACAAAAGATTATCAGAGAGTATTATGTACACTTGTATGGAAACAAGCTTGAAAACAAAAAAATGGAGGATTTTCTGACATCATACAACCTCCCCAGGTTGAAACAAGAAGAAATCAAGACCCCATACAGACCAATAACAATCCAGGAAATTGACTATGTTATGAGAAAACTACCTACAAAAAAAGCCCTGGACCAGATGGCTTTCCAGCAGAATTCTACAAAACACACAAGGAGGAATTGATACCAATCCTATTGAAAGTATTCCAGGAGATTGAGAAAGATGAAACTCTCTCCAAATCATTTTATGAAGCTAACATCAAATTGATACCCAAGCCAGGTAAAGATCCAATAAAGAAAGAGAACTACAGGCCAATATCCTCCATGAACATGATACTAAAATGCTCAATAAGATCCTAGCAAACTGGATTCAACAACATATATCAAAAATCATCCTCCACAACCAAGTAGGCTTCATCCCTGGAATGCAAAGCTGGTTCAACATTTGTAAGGCCATAAATGTAATTAAATACATCAAGAGACATAAAAACAAAAACCACATGATTATATCATTAGATGCAGAAAAAACTTTTGATAAAATTCAGCACCTTTTCTTGATAAAAACCCTCGAACATCTAGGCATAGATGGAAGTTACCTCAAAATAGTAAGAACTGTCTACAAGAAACTCACAGCCAGCATACGGCAAAACAGACAAAAGCTAGAACCATTTCCACTGAAAACTGGAACAAAACAAGGATGCTCAATCTCATCCCTCCTGTTCAACATAGTTTTGAAAGTCCTAGCTAGAGCAATCAGAGAATAGAAGGCAATCAGAGGTATCCAAATAGGAAAAGAGAAAGTCAAGCTATCTGTCTTTGTAGACAACATGTTTTTATATCTTGAAACACCAAAAGAATCTGTCAAAAACATTCTTGCACTGATAAAGGACTTTGGTAAAGTCTCAGGTTATAAAATAAATGTGCAACAGACATCAAATCCCTAAGAGATTATACAGCTTCTAGACCAGCTCTAGAGGAGACACTTAAAAAGGTTTTAAGCACAGAAGAAAAAAAAAGACCACTTCTCAGAAGAAAAGCAGAGCACAGAATCTACAGAGAATACAGTACAACAGCAAACTTGAAAACACACACATACATCAACCCCAAAGCCAAAAGAAAACAAGCAAAGAAAGAACTTCATAAGACACGCATGACAGGGATAAAGAATCACATTTCAATAATCTGCCTGAATGTGAATAAACTAAATGCAGCACTGAAAAGACACAGAATGGTAAACTGGAAAAGAAACCATGGACCAATTATTTGCTGCATCCAGGAAACCCATCTCAACACAAGGAACACACAGAATTAAAGTTAAAAGATGGAAAACGAGTTTCCAGGCAAATGGATCACAAAGGAAGGCAGGAATCATGATCTTAATATCAGACAAAACAACCTTTAAGCTATCAAAAATTTTAAAAGATGCAAAAGGACACTACATAATGAAGAAGTGTTCAATCCATCAAAAAGAAATATCCATCCTAAACATATATGCACCCAACACAGGAGCGCCAGCATTTATAAGGCAAGTACTAAGTAAACTAAAAAAGATATTGACTCTAACACTATTATGGCAGGAAACTTGAATATACCACTAACAGCCCTTGATAGATCATCGAGGCAAAAAATCAAGGATATCCAGAACCTAAACCTGACACTCGGCCAAATGGACTTAATAGCTACCTACAGATTTTCCACCCAACAACCACAGAATATACATTCTACTCATCACCATATGGAATGTACTTCAAGATCAACTACATTCTCAGCCATAAATCAAGCATAAACAAATTCCATAAGGTTGAAATTTAACATGCACCTTCTCAGACCACAGTGAAATAAAATAAGTCTCAACAACACTAACAAAATTTCCCCAAAGGCCACAAAGACATGGACATTAAACAGCATGATGCTGAACAACTACTGGGTCAATACTGAAATCAAAGCAGACATTAAAAGATTCTTGGAGCCGGGCTCGGTGGCTCAGCCTGTAATCCCGTGCCTTTGGGAGGCTGAGGTGAGTGGATTGCCTGAGCCCGTGGGTTCGAGACCCGCCTGGGCAGCGAGACCTCATCTCTACAATAAATCAAAAACTCAGCCGGGCGTGGTAGCGCATGCCTGTAATTCCAGCTACTCAGAAGGCTGAGGCGGAAGGATCGCCGGAGCCCAGCAGGTCGAGGCTGCGGTGGCCGGGAGCAGCCACTTCACTCCAGTCTGGGTGACAGAGTGAGACTCCAACTCAAAAAAAAAAAAAAAAAAAGATTCTTGGGAACATTTGAAAGTGAAGAAACATCTTACCAAAACTTCTGGGATGTCATGAAATCAGTCCTCAGAGGGGAATTTATATCTCTACAAGCACATATCAAGAAAATGGAAAGATCACAAGTTGAGAGCCTAACAAATTAACTAAGGGAACTGGAAAGAGAAGACCACCAAAACACCAACTTTAGCAGAAAAATCCAAATCACCAAAATAAGAGCCTAAATATGGGACATAGAAGGCAAAAATATCAAGGACACATCAATAATACAAAAAGCTGGTTCTTTGAAAGATTTAACAAGATTGATGGACCCCCCTAGCCAGAATGACCACAAAAAAGAGAGAAAAAGCCCAAATAAACACAATCAGAAACACAAACTGTCAAATCACAACTGACCCCAAAGAAATAAAAAAGATTATCAGAGATTACTATGTACACCTATATGGAAACAAACTTGATAACCTAAATGAAATGAAGGACTTTCTGACATCACACAACCTCCCCAGGTTGAAACAAGAAGACATTGACACAAAATAGATCAATAGTAACCCTAGAATTGACTCTGCCATATGAAAACCACCTACAAAAAAAAAAGCCCTGGACTGGATGACTTTCCAGCAGAATTCTATAAAACGTATAAGGGGGCACTGATATCAATCCCACTGAATGTATTCTAGAAAAAATACCGAGGAACTCAAATCATTTTACAAGAAAGATACCTGCACATGTATGTTTCTTGTAGCTCTATTCACAATTGCAAAAACATGGAACCAACTATGTTCCCCATCAAAGCTGGACTTGATTTTAAAAATGTGGCACATATACACAATGGAATATTATGCAGTCATAAAGAAGAACAAACATATGGACTTTGCAGCAACTTGGATGGATTTAGAGTCAGTCATACTCAGTGATCTATCTCAGAAACAAAGAACAGATTACCATATATTCTCACTCATTAGCGGACCTTGAACAATTACTATAAGAAAGGGATTGGCAGTAGTGGGAAACTATCAGGGGAGAGAGGAGTGGAATTGGCAGTTGAGAGAAACTGCCAGGGGAGTGAGGGGCACACTTCATCAATAAGGGTACTTGCATAATCAATGTTTATATACCTAACCCTGAATTGTACCCCACATCTTTATAATAAAAAAAATTTTAGAAAAAAGAAAATGACAGATGTGTGACACTTTCTTTCACTTGAACAGTTAGAGGCCATTATAGACTTATTAAATTATCTTCTTTCCATATTGTTGTATCTCATAGAATAAGGTGGTCCAAGGAAAGAGAGTCAGGTGAATGGATAGTCAGGGGAAGAAATCACAACACACACAACATTGATCAACTAAGTTTGTTGTCTTCTATGGGTGTGGTTTGTGGCAAACCAAAACAATTGCAATTGTAACATCAAAGATCTTTGATCACAGATGACCATAACAGATACAAAAATAATTAAAAATTTAAAATGTTGTGAGAATTACCAAAATGTGATGCAGAAACATGAAATGAGCACATACTGTTGGGAAAAAAAATGGATCCAAGGGACTTACCCAATGTGGAGTTGCTAAAAAGCTTCAATTTGTAAAAAAGCAATATCTGAAGAGCAATCAATGTGATCCACAATAAAGCTATTGTAAAGTACAGTAAAACTAAGTATGAATGTGTTTATATATATGAAATATATGTATACACACACATACACACACATACATACAATGAATGCTCTCTACATATCCTTTTACATATTATGTGTGTATGTGTATCCTTTAGCATTGACCTGAATAAATGACATCAGTAGTCTTCAATGACACCACCATTGAAAGGTGAGCTATATCAAATACATATCAAAGTAGTGACGCACTACAGAAGTTATTTAACCCCAGTAAATACGAATGATTCTAAATGCATGTGGCAGAGTCAAGCGACTTCCAAGACTTACTGTTTTAATTGGACATATCTGCAACTCATAAATAGTTTGAACACTAAAAAATTATATGCCAATTAATTATTTGGATTCTGGTATATAATTTTTACTGAAAATAAAGCCTTACTTGATGAATAGATGCTCCTGGGGCTTCCAAACCAGCCTAGAGAATCCAAATGGAAGAACAGTTTTTTATTACTATGGTTCTTTATTACTTCATTTGTTAATTAATTTTATAAGTCTCAGTACCTCCCACTTCTCTTTTTTCTCTATATAGTAATACCTTGATCATTGTTGATGGCTCCACAACAGATTTCTATTTAAAATTCAATTGGATCAGAGCTAAAGGATTAAAAATGAACAGAGCCATTTTCCATTTGTTTGCATCTTCTTGGATTTCTTTGAGCAGTGTTTTGTAGTTCTCATTGTAAAGGTTTTGACTTCTCTGGTTAAGAAGATACCAAGGTATGATATAATCATGTGGCTTATGTTTTTACTTCTGTTGATGTATTTAATTACATTTATGCTCTTGCAAATGTTGAACCATCCCTACATCCTGGGAATGAAGCCTACTTGATCATGGTGGATGATTTTTGAGATATGTTTTGGGATCTGATTTGCTAGAATCGTGTTGAGAATTTTTTCATCAATGTTCATAAGGGATATTCCATGCTCATGAATAGGAAGAATCAACATTGTTAAATTGTCCATCATACCAAAGGCAGTCTACAGATTCTATATAATACCCATTAAATTACCAGCATCACTCTTCTCAGACCTAGAAATGACAATACAGAAATTCATATGGAAACATAAATGACCACGAATAGCCAAAACAATCCTTAGCAAAAGAAACAAAGAAGGAGGTATCACATTTCCAGACTTCAAACTTTACTATAAGGCTACAGTAATCAAAACAGCCTGGTATTGGTACAAGAACAGGTATATAGACCAATGAAATAGGACAGACATTCCAAAAGCAAAACCTCTATTTCTCAACCAACTCATCTTTGACAAAGCCTCCAACAACAACCTCTGGGGAGAAGAGAACCTATTCAGTAAACAGTGCTGGGAAAACTGGCTAATCACATGTAGAAGATTGAAACGGGACCCCTACCTATCACCATACACAAAAATCAACTCTAAATGGATCAAAGACCTAAACCTAAAACCTCAAACTATAAGAATCTTAGAAAATGCAGGAGACACCCTTATGAAAATTCAAACTGGCAACCAATTCCTGATCAGAACACTAAGTGCCCATCCAATACCATAAGAAACAAGATAGACAAATGGGACCTCATTAAACTGACCAGCTTCTGCAAAGCAAAAGAAACCATCGAGAGAAAAGGGAGACAGCCCACAGAATGGGAAAAAATATTTGCCAACTGTATATCTGACAAAGGCCTAACATCTAGGATCCACAAGGAACTCAAATGCTTAGCCTCACGCATCAAGAGAAATGCAAAACAAAACTACACTGAGATATTTCTAACCCCAGTAAGAAAGGTCGCCATTAATAAAACAACAACAGATGCTGGCAGGGATGCAGGGGAGAAAAAGGAATGCTTCTACACTGCTGGTGGTAATGTAAACAAGTGCAACTTCTTTGGATGACAATGTGGTGATTTCTGCACAGAATATATATTCTACTCATCACCACATGGAGCATACTCCAAGACTGATCATATCCTTGGCCATAAATCAAACATAAACAAATTCCATAATGTTGAAATCTTGCCATGCACCTTCTCAGACCACAGTGGAATAAAAATAAATATCAACACCAACAACATTTCCCAAAAGCCCACACAGACATGCACACTAAACAGCATGATGCTGAATGACTACCTGGTCAATACTGAAATCAAAGCAGAAATTAAAAGATTCCTGGAAACATGAAGATGAAGAAACATCTTACCAAAACCTCAGGGATGCCATGAAATCAGTTCTAGGAGGTGAATTTATATCTCTATGAGCACACATCAAAAAATGGAAAGACCAGAAGTTGTGAGTCTAACAATTCACCTAAGGGAGCTGGAAAGAGAAGACCACCAAAACCCCAACTTTAGCAGAAGAATCCAATTCACCAAAATAAGAGCCCAAATACAGGACATAGAAGACAAAAATATCATAGAAAACAGCAACAACAACAAAAAAGCTCGTTCTTTGAAAGAATTAACAGGATTGATGGACTCCTAGCCAGAATGACCAAGAAAAAGAGAGAAAAACCCCAAATAAACACAATCAGAAATACAAAATATCAGATCACAACTGACCCTAAAGAATTACAAAAAATTATCAGAGATTATTATGTACACCTATATGGAAACAAACTTGATAACCTAAATGAAATGGAGGACTTTCTGACATCACACAACCTCCCCAGGTTGAAACAAGAAGACATTGACACAAAATAGATCAGTAACAACCCTAGAAATTGACTCTGTCATATGAAAACCACCTACAGAAAAAAAAAGAAGAAGCAGAAGCCCTGGACTAGATGGCTTTCCAGGAGAATTCTACAAAACGTACAAGGAGGAGCTGATACCAATCCTTTAGAAAGTACTCTAGGCATGTGAGAAAGATGGAATTCTCCCCAAATCATTTTAGGAAGCTAACATCACACTGATGCCCAAACTGGGTAAAGATCCAACCAAAAAAGACAACTACAGGCCCAAATCCCCTAGACCCTGTCTTATTTCCTGATTCTTAACTTCCTTCATTAATCCCTTAGCTTCACCATCATAGATGTCTTCTCTGTTCACAGAAAGGATCAAGGAACTGCAGAGCTAAGGCAGAGTCTCCATCCAATGTGATGATACATTGGGATTTGGACATCAGTCTCACATGATGATAGAGCTCAGAAGGGTGCTAATAATACCAGTATACATATACATATACTTCTAAACTCACTTTCTGGGTCAAATAGCTACAAATACTGTATAATGTACAAACTGATATTTAAATATTCATGTGTATATCACTAATTTGAATTTGGTATATCTTCATAAAATTTAAAATAAGGCTGTATATGGCAGTCATGGATATTTTAAGTCTCTAAAAATTGTAATACACTGATAGTGAAGTTACTATACTTTTAATCTTAAGGTTTAGCAGCCTTTGGTGGTAGCATTTATGTTTCACTGAACTGCAGTGTGTGAGGAAACATTCCTCTCACTCCATCTGGATTCCTGATTTTTAACTCCCTTCAGCACCTCTTTATCTTCCCCACTATGGCTTTCTCTCCCACCCAGAAGATATGGCCTAGTGGTGGCAGACGTGAGTCAGAAACTCCCTACAAACTGATTATGAGTTTGGGTTTGAGTCACCAGCCCTGCATGGTAGTAGTGTTTTGAAGTGAGAGAGACCAGTCAAGTTCTGCTAGCTGTCACCTGTGTCCTCCTTCTTGCTCCAAACAAGGTTCTCTCTCCCTTTGACTCACTCTAGTAGTCTCATAAATTAGAAATCTGACAGTTTCTTAAGGGATAGGGATTGATTTTTACTAAGAGTGACAAACATACTAACAGGAAGAAGCAGTGCTTTCATGATCTGTTCCTTTTTTATCCAATCTGACCTGACAACAATAGAAAGTTCTCTATGAATCCAATGGTAAGAAGATTTAACCACAGTGTCAAAGACACTCTGTATTGCCAAGGACACACTGGAGAGTCCATTTTATAATTGTCAACTTCTCTCTCCCTTTCATTGTTTTATGTTTCTGTTTGCATGTGTGTATATAAGTACACATTTGTGTGTGTGTGTATACATAAATTTTCATTTCTTTTAAACTCATATTTCACTACTGGCTTCATCAGAGCTTTCTTCTGTCACTGCAGGTTCCAGCAAGCTAAGGGATTATAAAATATGTTAGTCAGATGAAACACATAATTTTGACTCCCTTTTTGGTCAAATGACTACAATTACTCTCAATATAAGCCTGTTGATATTAAAATATGTATATATTACTCTTTGAATCTGGTGTGTCATTTTTTACTAGCTCTCAGGTTTTCTATGTCAAAAATAAATACCTTGGACCTATGAAAATAGTAATTGTTCCAAACTGAAATTAAGCTCTTTCACAGATAAGTCCCAATACAGTGCAGCTTTTTGAGATGGCATTTATTTCAAGTTCAACTCCAATTGGAGGTATGTATTGCTCTCACCCCATCTAAATTTCTGGTTCTAAAAACCCATCAGTCAGGCTCAGTGGCTCAGCCAGTAATTCCAGCACTTTGGGGGCCAAGGCAAGTGGATTGCCTGAGCCCGTGGGTTCCAGACCAGCCTGGGCAACTTGGTGAGACCTTGTCTCTACAATAAGTCAAAATTTATCTGGGCATGGTAGTGCATGCCTGTAGTTCCAGCTACTTGGAAAGCTGAGGTGGAAGGATCTCCTGAACCCAACAGGTTGATGCTGAGGTGGCCATGAACATGCCACTGCACTCCAGCCTGGGCAACAAAGTCAGGGCCTCCATCCAATATGAGAGTGGGTTTAGGTTGGGGATGCTAGCCTCAAATGGTAGCAGAGTTCTTGGGAGGGAGCTACATATTCAAGGATTTAAGCTTAAATGTTTCTGCTTAGGGCTCCACTGATCCATATTTACTTGTGTCTCTTCTTTATATGTTTTAAACTCACATTTCACTGATGTCTTCATCAGAGCTTTCTTCTGTCACTGCTGGTGGCTGAGGGCTAGGAGATTATAAAAGTTACAATAGCATTGCTCCACACTTGTTCCTTGTTATAGTTTGCATAGAGTCCACTCCCCTAATTCAAACAATGAAGTCCTAATGCCTTTAACCAGTGACGCAATCTTATTTTGAAATAGAATTATTGCAGACATATGTAGTTAAGATGAGGTCATGCTGGTGTAGGTATAACCTAATATGACTGGCATCCTTAGAAAAAGGGAAACCTCACCATCCATGCAAGGACATGCATTCTTCCCCTTTAGAGGATGCAGCATTCAAGGTACCATCTTGGAAGCAGACACCAGGGCTTCACCGGACACTCAGCCTGCCAGTACCTTGGCCTTGTACTCCTAACTTCCCAAACTGTAAGAAAATAAATTTCTCTTCTTTTTAAAAACAATAATAAAATAAAATATTTCCTTACATTTATAAATAAATAAATAAAATATTTCCTCCTAAAAGGAAAGAAAAAAGGAAAAGGGAAGCCTGGGGGATTTCTGGCAAGATGATGATGGGACAGGTCAGACCCATGAGAGTCTCTGAAAAAGTGAGTGTTCATAAAGACTCTCTGCATGAGTGGTTGTGTACCAGTGGGTGAGTGAAAGTACGTCTGAGGGAAGACTTGGGTTCATGCACCTGGGGCTCTCCTCCAGAAGTGACTGCAACCCCCCAACACCCTGAGATTAAACTCTCCTGAGAAAAGCCTGCAAATACAGCTGAATCTCATCATGGTGATCAGCTCACCCATCACCTGTGACAACAAAGCAGCTGGAGCCCTGGATCCATGGAGAGAGAAGATCAGGGAAAACTGGAGAGGAGCCCCACCATCAGTGAGGAAATGCCAACCAGAGCCGTTTTCTCTGTCTTGGGCCCAGACAGAGACCTACATTGCCCCACCCAGTTCCATCCAGCCTCCAGTTTGAGACCTAGAGGTAATCTCATCAAACCTCTCCCTCATGCTGGATCAGACAGATGTGTCAGATCTGAATGGGAGACTCAACAGGCAGCAAGCCAGGTGAATCCAGATCTGATCCACCCTCCTCCCACAATAGGCTTGGGGCATCTGACCACTGAGAGCAACCCTATCAACCTGCACTGAGAGCAGAGGGGAGGAGCTGGAGAGCAGAGCTGAAAGGAAGTTGGACTTACAGGAACAACCTCAGAGCAAGTTTTTTGTTTGTTTCTCTGTTTCCTCGTTTTTTGTTTTTTGTTTTGCTTGTTTTAGTTTTCTCTCTTTCTCTCCATTTTTATGACATTTTCATACCTATTTTGTTTCTGTTATTTTACTGGGTTTTTTAAGATTCTTTTTGTGTACTGATATTTTTGAGGGAAAGTACATAAGTAGGGAGGTTTTGTCAGTTTCTGTATTTGTATGTTTGTATGTTTTAGTTATTGTTTATCTTTTCTATCTTTGTGTATCTTCATTTGTTATTTGGTACACCTTTCTGTTTTCCCTCTTATTCTCTCTCTCCACCTTCCTCTTGTCCCCCTCCTTCCTTTTTCCATATTTTTCCTATGTCTTACCTCATTTTGCTTTCAGCAGGCAAACTTATATCTCCACCGTATGGACAGATTGTAAGGCAGTGGAATTCAGTTCCAGGGAGCCCACACACCTGTCAGCAGATACCAGTATCTACAGATAGTTTCTGAATCACAGCTTCCCCCTCAATCAAATCTCAAAACCACAAAAAGTTTAACCCCTCACCCACAGTCCACTTTCAGAATTGAACAAAGCCAGAGGATCCACATAAGGAAGAACAGGAAATTGAGCAAACAGAAGTAAAAACTACCCCCCATCCCAGAACAACAGAAGTAAAGAAGGGAAAAAAAAGGAGGGAGGAAAATTTACACAAATGAAGAAAAAGGAAAAGAAGAATATGGATCTCACACAGACCTGTGAGAGGTCAGTCACTGACAATACAGACTTCAGAATGCCAACAGTGAGCCCCAGAATGACTGGTCTCAAACCACAAACTCAGATATCAAGACATTAATAGAGAGAATAAATAGAATTGAGGAGAGAAAAGGGAAAGAAATGAAGGAGTTGATAACAGCAATAAAGAATACAGTGAATGAAATAAACAACAAACTGATAAGCACAGAAAACAGATTTAGCAAAACAGAAAAAAAATCTCAGAACCTGAGGACCAAAATATGGAACTAATCCAAAATGTCAAAAACATACCAAAGAAGCTTAAAAAGACAGAGCAAAACCTTCAAGAGATGAGCAATTATTTCAAGAAACCAAACCTAAGATTAATTGAACTTCCTGAGGTAGAAAGAGAGACAGAGACCACCCTGGAACACACATTCCATGAAATTATCCAAGAAAACTTCCCTCATCTCATCAGTGATGGGACCATTTAAACAAAGAGATTCAGAGAATCCCTCAAGACAACAAGTGAGTAGACCAACTCCTAGACACATAGTAATTCACCTACACAAATTAGGTATAAAAGAAATAAATTCTAAAGGCAGCAAGAGAAAAAGGTCAGACTAACTACAGGTGAAAACCAATTAGAATAGCAGTAGACTTATCCACAAAAACACTTCAGGCGAGGAGAGCTTGGAGCCCAAACTTCAATGTTTTCAAAGATAAATAATTCCAACCAAGAATTACCTACCCAGCTAAGCTGAGCTCATCAGTGATGGACAATAAAATCTTTTCCAAGACATTCAATCCCTAAAAGTTTATGCTGCCTCCAGACCAGCTCTACAAGAAATGCTAAAGAAAGTATTAACCACAGAAGAAAGGAAAAAAGAAAAACAAAGCCCTTCACAAGAATGAAGGAAAAAGATTGAAAACAAACATGAATCAACCCAAAAGTCAAAAGAAAGAAACAAACAGCAGCAATAACAAAAAACTCTATAAGCACCTTATGACAGAGATAAACTCTCACATCTCAATAATTAGTCTGAATGTGAATGGACTAAATGCACCAATGGAAAGACATAGAATGACAAAATTGATCAAATATAATGAGGCAATAATATATTGTCAACAAGAGACTCAGTTCACCAGAAAGGACACTCACAGACTCAAAGTAAGATGATGGGAAACAAAGTTTCATGTGAACAGAACACAAAAGAAAGCAGGAGTTGCAATTTTAATATCAGACACAATATCCTTTAAGCTATCAAAAATTAAAAATGATACAAAAGGCCACTACATAATGATAAAAGGTTCAATCTATCAACAAGAAATATCCATCCTAAACATATATGCACCCAACAGAGGAACATCAACTTTCATAAAGCAGCTTCTAGGTAAGCTTAAGAAAGATATTGACTCTAACATTATCATAGCTGGGGACTTAAATACCCCACTCATGACCCTAGAATAATATTGAAGATAAAAAATCAACAAGGGGATTCAGGATTTCAAAGTGACATGACCAAATGGACTTAATTTACACCCACAGAATACTCCACCCAACAGCCATGGAATATACATTCTACTCATCACCACAAGGAATGTACTCCAGGATCAACCACATCCTAAGCAATAGATCAACCATAAACAAATTTCACAAGATTGAAGTCCTGTCATGCACCTTCTCAGATCACAGTGAATAAAAATAAATATCAACACCAACAAAGTTCCCCCAAAAGCCACAAAGACATGGACACTAAGCAGCATGATGCTACGCAACTCCTGAGTCAACATGGAAATCAAAACAGATTGAAAGATATCTGATAACAAATGAAAATGAAGAAACATCTTAACAAAACCTCTGGTATACCATGAAAACAGTACTAAGAGGGGAATTCATATCTCTACAAACACACATGAATAAAATGGAAAAATCACAAGTTAACAGCCTAACATATCACCTAAGGGAGCTGGAAAAGCAAGACCACCAAAACCCTAACTTCAGCAGAAGAATCCAAATCACCAAATAAAAGCCCAAATTCAGTACACAAAAGACAAAAAGATAATACAAAAAAAAATCAATGAAACAAAAATCTGTTTCTTTGAAAGAATAAGCAAGATTGGTGGTCTCTTAGCTAGACTGATCAAGAAAAAGAGAGAAAAAGCCCAAATAAACACAATCAGAAATGCAAAATGTCAAGTCACAACTGACCCCAAAGAAATACAAAAGACTATCAGAGATTACAGTATACACCTATGAAAACAAACTTGGAAACCTAAAGGAAATAAAAAACTTTCTGACATCACACAACCTCCCCAAGTTGAAACAAGAAGAAACTGAGACCCTAAATAGACCAATAATAATCCAGGAAATTGACTACGTCATAAGAAAACTACCTACCAAAAAAAGTTCTGGACTGATGGCTTTCCAGCAGAAGTCTACAAAACATATAAGGAGGAGCTGATACCAATCCTATTGAAAGTATTCCAGAGGAGTTCTGGTAAGATGATGATGGCATAGGTGGATTTGTGAGACTCTCCGAATGTGAGTTCCCGAAAAGACTCTTACTTTTTTTCCTGCAGCCCCCTGCCCACCGCCAGCTGCACTGGTACGAGGCCCGGGGACCTTCAGTCTCACGCAGGGCCAGATATTGTGGCCCCTGGCTGCTGCTACTCCACTATATGTGACTCCCACTTGTGTGGGAGCCCCGGGTCTCAGCTCCATCCCTGGCTACATCATCTCGCCCAGCACCCAGCACTAAGCTGCCAGTCACCCAGGGAAGCTCTGGGTGCCCGCCCCTCAGAGATACCAGTCCCATTTCTGACCGAAGTACCCTGTGAGGGACCCAGGGCCACCACCTGCCTTTGGAGCTTTGGGGCTCTGGAGTCCTGGGCCTACCCTGGCTGAGGCACTCAGCATGTGACCTCAAGCTTGTGTAAGGGAACAGAACCCCAAGCTTGTGTGAGGTGCTGATCAGAGGCTCCCAGCTCCAGAGGAGGGAACGCCCGACCCTCTCCTCCACCCCAGCCAGCTGGTGACACCATGGATCCAGCGCCCAGCTGTGCAGCTGATCCCCAGTGCCTCTCGCCCAGAGACCCAGACAAGCAGAGAGAAAAGATCCCTGAAAGTGAAGCTGCCACCTCGGCCATTCTCCAGGCAGATTTGAATTGACCCACCCACCTGTCAGAGCCTCCACCTTGGTTCCTAAGGTAACGTCATTAAACAGGAGACAGAGCCCCTCCCCTACGCTGAACAGACAGAGACAACTAAGCTTCACAGACCTCCCAGGCAGCAGGATAGCTACCTGCAACAAAAACAAAGGGGAGAGGCTGCAGATCATAGCTGAAGTGACTTAGACACTCAGGAAAGATTCCAGAGATAGTCTGATCTCTTATTTTGACTTTTGATTTTATCATTCTGACTGTATGTTTTGCTCATTTTGTTTGCTTTCTGACTTACACTATGTGTTTCATTATTTTATTGGTCTATCTCTGTGTAGCTACCAGTATTCTTTAGGGAATTTCCCTTGTGTTTTTTTCACTTCTCTCTGGCCTTGTGTCTCTTTTTCACCTGTTAGTTGGTATGTATGTCTGTTTGCCCTTTCACTCTTATTTCTTTCTAACTTCCTACTGACCCCCCCTTCCTCCATTATTTTCCTCTTTGTACCTCCTTTTGATCCAGGAACCAAAACTACATACCACTGCACAGACAGATTGTAAGGCAGTGGAAAATAGGTTCCAGTGTGGTCATACACCTGTTGGTGAATGCTGGAATCAGCATATAGATTCTGAATCACAGCTTTCCCCTCAATTAAACCTCAAAACTGCAAAAAGTACAGCTTGCAGCCCACACTCCAACTTCAAAAGGGAACAAAGCCAGAGGACCCTCATAAGGAAGAACAAGAGATTATACAAGTGAAACAAAAGGAATCCCACCTTTCCTGAAAAACAGAATTAAAGAAGGGGAGGGAAAGGGGGAGAGAGAGAAAAATCTACACAAATGAAGAAAAACCAAAAGAAGAATATGGGTCTCTCCCAGACCCCTGGGAGGGCAGACACTGAGAAAACTGACTTCGGAATGCAAAAAATGAAGAGCCCCCAGAATGACTGGTCTCAAACTACGAACCTAGATATCAAGACATTAATGGAGAGATTAAAAATAATTGAGGAGAGAGAAGGAGAACCTAGCAAGGAGTTGATATCTGAGATAACAGTAATAAAGAATACTGTGAATTAAATAAATAACAAACTGATAAGCATGGAAAGCAGAATTACCCAAGCAGAAGAAAGAATCTCAGAGCTTGAGGACTAAAATATAGAACTAACCAAAACTCTTAAAAACACAGAAAACAAGCTCAAAAAGACAGAACAAAACCTTCAAGAGATGAGCAATTACTTCAAAAGACTGATCCTAAGAGTAAATGGCCTTCCTGAGGCAGAAAGAGAGACAGAGACCACACTGGAACAAATTTTCCATGAAATCATTCAAGAAAACTTCCCTTATCTAGTCGGTGATGCAAAAAATTCAAACACAAGAGATTCAGAGAACCCCTGCAAGACAACAAATGAGAAGACCAACTCCTAACACATAATAATTCACCTAAACAAAGTAGGCATAAAAGAAAAAATCCTAAAGACAGGAAGAGAAAAAGGCCAGATCACCTACCATGGAAGACCAATTAGAATAGCAGCAGATTTATCTACAGAAACCCTGCAGTCTAGGAGAGCTTGGAGCCCTATCTTCAAAGTCCTAAAAGATAACCAATTAGATGGACATGGTGGCTCAGCTTGTAATCCTGTGCCTTTGGGAGGCTGAGGTGAGTGGATTGCCTGAGCCTGCAGGTTTGAGACCCACCTGGGCAACTTAGTGAGACCTCATCTCTACAATAAATAAAAAAATTAGCTGGACATGTAGTGCGTGCCTGTAGTTCCAGCTACTTTGAAGGCTGAGGTGGAAGGATCACAGGAGCCCAGCAGGTCGAGGCTACGGTAGCCAGGAGCGGCCACTACACTCCAGTCTGGGTGACAGAGTGAGACTCCAACTCAAAAATAAATAAATAAATAAACAGTTTCAGCCAAGAATAACCTACCAAACCAAGTTAAGCTTCATCAGCAAGGGAGAATTAAAATCTTTCCCAGATATCCAACCCCTAAGATCCTATGCTGCAGCTAAACCACCTCTACATGAAACACTTAAGAAAGTACTAAACACAGAAGAAAAGGGGGGAAAAAGAACAACGTTCTTCACAAAAGTACAGGAAAAAGAATAAAATACACATGAACCAACCCCAAAACCAAAAGACAAAAAACCAAGTTGAGGAACAACAACTCTGTAAGAACTCTATGATAAAGATGAACTCTCACATTTCAATTAATTAGCCTGAATGAGGACTAAATGCACCACTGAAAAGACATAGAATGGCAAAATGGATAAAATATCACCAGGCAACAATATGCGGCCTTCAAGAGACCCATCTCACTAGAAAGGACATGCACAGACTCAAAGTAAAAGGATGGGAAACAAATTTTCAGGTGAATGGAACACAAAAGAAGGAGGAGTTGCAATCCTAATTTCAGACAAAATACCATTTAAGCTATCAAAAATTAAAAAAGATACAGAGGGCCACTACATAATGATAAAATGTTCACTCCATCAACAAGAAATATCTATCCTAAACATATATGCACCCAACATAGGTACACCAACTTTCATAAAGAAACTTCTAGGAAAACTAAAGAAAGATATTGATGCTAACACCATCATAACAGGGGCTTTAATACCCCAGTCACAGCCCTACACAGATCATCAGGACAAAAAAATCAGAATTGAGATCCAGAACCTCACTGTGACTCTTGACCAAATGAACTTAATTGATACCTACAGAACACTCCATCCAAAGACCACAGAATACACATTCTACTCATCACCGCATGGAATGTATTCTAAGATCGACCACATAATTGGCCATAAATCAAGCATAAGAAAATTTAAAAGGACCGAAATTTTATGATGCACCTTCTCAGATAAACATATACATAAACATTAACACCAACAAGGACCCCCAAAACTCACAAAGACATGGACACTAAACAGCATGATGCTAAACAACTCCTGGGTCAATGATGAAATCAAAACAGAGATCAAAAGATACCTGGAAACAAATGAAAATGAAGAAACATCTTACCAAAATCTCCAGGATGCCATGAAAGCTGTAGTAAGATGGGAATTTATATCCCAACAAACACACATGAAGAAAATGGAAGGATCACAAATTAATAGCCTAACAAGTCACCTAAGGAAGCTGGAAAAGCAAGACCACAAAAACCCTAATTTCAGCAGAAGATTCCAGATAACCAAAATAAAAGCCCAAATCCAGGACATAGAAGACAAAAAGACAATACAGAAAAATCAATGAAACAAAAAGCTGGTTCTTTGAAAGGATAAACAAGACCAATGGTCCCCTGGCTAGACTGACCAAGTAAAAGAGAGAAAAACCCAAATAAGCACAATCAGAAACACAAAAGATCAAGTCACATCTGACCCTAAGGAAATACAAAAGATCATTAGAGACTACTATCTACACTTGTATGGAAACAAACTTGAAAACCTCAAAGAAATGGAAGACTTTCTGTCATCACACAACCTGCCTAGGTTGAAACAAGAAGAAATTGAGACCCTAAATAGACTACCTACCAAAAAAAGCCCTGGACCAGATGGCTTTCCAGCAGAATTCTACAAGACATTTAAGGAGGAGCTGATTCCAATCCTGCTGAAGGTATTTTAGGCAATTGAGAAAGACGGAACTCTCCCCTAATCATTTTATGAGGCTAACATCACATTGATTCCCAAGCCAGGTAAAGACGCAACAAAGAAAGAGAACTACAGGCCAATATCCTTGATGAACATAGATGCTAAAATTCTCAACAAGATCCTAGCAAACCGGATTCAACAACACATCTCAGAAATCATCCATCATGACCAAGTAGGCTTCATCCCTGGGATGCAAAGCTGGTTCAACATTCGTAAAACCATAAATGTAATTAAATACATCAACAGATGTCAAAACAAAAACCACATGATTATATCACTAGATGCAGAAAAACTTTTGATAAAATCCATCACCACTTCTTGATAAAAACCCTCAAATATCTAGGCATACGGGGAACATACCTCAAAATAGTAAAAGCCATCTACGAGAAACCCACAGCCAGCATACTCCTAAACAGACAAAAATTGGAACCATTTCCCCTGAAAACTGGAACAAGACAAGGATGCCCACTCTCACCCCTCCTGTTCAACGTCCCGGCTAGAGCAATCAGAGAAGAGAAGGCAATCAGGGGTACCCAAATAGGAAAAGAGGAAATCAAGTTATCTCTCTTTGCAGACGACATGATTGTGTACCTTGAAAACCCAAAAGAATCTGTCAAAAACCTCCTTACACTGATAAAGGCCTTTGGCAAAGTCTCAGGATATAAAATAAATGTGCAAAAGACAATCGCATTTCTTCACACCAATAATAAGTAAACAGAAACCCAAATAAAAAGCACAACTCCATTCCCAATAGCGACCAAAAAATGAAATAACCTGGCATCTTCCTAACCAGAGATGTGAAAGACCTTTACAATGAAAACTACAAAACTCTGCTCAAAGAAATTAAAAATGACACACACAAGTGTAAAAATATCCCATGCTCATGGGTTGGAAGAGTTAACATTGTGAAGATGTCCATCTTACCTATGGCAATCTACAGATTCAATGCAATACCCATCAAATTACCGGCAACATTCTTCTCAGACGTAGGAAAAAACAACACAGGAATTCATATGGAAACACAAATGACCAAAAATAGCCAGAACAATCCTCAACAAAAAAAAAAAAACAACAAAGTAGGCAGTATCACATTACCAGACTTCAAACTTTACTATAAAGCTACAATCATCAAAACAGCTTGGTACTAGTATAGGGACAGGCATATAGATCAATGGTATAGGATTAAGATTCCAGAAGCAAAACCTCAATTTCTCAACCAACTCATCTACAACAAAGACTCCACCACCTACCACTGGGGAGAGGAGAACCTATTCAGTAAATGGTGCTGGGAAAACTGGCTGACCACATGCAGAAGATTGAAATAGGACCCCTATTTATCCTCATACACTAAAATTAACTCCAAATGGATCAGAGACCAAAATGTAAAACCTCAAACCATAAAAACCTTAGAAAATGAAGGACATACCCTCATGGAAATTGGAACTGGCATCCAATTCCTGAACAAAACCTGAAACCCACGGGCCATAAGAGAGAAGATAGACAAGTGGGACCTCATTAAACTGACAAGCTTCTGCAAAGCCAAAGAAGCCATCAAGGGAGCAGGAAGACAGCCTACAGACTGGGAAAAAGTATTTGCCAACTCCAGGCCTGACAAAGGCTTAACATCTTGGATCTACAAGGAACTCAAATGTGCTGAAAAGAAAAAAACAAACAACCCCATTATAAAATGGGCAAAAGGTATGAGCAGACACTTCACAAAGGAAGACATCTGAGTAGCCAACAGACACATGAAGAAATGTTCAACCTCACAAATCATCAGGGAGATCCAAATCAAAACCACACTGAGATGTCACCTAACTCCAGTCAGAATGGCAATTATCAATAACTCAAAAACTAACAATTGCTGGAGAGGGTGTGGCAAAAAGGGAACACTTCTACGCTGTTGGGAGTGTAAACTACTGCAACCTCTGTGGAAAGCAGTGTGGCGATTCCTAAAAGCTCTAAATATCAATCTCCCATATGACCCTGCAATCCCCCTACTGGGAATATACCCTGAAGAACTGAAATCACTCTATCAAAAAGATACCTGCACATGAATGTTTATCGCAGCATTGTTCACAATAGCAAGAACCTAGAAGCAACCATGCTGCCCATCAAAAGAGGACTGGATTTTAAAAATGTACATATACATGATAGAATACTACACAGCCATAAAAAAAAAAAAAAACAGAATCATGAATTTCGCAGCAACCTGGATGGAACTAGAGTCTATAATACTGAGTGACCTCTCACAGAAACAAAGATCTGAGTATCACATGTTCTCACTCATATAGTGGACCTTGATCACCCAACGTACTACCATAAGAAAATGACTGATAGTGGTAAGAAACTATGGGGAGGCGAGGAAGGGAGATGGGATTAATGGTAGTAAACATTTGTCTGGGGACGTGGAGACACCTTTTATCAATGAGGGTGCCTGAACGAAGCATATCTGTATACATAACCCTTAACTGTACCCCACAATATCATAATAAAAATATTGATTATAAAAAAGAATACAGTGAATGAAATAAATAACAAACTGAAGACCCTG
Organism: Cephalopachus bancanus; assembly: GCA_027257055.1. NCBI lineage: Eukaryota > Metazoa > Chordata > Mammalia > Primates > Tarsiidae > Cephalopachus > Cephalopachus bancanus. The sequence goes on from JAPVLO010000776.1 coordinate 395,916, forward strand.
GAAAGCAGAATTAGCCAAGCAGAAGAAAGAATCTCAGAGCTTGAGGATCAAAATATGGAACTAACCCAAACTGTCAAAAATATAGAAAATAAATTTTGAAAGACAGAATAAAAGCTTCAAGAGATAAGCAATTATTTTGAGACCACACCTAAGAGTATTTGGACTTCCAGAGGCAGCAAGAGAGACAGAGACCACCCGGAACAAACATTCCATGAAATTATCCAAGAAAGCTTCCCTCATGTCATCAATGATGCAAACATTTAAACACAAGAGTTTCAGAGAACACCTGTGAGACAACAAATAAGAAGACCAACTCCTAGACACATAATAATTCACCTAAACAAAGAAGGTATAAAAGAAAAATTCCCAAGGCAGCAAGAGAAAATGTCAGACTACCTTCCGTGGGAGACCAATTAGAATAGTAGCAAATTTATCTATAGAAACACTTCAGGCTAGGAGACCTTGGCGTCCAATCTTCAAAGTTCTCAAAGATAAAAAATTTCAACCAAGAATTACCTACCCAGCTAAGCTAAGCTTCATCAGTGATGGAGAATTAAAATCTTTCCAAGACATTCAATCCCTTATGCTGCCTTCAGACCAGCTCTACAAGAAACACTCAAGGAAGTGTTAAACACAGAAGAAAGGGAAAAAAGACTGACAATATCCTTAAAAAGAATTCAGGAAAAAGATTGAAAACACATATGAATCAATGCAAAAATCAAAAGAAATAAAACAAACAGCAGAAACAACAACAAACTCTATAAGAACCCTATGACAGGGATAAATCTCCACATTTCAATAATTAACCTGAATGTCAATGGACTAAATGTACCACTGAAAAGACATATAATCATAAAATGAATAAAATATCATGAGGCAACAATATATTGTCTCCAAGCGACTCATCTCACCAGAAAAGACACTCACAGACTCAAAGAAAGAGGATGGGAAACAAAATTTCAGGAGAACAGAACACAAAAGAAAGCAGGAGTTGTGATCTTAATATCAGACAAAATACTATTTAAGCTATCAAAAATTTAAAAAGGTATGGAAGGTCATTACATAATGATAAAAGGTGCAATCCATCAACAAAAAATATCAATCCTAAACATATATCCACCCAACATAGGAGCACCAACTTTCATATAAGCAGTTTCTAGGCAAACTTTAAAAAGATATTAACTCTAACACTATCATAGACAGGGACTTAAATACCCCATTCACAACCCCAGACAGATCATCAAGACAAAAAATCAACAAGGAGATCTGGAACCTCAATGTGACACTTAACCAAATGGACTTAATTGATACCTCCAGAACACTCCACCCAATGACCATGGAATATACATTCTACTCATCACCACATGGAAGGTACTCTAAGATCAACCACATCTTCTGCCATAAATCAAGCATAAACAGCTTTTATAAGATTTAAATTCTGCCATGCACCTTCTCATACCACAGTGGAATAAAAATAAATATCAACACCAACAAAGTTCCCCCAAAACCCACAAAGACATGGACACTAAACAGCATGATGTTAAGTAACTCCTGGGTCAACATGGAAATCAAAAGAGATTAAAAGATACCTGGAAACAAATGAAAATGAAGAAGCATCTTACCAAAACCTCTGGGATGCCATGAAAGCAGTAGTAAGAGGGGAATTCATATCTCTACAAACACAAATGAAGAAAATGGAAAGATCACAAGTTAACAGCCTAACTCACCTATGGGAGCTTGAAAAGCAAGACCACCAAAACCCTAACTTCCGCAGAATAATCCAGACCACCAAAATAAAAACCCAAGTCCAGGACACAGCAGACAAAAAGATAATACCAAAAATCAACAAACAATAAGCTGGCTTTTTTGAAAGGATAAACATGATTGATGGTCCTCTAGCGAGACTGACCAAGAAAAAGAAAGAAAAAGCTCAAATAAACACAATCAGAAATGCAAAAGATCAAGTCACAACTGACCCCAAAGAAATACAAAAGATTGTCAGAGAGTACTGTGTATACTTATTTGGAAACAAATTTGAAAACCTAAAGGAAATGGTGAACTTTATGACATTACACAACCTCCCCAAGTTGAAACAAGAAGAAATAATCAAGACCCTAAATATACCAATAACAATCCAGGAAATTGACTATGTTATAAGAAAACTACCTACAAAAAACAAAAACAAAAAACCCTGGACCAGATGACTTTCCAGAAGAATTATACAAAACATACAAGGAGGAACTGATACCTATCCTACTGAAAGTTTTCAAGGCAATCAAGAAAGATGGAACTCTTCCCAAAACATTTTATGAAGCTAAAATCACACTGATACCCAAACCAAGTAAAGATCCAACAAAGAAAGAGAACTACATCCCAATATCCTTGATGACCATAGATGCTAAAATTATCAACAAGACCCAGGCAAATCAGATTCAACAACACATATCAAAAATCATCCACCATGACCAAGTAGGCTTCACCCTGGGATGCAGGGCTGGTTCAACATTTGTAAGACCATAAATGTAATTAAATACATCAACAGATGTAAAAACAGAAACCACATGATTATATCATTAGACATGGAAAAAGCTTTTGATAATATCCAGCACCCATTCTTGATAAAAGCCGTCAAGCATAGGCATAGATGGAACATACCACAAAATAGTAAGAGGATTCTATGAGAAACCCACAGCCCGCATACTGATAAACAGACAGAAATTGGAAACATTTCTCCTGAAAACTGGAACAAGACAGGGATCCCCATTCCCACCTCTCCTTCTGGAAGTCCTAGCTAGAGCAATCAGACAAAAGAAGGAGATTAGGGGCATCCAAATAGGAAAAGGGAAGTCAAGTTATCCCTCTTTGCAGATGACATGGTTCTATACCTTGAAAACTCAAGAGAATCTGTCAAAAACCTCCTTGCACTGATAAAGGAATTTGGCAAAGTCTCAGGGTATAAAATCAATGTGTTCCTATACACCAACAACAAACAAAGAGAAACCCAAATAAAAAGCACACTCCCATTACAATGTCCAGAAAAAAGATGAAATAACTTGGCATCTTCCTAACCAGAGACATTAAAGGCCTTTACAATGAAAACTACCAAACACTCATCAAAGAAATCAAAGATGACACAAACAAATGGAAAAATGTTCCATGCTCATGTATTGGAAGAATCAACATTGTTAAGATGTCCATCCTACCCAAGGCAATCTACAGATTTAATGCAATACCCATTACATTACCAGCAGCATTCTACTAAGATCTGGAAATGACAATATAGAAATTCATATAGAAACATAAATGAACACAAATCATCAAAACAGTCCTGGGGGGGGGAATCAAGCAGGAGGTATCACACTCCCAGACTTTAAACTCTATTATAAAGCTACAATAATCAAGACAGCCTGGTAATGATACAAGAACAGGCATATAGACCAATGGAACAGGATAGAGATTCTAGAAGAAAAACCTCAATTTTTCAAACAACTCATCTGTGACAAAGCCTCCACCACCACCAACAGGGGAGAGGATCATCTGTTCAGAAAATGGTGCTGGGAAAACTGGCTGACCACATGCAGAAGATTAAAACAAGATCCATACCTGTCACCATACACAAAAATCAAATCTAAGTGGATCAAAGACCTAAATGTAAAACCTCAAATTATAACAACTTTAGAAAATGCAGGAGACATCCTAATAGAAATTGGAAATGACAACTAATTCCTGATCAAAACCCAAGTGCCCATGCCATAAGAGATAAGATAGACAAGTGTGACCTCATCAAACTGACAAGTTTCTGCAAAGTCAAAGAAATCATCAAGAGAGCAGGGAGACAGCTACAGATGAGGAAAAATATTTTCCAACTGTATGTCTAACAAAGGCCTAACATCTAGGATCTACAAGGAACTCAAATATGCTGAAAAGAAAAAAACAAAAAGCCCCATTACAAAGTGAGCAAAAGATACGAATAGACTATTCTCAAAAGAAGACAAACAAGCAGCCAACAGATACATGAAAAAATGTTCAACCTAACTAGTCATCAAAGAAATGCAAATTAAAACTACACTGAGATATCACCTAACTTCAGTCAGAATGGACATCATCAATAACTCAAAAAATAACAGATGCTGGAGAGGATGTGGTGAAAAGGGAACACTTCTATACTGTTGGTGGGAATGTAAACTAGTACAGCCTCTGTGGAAAATAGTATGGCGATTCCTAAAAGTTCTAAAAACCGACCTTCCATATGACCCCACAATCTCCCTACTGGGAATATACCCAGAAGAACTCAAATCACTCTATAAAAAAGATATCTGCACACATATGTTTATTGCAGCATTGTTCACAATAGCAAGAACATGAACCAACCATGCTCCCCATCAAAAGAGGACTGGATTTTTTTAAATGTGGTACATACACATAATGGAATATTATGCAGCCATAAAGAACAAAATCATGAACTTCACAGCAACCTGGTTGGGCATCGAGTCTATAATACTGAGTGATCTTTCACAGATACAAAGAACTGAGTATCACATGTTCTCACTCATAAGTGAACCTTGAACTGTTAGGAGTCAGCCTTGGATGCCCACCTGATTGACAGGGTCCTGGTGGGCCAAAGACCCCGGGCTGCGGGGCAAGCCCAGGAAGCTGAGGCCCTTCTGTCTTTCATCTTTGCTGTTGGTATGGCTGAAGAAATTCTGTGCAGTCGTGGAAGAAGAAAATAGCATGTTTATGCAAAGTACTCACAGCTAACCTGGAAATGTCATGGTTCATTTTTCCATTTCCCACTATGCCGTTTGGCCTTTTCTAACATATGCAAGGGTTAAACTCTGAAGCACATCAAGAATGCTTTCTTTCACTTGGTTATAAGTTACTAGATATTGCTTAAGTAATAAATGATATAAGTATATTCATTCCTTATTTGATTTAGAATTATGCAGTTTAGTGTTTAGATATAAGGTTTTTTAGAAGCACAAGTTTATAGTAAGTTCATTATGAATTCATTGTAAGTTCTAACACTTATCTAGGAGTTATGTAGGTGATTTATAACACTGTTTTCACTGACTTAGGATAAAGATTAATGGTTAAGGTTTTTACTTAATTCTATAATTAAAACCCTAACTTAACATTTATAGAGTGGGTTTTCACTGAACTCATAATATACTAATCAGACACTTTTATGGTAAATTAACTAAATACAGAAAGCAACCTTGGGGGCCTGGGAAACATCACTACAAGCTTCTTTTGAGTTTTCTTTAGAAATAAACACTGCAGGATAAGAGAAAAGTAACGAAGACACCTGGACAAGAAAGGCGATTACGAAGCTTTGAAGGTCATAGAAGCCCAAAAGAGAAAAACTCCTGCTACATGGAGAACTTTGCACCTGGAAACTTTCTTGAGACATTTCAAGGACTGTAATTCGGAACTTTGAACTAAAACTATCATTTTTGGCTTTATGATAAAGACTCATTAACTAAAAGTAGATAGTGTTCTTGGCTTGTTTGTCGCTTCTAAACCGCTAGATGGTGGTAACTTTTAAAGCATATGTACATGAAGGAATTTTCTTTGTCTTGCCCCTTTATGAATGATATAAAAGCTCTGTGTTAACTAACATTAAATTGTCATCTGTTCAGGAAGCAGGTGGCCGAGTATAATGTTTTCATCTTTCGCCTATCCATCTTTCCTTCAGGAAACCTCATGACCTGGCAGGGGCTGGACCCCCGCATTGAGCAACTATTGTAATATTATATGAAAAGAATTGACAGTAGCAGGAAACTGCGGGGATGTGAAGGGGGCAGGGACGGGATTGGCAGTAGTGGGAATCTGCCTGTGGAAAGCTGAACTCACCTCATATACAAGGGAAACTGCACAATGAATATTTGTATACCTAACCCTGAACTGTATCCCACAATTTTAAAATTAAAAATTTAAAAATAAAATAAAATAAAGAAAAAATAAATTTTTAAAAATCTCTCCAATGGTCCAACCAACAGTAGCAATCTTATCTAGTTGTAATTAATTAATTAATTAATTAATTTTTAAAAACTGAGACCACCCTACTCTGGATCAATTCTTCCATGTAATGATCCAAGAAATTTTCCCATATCTAGCTACAGAGGCAGCCATGCAGATGCAAGTTATCCAGAGAATTCTTGTAAGTATTACATGAGATCATCTCCAAGACACATAATAGTCCATCTCCACAAGGAAAGTATGGAAGAAAAAATCCTAAAGGAAGCTAGAGTGGATAGATCACTTATGGAGGAAGACCCATCAGAATTGCAACAGACTTCCCTAAGCAGAAATCCTACAAGCCAGAAGGCACTAAGGTCCATCTTTAAGTTTAAAAAAAAAAAGTTCCAGACAATCTTAGCTTTCCATGATGCAAGTCTGGTTCACCATACATAAATCAATATATGTAATATATCACATAAACAGGTGTCAAACCAAGCACCACATGATTATCTCATTCAAATCCACATCTCTTCTTGATAGAAACCCTTGAACACCTAGGCATCAATCCAACATCCCTTATTTTGATAAAAACTTTAGCACCCCTAGGCATTAAAGGAACATTCCTCAAAATGAGAGCCATCTATAACAAGCCTGCAGCCCACATCATGCTTAATGAGCAGAAACTAAAAGCATTCCTCCTAAGAACAAAAACAAGAATGTTCATTTTCACTCCTTCTGTTTAACATGGTACTAGGAGTCCTAGCCAGAGCAATTAGGCAGGAGAGAGAAATCAAGGGTATTCAAAGAGGAAAAGAGGAAGTCAAATTATCCCACTTGATAGATGATATGATTCTATACCTGGAAAACCTAAAGAGTCTGTCACAAACCTCCTTGTTATGATAAACAAGTTTCCTAGTCTCAAGGTACACAATCAGTGCACAAAAAACAGTTGCATTTCTATACAGCAAGAACAAGCAGGCTGAGAACCAAGTAAAAAAAACACAATCCCATTCATAATAGCCACAAAAAAGTAATAACAAAAGAGGTGAAGAAATTTACAATAACTATGAAACATAGTTCAAAGAAATCAAGGATGACACAAATAAATGGAAAAATGTCCCATGCTCATGAATTGGAAGAATCAATATGAACAAGATGTTCATTCTACCCAAGGCAATGTACAAATTCAATGCAATTCCTATTACAATGCCACCATCATTTTCACTCACCTACAAAAGACTATACAGAAATTCATATGAAAGCAAAAAAAAAAAAAAAAAGAGCCCAAATACCAAAAGCAGTCCTCAGCAAAAAGAACAAAGCTGTAGGCATCACACTTTCAGACATCAGAGTACTACAAGGCTACAGTAACCAAGACAGCATGGTACTGATACAGGAATAGACACAAAGAATGATGAAACAGGACAGAGAATCTGGAAATAAAACCATGAACCTTCCACCAATGCATCTTCAACAAAGCCGATGAATACAAACATTGGGGAAAAAGCCCATACATAGCAAATGATGCTGGGAAAAACTGGCTAGCCACATGCAGAATGATAAACCTGAATCTCTTACCTATCACCATATAAAAAAATTAATCAAAATGGATCAAGGACACAAATGTGAAACCTCAAACTATAAGAATCTTAGAAGAAAACTTAGGAAATTCATTCCTGGATATCATAGTAGGCAATGAATTCATAGCCAAGTCCTCAAAAAGCAAATGCAGCAAAAGTTAAGATTGATAGCCGGCACCTTATCACAATAAAAAACTTGTGCATAGCAAAAGAAACCATCAAGAGAGTAAAGAGACAATTCACAGGACAGGAAAAAATATTTGCAAGCTATGCTTCTGACTGTTGTCAGAAACTAAAAACTAAAATTTACAAGAAAGTTAAGTGAATTGAAAGAAAAAAACAATCCATTAAAAAGTGGGCAAATAATGTGAACAAACACTTCTGAAAGGAAGACACACAAGTAGTCAACAAACATGAAAAAGTTTCCCATTCACTAATCCTCAAAGAAATGCAAATCAAAACTACAACAAGACACCACCTCACACCATTTGGATGGTTACCATTAAAAAGACAAAATGCAAGAGGTGTTATCCAGGCTGCAGAGAAAAGGGAAAGCTTCTACACTGTTGGTGGGAATGTAGGCAGTTAAACCTCTGTGGAAAGCACATTGGCATTTTCTCTAAAAACTAAAATTTGAGCTACCATATGATCCAGCAATTTCACTTTGAGGAATATACCCAAAAGAACATAAATTGCTCTACCAAAAAGACACCTACCCCCATATGTTCATTGCAGCAATAATCACAATAGCAAAAACTTGGAACCAACCCAGATGCCAATCAAAAGTGGACTGAATAAAGAAAATGTGGCACATATACGTGATGCAATACTATACAGCCATAAAGAACAAAATGATGTCTTCTGCAGCAACCTGAATGCAGCTGGAAACCATCATTCTCAATGAACTATCACAGAAACAAAAACTGAATACAGCATGTTCTCACTCACAGGTGGGTCCTGACCACTGGACACACAAACACAAAGGTGGAACAACAGATGCTGGACATTGCTAAAGGAGGGAGAAGGGGAAGAGTGAGAAGGAACACAACCACACACTGCATACAGGTCTACTACCAGGGGAAAAGTGTGCTTGCTAGGAGCCCAAACCTCATGTGAATGCAATATACTTATGTAATAAATCCTCACATGTACCTCATAACTCTTAAATTTTGAAAACCATACATCTGACAAGGGATTAATGTCTCTGTTTTGTTTTGTTTTTTTTTACATTTTTGACCTTGCTTTGTTTATTATTTTAATTTTTTTAGAAAGCTTCTGAATCACAGCTGTCCCCTTAATTGAATCTCAAAACTGCAAAAAGCACAGCCCCACCCCCACCAAGCCAGCTTCAAAATTGAAAAAAAAACAGAGGATCTACATAAGGGAGAATAGAAGACTGAGCAAATAAAAACTACCCCCTTCTGTCACTGAGCAACAGAATAAAAGAAGAGGTAAAAAAAAAAAAAAAGTGGAGGAGGAAAATCTACATAAATGAAAAAAAATCAAAGGAAGACTATGAGTCTTCCACAGACCCCTGGGAGGTCAGCCACTGAGAATACAGACTTTGGAAGTCAAACAGTGAAGAGCCACCAGCATGACTGGTCTCAAACCACAAGCCCAAGTATCAAGATATTAACAGAGAGAATCAATAGAAATAAGGAGAGACAAGAGGAAAGAATGAAGGAGTTGATAACTGAGATAACAGGAATATAGAATACAGTGAATTAAATAAACAACACACTGATAAGCAGGGAAGCCAGAATTAACCAAGCAGAAGAAAGAATCTGAGTGTTTGAAACCAAAATATGGAACTAACCCAAACTGTTAAAAACATAGAAAAGAAGCTTAAAAAGACAAAACAAAATCTACAAGATTAGTGATTATTTCAAGAGGCTGAACCTAGACTATTTAGAATCCCAAAGGCAGATAGGGAGAGACAGAGATCACCCTGGAACAAAGAACAAACATTCCATGGAATTATACAAGAAAATGTCCCTTATCTCATTAGTGACACAATCATTCAAACACAAGAGATTCAGAAAACCCCTGCAAGACAACAAATGAGAAGACCAACTTCTAGACACATAGTAATTTGCCTACACAAAGTAGGTTTTTAAAAAAAGGAAAAATCTTTAAGGCAGTAAGAGAGAAAAGTCATACTACCTACCAGGGAAGACCAATTAGAACAGCAGCAGACTTATCTACAGAAACCCTTCAGTCTAGGAGAGCTTGGAGTCCAATCTTCAAAGTTCTCAAAGATAAACAATTTCAACCAAGAATTACTTACCCAGCTAAGCTAAGTTTCATCAGTGATGGAGAATTAAAATCCCTCCCAGACATTCAATCCCTAAGAATTTATGCTGCCTCTGGACCAGTTCTGTAAGAAACACTTAAGAAAGAATTAAACACTGAAGAGAGGAAAATAAGATATCAACGCCCTTCCCAAAAATTCAGGAAAAAATTGAAAACACACATGAATCAACTCAAAAATCAAAAGACAACAAACAAACAGCAGCAGCAACAGCAAACTCTATAAGAACCTCGTGACAGGGATAAACTCTCACATCTTCATATTTAGCCTGAATGTGAATGGTCTAAATGTACCACTGAAAAGACATAGAATGGCAAAATGGATAAAATATCATGAGGCAACAATATATTGTCTCCAAGAGACTCAGCTCACCAGAAAGGACACTCACAGACTCAAAGTAAGAGGATGGGAAACAAAATTTCAGGTGAATGGAACACAAAAGAAAGCAGGAGTCATGATCTTAATATCAGACAAAATACCCTTTAAGCTATCAAAAATTTAAAAAGATACAGAAAGTCACTATATGATGATAAAAGGTTTAATCCATCAACAGGAAATATCCATCCTAAACATATATGCCCCCAACATAGGAACACCAACTTTCATAAAGTGTCTTCTAGGTAAACTAAGAAAAGATATTAAAAGATATTAACTCTAACACTATCATAGCTGGGGACTTAGACACCCCATTAACAACCCTAGACAGATCATCAAGACAAAAAGTCAACAAGGAGATTGGAGATACTTGACTGAATGGACTTAATTGACACCTATAGAACACTTGTCCAACAACCATGAAATATGCATTCTACTCATCATCATATGGAACATATTCTAAGATTTACCACCCCTCTGCCATAAATCAAGCATAAACAAATTCCATAAGATTTCAATTCTGCCATGCACCTTCTCAGTCCACATTAGAATAAAAAGAAATATCTACACCAACAATGTTCCCCCAAAGCCCATAAAGACATGGACACTAAACACCATGTTGCTAAACCACTCCTGGGTCAGCACAGAAATCAAAACAGAGATTAAAAGATACCTGGAAACAAATGAAAATGAAGAAACATCTTACCAAAATCTCTGGGAAACCATGAAAGCAGTACCAACAGGGGAACTCATATCTCTACACACATGAAGAAAATGCAAAAAAATCACAAGTTAACAGCCTAACAAATCACCTAAGGAAGCTGGAAAAGCAAGACCACCAAAACTGTAACTTCAGCAGAAGAATCCAGATCACCAAAATAAAAGCCCAAATTCAGGATATAGAAGACAAACACATAGTACAAAAAAAACCCCAAAAGCTGGGTTTTTTGAAAAGACAAACATAATTGATGGACCTCTAGCTAGACTGACCAAGAAAAAAAGAGAAAAACCCAAATAAACACAATTAGAAATGCAAAAGATCAAGTCATAACCGACCCAGAAGAAATACAAAAGATTATCAGAGATTACTATGTACACCATATGGAAACAAACTCGAAAACCTAAATGAAATGGAGGACTATTTTACATCACACAACCTCCCCAAGTTGAAACAAGAATAAATTGAGACCCTAAATAGACTAATAACAACCCGGGAAATCAACTATGTCATAAGAAAACTACCTACCAAAAAAAGCCCTGGACCAGATGGCTTTCCAACAGAATTCTACAAAACATACAAGGAGGAGCTGATACCAATCCTACTGAATGTATTCCAGGCAATTGAGAAAGATGGAACTCTCCCCAAATAATTTTATGAAATTAACATCACATTGATACCAAAACCAGGTAAAGAGCCGTAAAGAAAAAGAACTACAGGCTAATATCCTTGATGAACATAGATGCTAAAATTCTCAACAAGATTCTAGCATACCAGATCCAACAGCACATCTCAAAAGGCATCTACCAAGTAGGCTCCATCCATGTAATGCTGGGCTGTTTCAACATCTGCAAGAAGATAATTGTATTTAATATTGTATTAAACTGTATTAATATTGTATTAAATTAAATTGTATTTAATATTGTATTTAAATACATCAATGGATATAAAGACAAAAACCCCATGATTGTATAATTAGGTGTAGAAAAGGCTTTTGATAATATCCAGCACCCCTTCTTGATAAAAACCCTCACACATCTATGCATAGTTGGAACATATGTCAAAATAATAAGAGCCATCTATGAGAAACCCAGAGCCAACATACTGCTAAACAGACAGAAATTGGAAAATTTTCCCCTGAAAACTGGAACAAGACAAGGATGCCCACTCTCCTGTTCAACATAGTATTGGAAGTCCTAGCTAGAACAATCAGACAAGAGAAGGAAATCAGGGGTATCCAAATAGGAAAAGAGGAAGTTAAGTTGTCCCTCTTTGCAGACTACATGATTCTGTACCTCAAAAACCTGAGAATCTGTCAAAAACCTCCTTGCACTGATAAATGACTTTGGCAAAGTCTCAGGGTATAAAATATATATGCGAAAGTCAGTCACATTCCTATACACAAACAATAAACAAACAGAAACCCAAATAAAAAGCACAATTCCATTCATAATAGACACACACACACACACACACACACACACACACACACACACACACACACACACGCAAAATGAAATACCTTGGCATCTTCCTAACCAGAGAAGTCAAAGACCTTTACAATGAAAACTACAAAACACTGCTCAAAGAAATCAAAGATGACACAAACAAATGAAAAAATATTCCATGCTCATGGACTAGAAGAACCAGCATTGCTAACATGTCCATCTTGCCCAAGGCAATCTTCAGATTTAACACAATACCCATTAAATTACCAGCAGCATTATTCTCAGACCTGGAAAGGACAATATGGAAATTCATATGGAAACATAAACAATCATGAATAGCCAAAACAGTTCTCAGCAAAAACAAAACCCAAAAAGTGGGAGGCATCATGCTCCCAGACTTTAAGCTTTATTATAAAGCTACAATACTCAAAACAGTCTGGTATTGGTACAAAAATAGGCATATAGACCAATGGAACAGGATAGAGACTCCAGAAGTAAAACCTCAATTTCTCAACCAACTCATCTTCAACAAAGTCTCCACCATCAAACACTGAGGAAAGGAGAACCTATTCAATAAATGGTGCTGGGAAAACTGGCTGACCACATGCAGAAGATTAAAACAAGACTCCTACCTATCACTGTACACAAAAATCAACTCTAAATGGATCAAAGACCTAAATGTAAAACCTTAAACTATAAGAACCTTAGAAAACACAGAAAATGCACTTATGGAAATTGAAACTGGCAACCAATTCCTGATCAAAACCCCAAGTGCCCATGCCACAAGAAATAAGATAAACAAGTGGGACCTCATCAAGCTGACAATCTTCTGTAAAGCCAAAGAAACCACTGAGAGAGTGGAGAGACAGCCCAAAGACTGGGAAAACATATTTGCCAAAGGTATATGTGACAAAGGTGTAGCATCTAGGATCTACAAGAAACTCAAATGTGCTGCAAAGAAAAAACAAACAGCCCATACAAAGTGGGCAAAGATATGAATAGACACTTCTCAAAAGAAAACACATGAGCAGCAAACAGATACATGAAAAAATGCTCAGCTTCACTAGTCATCAAAGAAATGAAAATTAAAACCACACTGAGATACCACCTAACTCTAGTCAGGATGCCCATCATCAATAACTCAAAAAACAACAGATACTGGAAAGGATGCAGCAAAAAGAGAACACTTCTGCACTATTGGTGAGAGTGTGAACTAGTACAGCCTCTGTAGAAAAGTATGGCAATTCCTAAAAGATCTAAAAATTGACCTTTCATACAGCTCCACAATTTCCCTACTGGAAATATACCTGGAGGACTCAAATCACTCTATGAAAAGATACCTGCCCAGGCATGTTTATTGCAGCATTATTTACAATAGCAAAAACATGGAACCAACTGTGCTGCCCATTGAAAGAGGACTGGATTCAAAAAATGTATCATACATACATGATGGAATATTACGCAGCCATAAAGAAGTAAAAAATTATGAACTTTGCAGCAGCTTGAAAGGACTTAGAGGCTATAATACTGAGTGATCTGTCACAGAAACAAAGAACCAAGTATCACATGTTCTCATTCATAAGCGGACCTTGAACAACTGTCATAATACTATAAGAAAGGGATTGGCAGTAGTGGGAAACTGCCCAGGGGGGAGTGGGTGTGGGAGTGGCAGTAGTGGGAAACTGCCAGAGGAGGGGGGCATACATCATTAACAACGGTACTGCATAATGAACATTTGTATCCCTAACCCTGAATTGTACCCCACATATTTAAAATAAAAAATTTCTTTAAAAAATTTTTCCCTCTTCTTTTCTTTTTTTACTTTACATTTTTTTTATTTCAAAATTGTGGAGCTCGGAGTCTAATCAGTGGAGAGAGAGGATCCAGGAGGGTCAGGGAGGAGGCCCATGCCCAATAAAGAGGTGCCCACTGCAGCCATTTTCTCTGTCCCAGGACCAGGCGGAGACCTGCATTGCCTGCCCAGCTCCACACACCTCTTTCCTGCCTAAACAACTTGAGGTAATCTCATCAAAGTAATCTCATTAAGGTAATCTCATCAAAGGGGAGAGAAAGAAACTGCTCCCCATGCTAGATCAAACTCAGGTCAGATCTGAGTGGCAGACCTGACAAGCAGCAAGCCAACTGAACCCAGATTTGACCCTAGTTGTGAGCAACCGTACCAGCCTGCAATGAGACTAGAGATCAGAGCTGAAAGGCCATTGGGCTCACAGGAAAGATATCAAAGCAAGCTTCATTGATTGTTTTTAACTTCTTTTTAATTTTGTTTTATTCTTTGTCTGTTTGTTTTCCTCATTTTTGTTTTACTTTTTTTCTTTTCTCTTTTTTCTCTCTTCTCTCTGTTTTTGATAAAATTTTCATACTGTTTCTGTTATTTTAATGATTCCTTTATTTTCCTTTAGACCTCCTGTTTGTGTAGGGGAATTGTAAACCAATAGGGAGGTTGGTTGGCTTGTGTGTTTGTATAATTGTCTGTATGTTTTAGTTTTAGTTTTACTCTTTCTGTCTTTGTATCTCTTTTCATTTGTTAGTCAGTACATTTGTCTGTTATCCCTCTTACTCTTCTCTCTCTCCACCTTCCTCTTTCCCCCCTCCTTCCCTGTTCCATTCTTTTCCTTTTCCTTACCTCATTTTGATTTCAGGGAGCAAGCTTACACCCCCACTGCATGGACAGATCACAAGGCAGTGGGAAGAGGGTTCAAGCATACCCATACATCTGTTGGTGGATACTTGGATCTGCAGATAGATTTTGAAACACAGCTCCCCCCTCAATTAAATCTCAAAACTGCAAAAAAGTATAGCCCCCAACCCACAGTTCAGTCTCAGAATTTAACAAAGATAGAGGATTCACATAAGGAAGAATAGGAGATGGAGCAAACAGAAGTAAAAGCAACCCCACCATCCCTGAACAACAGAATTAAAGAAGAGGAAGAAAAAAGTGGGGAAGAAAATCTGCACAAATGAAGAAAAACCAAAAGAAGAATATGGGTCTCACACAGACCCCTGGGGGGTCAGACACTGAAAAAACAGACTTCAGAATGCAAACAACAAAGAGCCCCCAGAATAATTGATCACATACTACAAACCCAGACATCCAGACATTAATAGACAGAATAAAAAGAATTGAGGAGAGACAAGAGGAAAATAGGAAAGAGTTGCTAACTGAGATAACAGCAGTAAAAAATACTGTGATTGAAATAAATAACAAACTAATAAGCATGGAAAAGCAGAATTAGCCAAGCAGAAGAAACAATCTCAGAGCTTGAGGATCAAAATATAGAACTTACCCAAACTGTCCAAAACATAGAAAAGCTTTAAAAGACAGAACAAAACCTTCAAGAGATGAGAAATTATTTCAAGAGGCCAAATTTAAGAGCAATTGGACTTTCTAAGGCAGAAAGAGAGACAGAGACCACCCTGGAACAAACATTCCATGAAATTATTCAAGAAAATTTCCCTCATCTAACCAGTGATGCAAAAATTCAAACACAAGAGAGCCAGAGAACCCCTGCAAGACAACAAATGAGAAGACCAACTCCTAGACACATAATAATTCGCCTAAATAAATTAGATATAAAATAAAAAATCCTAAAGGCAGCAAGAGAAAAAGGTCAGACTACCTACTGGGGAAGACCAATAAGAATAGCAGCAGATTTATCTACAGAAACACTTCAGGCTAGGAGAGCATGGAGCCCAATCTTCAAAGTTCTCAAAGATGAACAATTTCAACCAAGAATAACCTACCCAGCTAAGCTGAGCTTCATCAGCAAGGGAGAAGAAAAATCATTACCAGGCATTCAATCCCTAAGATCTTACACTGCCTTTAGACCACCTCTACAAGAAACTCTTAAGAAAGTATTAAACACAGAAGAAGAGGGGGAAAAGAACAACAATATTCTTCACAAGAGTGCAGGAAAAAGATTGAAAACACACATGAATTAACCCAAAAATCAAAAGAAAGACAACAAACAGGAACAACAACTCTATAAGAACCTCATGACAGGGATAAACCCTCACATTTCAATAATTAGCTTGAATGTGAATGGGCTCAATGCACCACTGAAAAGATGTCGAATGACAAGATGAATAAAATATCATGAGGCAACAATATATTGTCTCCAAGAGACTCATCTCACCAGAAAGGACACTCATAGACTCAAAGTCAGAGAATGGGAAGCAAAATTTCAGGCGAATGAAACAAAAAAGAAAGCTGGAGTTGCAATTTTAATATCAGACAAAATATCCTTTAAGCTATCAAAAATTTAAAAAGATACAGAAGGTCACTACATAATGATAAAAACTTCAATCTATCAACAAGAAACATCCATCCTAAACATATATGCACCCCACACAGGAGCACCAACTTTCATAAAGCAACTTCTAGATAAACTTTAAAAAGACATTGACTCTTACACCATCATAGTTGGGGATTTTAATACCCCACTCACAACCCTAGACAGATCATCAGGACAAAAAATCAGCAAGGATATCCAGAACCTCAATGTGACTCTTGTCCAAATGGACTTAATTGCTACCTACAGAACATTCTACCCAACAACCACAGAATATACATTCTACTCATCACTGCATGTAACATACTCTAAGATAGACCACATCCTTGGTCATAAATCAAGCATAAACAAATTTCATAAAATTGAAATTTTGCCATGCACCTTCTCAGACCACAGTGGAATTAAAATAAATGTCAGCACCAACAAAGTTCCCCCAAAATCCACAAAGACATAGACACTAAACAACATGATGCTAAGCAACTCCTGGGTACCATGGAAATATAACAGAGATTAAAAGATATCTGGAAACAAATGAAAATGAAGAAACACCTTACCAAAATCTCTGGGATGCCATGAAAGCAGTAGCAAGAGGGGAATTCATCTCTCTACATTGACACATGAAGAAAATGGAAAAATCACAAGTTAACAGCCTAACAAGTCACCTAAGAAAGCTGGAAAAGCAAGACCATCAAAACCCTAACTTCAGCAGAAGTATCCAGATCATCAAAATAAAAGCCCAAAACAAGGACATAGAAGACAAAAAAAAATACAAAAAAATCAAACAAAAAGCTGGTTCTTTGTAAGGATAAACAAGATTGATGGTCCCCTAGCTAGACAAAGAAAAACAGAAAAAGCCCAAATAAACACAATCAGAAACACAAAAGATGAAGTCATATTTTTAAAAATTTTAAAAATCATATCAAAATGTTCAGACCACTAACACAGAATAAGAATTACTGTTTCTAGTTCAGGCAACACCTTATGAATTATTACTGGATAGTCTATGGAGAAAGAGAAGTGGTAAATACTTAAATTACCCTTTAGATTTAGGTGACAGGCCAGGATTGTTAAGTAAGTTGCTTGGGACTCTTATCTACAAAAGGGCCATGAGGCATCCATAGATGTTATCTGAACTCCTGGCAGGAAAAGAATTTCATGAAGCCTGATATAACTTCATAAGAGGGTTGGAGGCAGAGATGTAACTTCTCCCATGAGACACGAATAAGCGGCTAGTTGATCTTCCTTGTAAGGAAGGTGAATATTGTGATCTGTCCTAGACTAACTTGGTCATGCAAATTAGTAAGTGTTTTTGGTCGTAAAAGCAACCCATTAGAAGTTTGGGTTATGTGGAGGAGAGCTACACCTTTATAACCATGTAACTAGGTTGTAATAAAAGCAGGTCTCAGATCAAACTTGCCCCACATGAGATCTTCATCCAACAGCCAGCAGGCACACACAGTTCAAAAGCTCCTGTGAGCTCTCTGTTCCTGTAAGTGCTCCAGGAATCCCCTGACATGAAAAGCTCCTTCTCAATACATTTTCAATCTTTCAGAGGTCAAAATACCCTAAACAAGTGGAGGGAGACAGGATCACATAAGGCCTAAGCCTCGGGTATCATCCTTAAATTTACACTACAGGCCACACTCAGATCCTTATACACTGGTTATGCAATGGACTGTCTCTAAAATATTTTAGCAGATTCACAGATTTTAAATTTTTATACAATTCTAAAATTCATCATGCTGATTTGTAAGCCACCAATCTCACTAATAAATATCCACTCATGAGCTTCATTGTGGCAATTAACAATGTTTCAGGTGTTAACTGAGATAAGACCACTGAAGTACTTCTGATGGCCATCTCTATGAAATGGTTTTGAGTCACCATCCCTGAACAGAGCATCCATTAGAACAACCAGCTGCCTCAATCAAAAAAGCATACAATGACTGGGATACGCAAATTACCACACTGCCTAAAATGGAGTGCTTTTTAAAGAACAGATGTGCAATGAGTTTTGTAAACTACGAGTCTGCCAAATTTCATTAGCACATAGTTGACATTTATGATGAAAACACGTATGCATGTATTCCCTATTCCATTATCCAAAGCTGAAAATTGTCTATAAAATTGAGCACATTTGAGTTACATCACTTACTTATTTCCTCTATGGTGGTGTACCAACCAGAGGTATAATCCCTGCATGGTACCCTCTTGGACAAATTTAATTCACAATTAACCTAGAAAAAAAAAAAAACATTTGAATTTTATAACAATGTGTTTAAAAACACATAATATATCAAATAAACTAGTGTCACAAGTAGACATTATTCTTTATGCATCACAATTTTAAAAGTTTCACTCCACAGACATAAAATCTACAATACTGTGCAATTTTATGAATCCTGAAAAACATGCATTCTGTACAGGTCTTGGTATTTTTGTTACAGAAATTTTTAAAAATTTGGAATTTTCAACAAAATTTAAGTTTAGCTCAAGTACAAAATACTTTAAAGATTGTTCAACTTCTAAAAACTCAGTTAGTGGGGAAAAAAGACATTTAATGGCAAATTTACAACATTCTAAATACTTACAATATTTTCCTTATGAAATATGCTGCAAAATATTTATTTGTAAAAGGCGACAAAAAAAGCCATACCCCTAAACATTCGACATAGTGGATTTCATTCATGCAAAAACATCAAAGACACAAAAAACCAAAAAGGTATTGCAAAGAAATTTTCAAGTTAATAAATAATCCTGTAGCACCTACTTTGAGACAACAGGCACTATGTCAAAAGCATTTAACAGAAGCATTGGCAATGAGAGAAAATCAAAAACAAATGAAAAATGACTTCTCTTAGCACCATAGATATGAATAGAGTGATTATGGCATAAATGTTAATATTCAGATTGGGACCTGGAGCACAGACCCCATTAAATTCCATACATTTGATGCTGTACCAGATAAAGCATAGTGGGCGTAGAAAGCATTCCAAATGTAAAGACAGATACAAATAGGTAAAGAGAGCTAAATGGTCAGCAATAAAACCCAGGACACAGGATAATCAAAATTTCATTACTTTCATTCTCTTGGTGAGGATGAGAGGGCAACATGAGCACATAGAGAAGGCAGAAAATGAAATAAGACTTCTTTACTAAGAGACCTCCACCCCTATGTTTTTACATGGCACTCAGAAACCATCAGTACCAGGGAGAACTCTGTGTCCATGGCAAACCCAAACAAAGATGCAGATTGGTCTGGCCACAGAAACATGCTTAAAGAGTGGGGGATAGAGCCAAGTCCTAGCCACTATCTAGGATCTACAAGAAACTCAAACTTGATGAAAAGAAAAAAACAAACAGCCCCATTACAAAGTAAGCAAAAGATATGAATAGACACTTCTCAGAAGACATACAAGCAGCTAACAGAAACATGAAAAAGTGCTCAGCCACACTAGTCATCAAAGAAATGCAAATTGAAACCACACTGAGATACCACATAACTCCAGTCAGGATGGCCATCATCAATAACTCAAAAAAACAATAGATGCTGGAGGATATGTAGCAAAATGGGAATACTTCTACATTGTTTGTGGGAGTGAAACTAGTACCACCTCTGTGGAAAACAGTGTGGTGATTCCTAAAAGATCTAAAAATCAACCTCTCATAAAAACCTGTGATCCCCCTACTGGGAATACACCCAGAGGAACTCAAATCACTCTGTGAAAAAGTTATCTGCACATGCATGTTTATTGCAGCATTATTTACAATAGCAAAAACATTGAACCAGGCATGCTGCCCATTGAAAGAGGACAGGATTTTAAAAATGTGGTACATATACATGATGGAATATTAACCAGCCATAAAGGACAAAGTCATGAACTTTGCAGCAACCTAGATTGACTTAGAGGCTATAATACTGAGTGATCTGTCACAGAAAAAAATAACTGAGTATCACATGTTCTCACTCAAAAGTGGACCTTGAAAAACTGTCATAATACTATAAGAAAGGGATTGGCAGTAGTGGGAAACTGCCAGAGAAGGGTGGGTTTGGGAGTGGCAGTAGTGGGAAATTGCCAGGGGAGGGGGGAAACACCTCGTGAACAAAGGTACCTGCATAATGAACATTTGTATAACTAACCCTGAATTTTACCCCACATCTTTAAAATTAAAAATTTTTTAAGTGTGGGGAATAAAATACAATTGATCCAAGACCAGAGAGGTGAAAAAAAGATGCTGTTATCCTTTAGAAATAGAAGAGAAGAAATTGAAGGAAAAGAAAGGTCCAGGATCATCACCTCAGGGCAGAGACCATTTCCTCAGTTTGTGTTTTGGCCCTGCTTTTTTGTGTGTCTCATGGAGGGCCTATTCTTCTTGATTCTGATGAACAAGGTGAAGTAGAGGGTTTGGTCACTTTGTCAGGTGAAGAAAAAGACCACAGGGCCCCAAGATTTGGCGGCAATATTAAATTTGTACTAAAATAGGCAAGGTAAATTTTTGTTAAGTCAAACTATCATTTCATAAGATTCAATTAAATAATCTCAACAATGTTGGTTAAAATACACTCATGTTCCTAGTTGACTAAACATAAAAAAGTGAAAAAAAAATACCATAACAAAAGAAAGAAAGCTTCACTCCGTGATTACAGAAGCAAAGAACAGTTCCATATGTTCTCACTCATAAGCAGACCCTGCACAGTTACCATAATACTGTAAAAAAGGAATTGTCAACAGGATACTGCCTGGGTGGGAGTGGGGATACAACATCAATAAGGGTACAAGACCTTAAACCAGTAAAAGTGGAGACCAAAGGGAGGCCCAAATTTCACCTACATGATGTTTACTTGTATACCTAATTCGAAATTGTACCCCACATCTTTAAAATAAGAAATATATATTTTAAAAAGAGAAATGTCTATATAGAGTTAGGGAAGTCAGCCTTACTATATTTAATCCATACTCTCGCTTGCGCTCTGCTCTCAACCTAGGCTGAGCAAAATTGGGAGGACTCAGTGGAAAGAGCAAGGATGGGAGAGAGTACAGTCAATGTGATGAAGCTCTGTGCACACTGTCAGCAACAGTTGCACTGTAGTTGTGACAGGTTTGTCCCAAAAGATTTCATAACTTGTAGATGCTACCATAAATAGAACAGTACTGCTGAACTGTCATCTTTGAGCCATGTCTTAAATGGAAGGGGTTTATTGCCTTGGCACGTGCATAAAGATGATCCAGAGATCTTTGATTATTGATTTCCAGTTGAACCCATAGTGGTCAGACTATATCCCTGCTATAATCACAGTGCTTTCAAGTGTATGAAAGTATTGTTTGATGACCCACAAGATGGCCTATATCTTGGTAAATATTTCAGGTGCATTAAAAAATACTTGTCTGTTTCTGGCAATCTTGAATGGAAAGGTTTCTTATGTGAATAACCTATATACAGTAAGAAATTAAAGAAACCCTAAGTATTCAGCTGATTATACTTGATTCATGGATTAAAAGACTTTATACAGGCAAATGTCAAGTCTCCTCCAAAATGATCTACAGATTCAATGCTAACCAAATCAAAAATTCTATCAGCCTTTAAAACATTTGAGGGTAGGAATTGACCACTTGATTGTCAGATGAATGTACACATACCAAGAAATGTATTCGTGGTTGTGATTAAATTAAACAAAACCACTCTGAAGAAGACAAACCAAAGATGGCGAGCTAAGACTACTTGATGGGCCAACCAGAATGCAGTGAAAAAACACTCTGGATGCACATTGATGGAAAAAAGAAACTCAACAATGGGAAACAAGAAGGAATTTAAAAAGGACATACACACAGATATGTGCAACAAAGATGGAAAGGCAACACAATTGAAAAGAATAGGCTTTCCAAAAAATATTGTCAGGTCACCTAGATACTTAACTCTAGCTAATCAATTAACACACCATCCAAGAAAGTACCTCAGAAAGAATCGAGAACTAATTGTAAAACATAAAAATCATAAAGTCTCAAGAAAAAAATTACTAGAGAAGTGACTTGTGCGTTTGGCAAAGTTTGCCTACATACAACCACCTAAATGCAAATCATATAAGAGCTATAGACCCTCATCCAGTTTTAACATTTCTATCCAAAAGACCCTTTGAAAAATATGAGAATAGCCGGGCTCGGTGGCTCAGTCTGTAATCCCAGCGCTTTGGGAGGCCAAGGTGAATGAATTACCTAAGCCTGCAGGTTCAAGACCCACCTGGACAATTTGGTGAGACCTCATCTCTACAATAAATCAAAAATTAGCTGGGCAAGGTAGCATATGCCTGTAGTTCCAGCTACTTGGAAGGCTGAGGTGGAAGGATCTCCAGAGCCCAGCAGGTCAAGGCTGCAGTAGCCGGGAGCGGTCACTGTACTCCAGTCTGGGTGACAGAGTGAGACTCCAACTAAAAAAAAAAATATGAGAATATAGACCACACACTGAGAAAAAATCATGACAGGACATAAATTTCAGGATAGATTGTATCTACATTATAGAAAGAAACCTCAAGAGAAAAAAACTTTGTTAAACTAGAATTATTTTTTTTAAGAGTATGTTGGTGAAGATGGAGCCAAGGCACATCCATAGATGTGAGCCAGGGTAATTCCTAGGCACAGCAAGATCTCTGGGAGTTCCTCTACCCTGAAAGCCCTGGAACTGCTTTCCTGTAGGCAGGACTGGTGGTCCCAGCATCACCAAAGCTGGGAAGAAACTGGGGGCAGAAGAAAGTGGAATGGAGAAGGGATCGGTAGATGGGTCTCTGCTCAGAGTCTAAGAGGGAAAGAGAGAACCTTACTGGAGATCTAGTTAGCAGTTTTCTTTCCTGCTGTGTAGCAGAATTTTACCTTTGTTTTTTCTTTTTTCATTTCTTTTCCGTTTTAATTTCCCAAAACCCAAACTGTGAACTCAAGCCTTCACCCAATTCTTGGCTGACAACAAGGATCCAAATCCCAGGTTCTTCATCCAATTCGGTTCTCAATTTTCTGAAGATAGATAGACCCTGGGAGGTCCCTGTGACGTGAGAGAATTGTCCCTTGGCGGTCACCACCAGCTGGTCAAAAGCAAACTTTCTTGTCTGTAGGCCCCCAAAACCTCCATACAGCTGAACCCCCCAGTCGATTCCAACCCTTGACATCCCTCTAAAGAGTTACATCATTTCATTCTGTTTATGATGGTGAGAGGGCAATAGGACCACACAGAGAGGGCAGAGAGGTTGGGAACGGACTCCCTTAATCACAGACCTCTGCCCCTAAGCTTTACCTGGCACTCAGAAACAACTCAGGAGCAGGAAGAACTCTGTGTCCATGGCAACCCCAAACAAAGATGCTGATTGGTCTGGCCTCAGAAGGATCGTTAAAGAGCCGAGAATTGAAGGCTCTTGGTCCAAGACCGCAGACTCTAAGGAAAAGATGCTGATCTCCTTAAAACAGGGGAGCAGGGACCGGTGGAGGAGAATGAACCAGGATCAAAGACTTCAGGGTCATCACCTCAGGGCAGAGATCATCTCCCCACATCAGTGTTTGGGTCCTGCTTTTTGTACTAATGGAGAACCTACCTCTTCTTGATTCTGAGGAACAAGGTAAGATAATGTTTGGTCACCTTTGTCAGCTGGAGAAAATGACCAAAGGGTTCCAAGTTTTGGAAAGATATTAGATTTGTACTAAAACACACAGGGTCCATAGTCACCAAGACTTTTTTTTTTGAGTTTTTTTTTGAGCTGGTCACTCGGTCACCCAGACTGGAGTGCAGTGGCACTCTCCCAGCCACCGCAGCCTCAACCTGCTGGGGTCCAGCCATCCTTCTGCCTCAGCCTTCCAAGTAGCTGGAACTACAGGTACATGTTACCCCGGCTAATTCTTTTTTTTTAATTGTAAAGACGAGGTCTTTCCAAGTTGCCTGGGCTGGACTCAAATCCTCGGGCTCAGGCAATCCAGTCGCCTTGGCCTCCCAAAGTGCTGGGATTGCAGGCTGAGCCACTGAGCCCGGCCAGTCACCAAGACTTAAGGAAATTTTCATTGAGTCAGGCTATCATTTCATAAAATTGACATAAAATGATTGCATCGTTGTTAGTTAAAAATACACTCATTCCTAGCTGAGTAGGCATATAGAGCAGGGGAAAAAAACGCCTTAACCAAGGAGACAAACTTCAAAAATGGAGATGGAGCATCACAAATATCTGTGTAGAGATGACAATATCCAAATTACCTTGAGGAAAGAAAGAGCATTTTTACCTGTTTACTTTGTTCATGATCCAGTGCTCATTACACAATCACAGTGTTAAGGCATGGGAGGGAGTAGAAAGCTTAAACTCCTGTTTACCAATATTTCTGTACAGCACTGTGCAAGATGCAAAATATGAATTATACAAGGCCACTGAATTAAGTGTCAAGATTTTGGCCTTAAGAATCTATCAGAAGAAATAGAGAGTCATTGGGATAGTGACTGCTTACAAAGTAGAATTAAGCTCTTGAGGAAAAAAACACTGTTGTCATTTTGGATTTCATAGGGTATTGAAAAATAAACCCCGTTGATGTGAAACCTAAAGAGTAGTAGCAGAGGTGTGAATTAGTGTTTAAGGAGATCTTCCAGGAGACAAGGGCAATGAGATGTGTGGCCAGTGCTCATGAAAAGTTATTGATGACAATTTTGTCTTCATCTGAGCACTGTGAGCTGGACAGACAAATTATTTCTTTTGGATCACAACCACTGTGATCCACAGATCATGACAGTGTCCTCCAAGAGTGGACACTGCATTCACTTGGGACCCGCCTGCATCCAAGTTATCTGCAGGGAATTGCAGAACATGAATGGGAGGTTACAACTTAAAGATTCAGCCTTTTTCCAAATTGCCTTTATGTGATGCTCAGAACTCATTGTCCAAAATTACTCCACTCACTCTGACTGTGGAAGATGGCCTTTATGGAATTTACCCACACTTTTGCATGCCCTCTGCTCTCCACTTGGGCTGAGCCAACTGGAAGTTGGGAAGAGTGGGAAGAGTGAGGGAGGACAGAGTGCAGTCAATGTGTTGAGGCCCTGTGCACAATCAGCTACAGTTGGACAGTAGCTGTGTCAGCTTTATCCCAGAGGGTTTCATAACCTGTAGATGCTATCAAAAATAGGACTGTCCTAATCATTTGATCCCCAAAATACTCACTTGCTGTGTTTCATTTTCAGTCTGGACAAAATACTATCTAATTGCCTTTGGCCTGTCATCTTTGAGGCACATCTTGATTACAAGGGTTTTATTTACTTAGCATGTGTTTATGGTCAGTCAAGAGACCTTTGGTTGCTGATTGCCAATTGAATCCCATGGTGGTGAGACTATACCCCCAGTGTGATTGCAGTGCTTTCACACATATATTAAAGCCTTGTTTGATGACCCACAAGATGATCTAAAACTTCATAATATTTCAGGTGCATTGGAAAATATGTGTCTATATCTGGCACTTTTCAATGGAATGGTCTCTAAAGGTCTATTTATGGCAAGAAATTAAAGGAACCCTAAATATTCGGCTGGCTGTGTCTGATTCATGAATGTGAAGGTTTCATACGGGTGAGATGTCAGGTCTTCCCCCAAAATGATCCATGGATTCAATACTAACACAATCAAAAATTCCACTAGACTTTAAAATATTTGATGGTAGGAATTGACAATGTGATTGTCAAATGCACATACACATACCAAGAAATGTTTTGGTGATTGTGATTAAATTAAACAAAACCACTCTGAAGAAAACAGACCAACTTGGGGAGGGAGCTAAGACTATTCGATGGGTCCAAACAGCACGCAGTGAGAAAAACACTGTGGATGCACATCAATGGAAACAGACTCAGCAATTGAAAACAGGAAGGAATTCAAGAAGGACATGCACAGAGATATGTGCATCAAAGGTGGAAAAGCAACACAGGATAGTCTTTCCAGAAAATGCTGTCAGATTACCTGGATAATTAACTTCTAGCCAATCAATTAATACCCCATCCCAGAAAGTACCTCAGAAGGAAATATAGAACTAAATGTAAAACCTAAAACTCATAAACTATCAAGAAGAAATTTCTTAGTGATGTGACCTGTATGGTTGACAAAATTTGCTTACACACAACCACCAAATCACAACCCACACAAAAACTACAGTCCTTCAACTGATATTAAAACTTCTCTCCCAAAGACCCTTTCAAGAACATGTGAATACAGCCCATGCACTGAGAGAAAAACATGGCAGGGCATAAATTACATTATTGTGTCAATATTATTAGAACTCTTCATTAATCCAGAATTTAAAGCAAATAAATTGAAAGAGTAGGTCAGTGGAGATGGAGCCAGGGCACATCCATGGATGAGAACCGGGTGGTGCCCAGGCACAGCCAGGTCTCTGGGAGTCCCTCTACTCTGAAAGCCCTGGATCTGCTTATCTGTAGGTGAGACTGGTGGTCACAGAATCACCAAAGCTGGGAAGAGGCTGGGGCTGCAGGGAAGTGGGATGGTGAAGGGATTGGTAGTTGTGTCTCCACTCAGAGTTTATCAAGGAGGGAAAGAGAGAACCTCACTGGAGATCTAGTTAGCAGTTTTCTCTCCTACTGTGTAGCAGGATTCTACCTATGTTTCTTTTTACATTTCTTTTCAGCTTTAAATTCCCCAAACTCAATCTGCGAACTCAAGCCTTACTCAATTCTTGACTGACAAGGATTCTACTCCCGGGCCCTACATCCACTTCAGTTCACAATTTTCCAAGGATAGGTGAACCCTGTGAGGTCCTGGAGAAGTGAGAGGAATGAACTTTAGTGGTCATTACCAGCTGAGCAAAAGCAAACTTTCTTGTCTACAGGCCCCCAAAACCTCCATAGAGCTGAACCCCCCAGTTGACTCCAAACCTTGCCATTCCTCAGAGTTACATCATTTAATTCTGTTTATGATGATGAGAGGGCAATATGACCACACAGAGAGGGCAGAGAGGTTGGGAACGGACTCCCTTAATCACAGACCTCTGCCCCCGCAGCTTTACCTGGCACTCAGAAACAACTCAGGAGCAGGAAGAACTCTGTGTCCATGGCAACCCCAGACAAAGATGCTGATTGATCTGGCCTCAGAAGGACTGTTAAAGAGCAGAGAATTGAAGGCTCTTGGTCCAAGACCACAGGCTCTAAGGAAAAGACACTGTTCTCCTTTAAAACAGGGGAGCAAGCTGGGCTCGGTGGCTCAGCCTGTAATCCCGCGCCTTTGGGAGGCTGAGGTGAGTAGATTGCCTGAGCCCGTGGGTTCAAGACCCACCTGGGCAGCGAGACCTCATCTCTACAATAAATCAAAAAATCAGCCAGGCGTGGTAGCGCACGCCTGTAATTCTGGCTACTTGGAAGGCTGAGGCGGAAGGATCGCCGGAGCCCAGCAGGTCGAGGCTGTGGTGGCCGGGAGTGGCCACTGCACTCCAGTCTGGGCGACAGAGTGAGACTCCAACTCAAATAAATAAATAAATAAATAAAACAGGGGAGCAGAGGCTGGTGGAGTAGAATCAACCAGGATCAAAGACCCATGGGACATCACCTCAGGGCAGAGATCATTGTCCCACATTTGTGTTTGGGTCCTGCTTTTTGTATCTAATGGAGTGCCTCCTTCTTCTGAGGAACAGGGTGGCACAGAGTGTTTGGTCACCTTTGTCAGCTGGAGAAAATGAGCACAGGGTTCCAAGTTTTGGGGAGATACTAAATTTGTACTAAAACATGCAGGGTTCATAGTCACCAAGACTTAAGGAAATTTTCATTGAGTCAAGCTATCATTTCATAAAAATGAAATAAAATGATTACAACATTGTTAGTTAAAAATGCACTCATATTCCTAGTTGAGTAGGCATATAAAGTGGGGGAAAAAAGCCTTCAGCAAAAAGACAAAGCCTCAGTAATGGTGATGGTGATTCACAAATGCCTGTGTAGAGATGATAATAACCAAATTGCCTCAAGGAGAGAAAGAGCTTTTTACCTGTTTGCTTTGTTCGTGATTCCATGCTCAGTACACAATCACAGTGGCAAGGCACAGGAGGGGGTGGAAAGACTAAACTCCTGTTTACTAACACTTCTGTACAGCACTTGAGAGACCCAAGAGATTAAAAAAAAACTCAAAGAGAACTATTACTATATGAATTCCTACCCCACCTTCACTGTATTTGTTTGCAGTGTTTGTACTTAGAACTTTGTTAAGTTTAATTTTTGTCTCATAAAATAACCGATTGCTTCCACAACTGCTGCTAGCAGTGTGTGAATGTTAAGCAATAAGCCCCTCCAGACATTCCTTTGCTTAGATAACAGTAGACTGGTGGCACCAGCCACCCCCCCCACCCCCGTAGGTTCTGCATTGTTTCAAACCTCCTGCCTGCTTGCTAAACCTAGCTTATCTGGCATTCCATTCCGCCCATTTGGCAGTTACTTGTCCATCACAAGTAACTAAGCCTAAGCCCACGCAAATCAAACTCAAATCAACCAAAGTCTTTGTAACTGCATCATATAGTTTTCATCCAATCCTGTGTGCACAAGTTTGTAAAGCCACCCCACCCCTTCAGAATTATGTATAAAAGGTGCGTGTTAGCCTGGGCCGGGGCTCTTGTCCCTGAAGTCACTGCGTCAGCTTCAAACGTGAGCCCAGACTCGAGCCTGAATAAAGACCCTCGTGTGTTTGCACTGGAGCTGGCTCTTTGTGGTCTCTCGGATTTAAAATCTTGGGTTTAACATTTGGAGGCCCCAGCGAGATCCTAGAGACCTCCTAGACCCCGGCCCAGAGGGTCTCAATGCCAGCGGGTGAGTGCACTCTACTGTCTGTCTCTGCCTGTTCGTTAGCTTGTCTGTCTGTCTGCCTGTTTGTTACTTGTTTGTTAGTGCGCTTCTTGTAGGACATCAATATCCAACCCATAATGCCGGAAGAATGTGTGGGCGGACGCGTCCTGGGGCCGCCGGCCAGGGATCCTGGGAGACGTCTCTCGACCCCATCTGGAGGACAGGTTCCTCACCTGTACCTGTAAGGGAGTTTAGAGTGCCAAGAGGCATGGACTCAGCCTGTGTTCAGTTTAGCTCCCGGATGCACTGGCGGGCTGGCGAGAGGGGGTCGTCTGGTATGCCTGATTTTTCGGGTATGCACCAGGCCCCATTTGGAGGATAGTGCTGTCCTCATATCTGAAGGTAGCCCAGCACCAAGAGGCGCGGACTTGCCTTCAGATCGGTTTGTCTTTGTTCCACGGCCATAGGAAAAACATATTTTTGTGTTGGTGGCGTCATTTGTCTGCTGTGTTTGTGTGTGTGTTTACTGTGGACGGAAAACATGGGACAGAGACTGACTCCTCTAACTCTTATGACTGATCATTTCTTGGTCGTAAAGGAAAGCTGATAATCTGAGTGAAATCGTTTGCCAAAAAAAAAAAAAAAAGGCCGTCCTTCAATGTAGGATGGCCACCTGAGGGCACTTTCTCACTAAGTTTTGCTTTGCAGGTTAAGCATATTATCTTCCTGTTCTCTGTCATGGCCGCCTGGATCAGGTGCCTTGCATCCTCATAACTGATAACCCCCCGTGGGCCAAATCTTTTATTCCACGCAAACAGGGCCAACGCTCAGAGTCCTGGCCTCACAGGAAACAAAGCCCGGCCCGGGCGGCTGAGGCACAGCATGGCGACCCTTGCCCCCCCCCCCCTGCGAGCAGGGCGGAGCATGCAAACCATGGTCTGCACTCTGGGGGCCTAGGACACTGTGCATGGGACCTACCCTGCTCTCGGCAGAGAGAAAACTGAGAACAAAGAGGATTAATGAGCATGAGCAAATCAGTGGGAAAACTTTCAAAGTGAGTATTATAAACAATAATAAATTGTAAGCATTCAAGGCAAATTCGGTAAACAAAATTTAAAAAAAAAGTTTTCACCTCCTTTGTCCTCTCTCACCCCCCATGCCCCCATATGTACTTAGAAAGCCATTTCAAGTTTCCACATGGCTTGGTGGATCTCTTCTCAGGGGGGTGGCTGGGACTGGGGAGAATGTTTGAAAATTCTTCTTTGTTGTTTTCTTGTAATAAATTTCTCTCAAGTTGTATCTGAGCTGGGACTGTGTCAACCTTCTTTCCGAAGGGAAATGAAAGAATCATGTAAGTGAATCCTGCTAGCTAAATACAAAAAGTGTTAATAAACAGGTTAACTAAGGTACTTTTTGGGTGCCTTTTGTATAGCTTTGAATTTCCCTAATAGTTCCACGTTGAATCCTATCTAAGCCTTTCCACTGCATATAAACTTATTGCTTTGGTTAAAGCTCTAAGATTAAAAACAAAATGTAAAATAAGTTGTTAGTATAAAGTGTGTTTTTAGTAAGAAAGATTAAAAAAATAATTATATAAAAAATATTATATAGTACATTTTTGTTCAATAATAGAATGGCTGATTACAGAAAGCATAGAACAAAAATAGAAGGTTTAAGCATGTCAAAGAATGGTATGAGTTTATTGAACATGTTAGGTAAAAGTTAGTGGAAACAAGTAAAATAAATTCTGTAAACACTCGAGGCTACAAAAAAGGCTCCACATAGTTAGTCTGCATTGGGGGTATACCAACCTATCAATTGCTAAGAGGTGTCTGAAATATCTTCGTGAAAAGTATGACAAAAAGGGGACAAAGCAAATATTTCCCATACCCCTCATTCTCTTATCTGTGTGTGTCTGTCACTTTAAATCTGCTAAAAAGCTGCTTGAGTTATTGTGCTTTGTTTAATGGGACATGTGGTCTTTTAAAAACTTAATTGGCGCATATTTCTCGATGTCATTTTATGTCTCCTCTTATTTATGTGGTGTTTTCTCCCAACCCATTGGCGCTGTTAAAATTTCTGCCCCTTGTTGTTAAGATTGTAAAAAATTGTCTGCTGCATATAAAAAGTGTTACCGGTTATCTTAAATTCTTTCTGGGGACCACTCCCCCTCCCTTCCTTAGCCTGTGTTCTCCTTCATAAATTCTGCAGGGGCTCATTCTAATCCACCTATAAAAAAATAATAATAATAATTTTATGATCTTTCTCTGTCAACTAAGGAAATAAATAGGCTGTTCTCGTTTTCAAATTCTAAAAGCCAGGTTAGCTAAAAGTAAGTCCATTTCTAAAGGTTTAGGCCTTGCCTAAAATCGTAATCAACTGCTTGTCCCTGTAAAACTGTTGGGAAGTGTCTTAGAGTTTTGTAATGTATGCTAACTCCCTACTTTATATTGTAATGCTAAGAAACACTAATGCTTGCATTTTTGGCTATGCTCATTTAATTGTCCACGTCTTACAACTAAGGCTGCTGTTTAGTAATTCATGAGAATTTTTGACAATTTTGCCTGTTCATAATTAGGAATATGTAGAAACAGATCATTTTACATCTTTGTGGTCTGTTCACTCTAAAGGGTTTTGAACCAGGCATTCTTGTATACATCATTAAAAAGTCATAGAGCAAAAAAAAGGAGGAGAAGAACTCCAAAATGAGCACCAGCCAGAAAAAAAGGTAAACAAATTGGCAGTTGCCACTAAAGGCAAAAGCTCCAGCCACC
Organism: Cephalopachus bancanus; assembly: GCA_027257055.1. Classification (NCBI taxonomy): domain Eukaryota; kingdom Metazoa; phylum Chordata; class Mammalia; order Primates; family Tarsiidae; genus Cephalopachus; species Cephalopachus bancanus. The sequence continues at coordinate 428,170 of JAPVLO010000776.1, forward strand.
CAAAAGAGGCCTGATAAGGATAAACCTGCTAAGGGGATGGTATCAGCTGCTATAAATGTGGTCAATCTGGCCCCTAAAGCACAATTGTTCTTAATAGCCTAAGCCCCCAGAACTTTGTCCAATACCTGAACTAAAAAGGGGGAGGGGCATGGCCCAGCGCAGCACTCTGTATGCCATCCACCCAGAGAATCCTTGGGTCTATATAAATGTGGCTGGGGTCCAAATTAATTTCTTAATTAATACTAAGGCTAAATTTTTAGCCCTTGTGCTCATACTGAACTTCTTCCTCCTAAAACCTGCTCTCCAGTGAAATTAAAGGTGTTCCAAAAACTAAATGTTTTACCTAACAGTTACTAAAAGGTAAATTCAAATTATGTCTGTAAAAGGCTATCTATAAATAAAAAGGAAAACAAAAAGCAAAGGAAAAATGTAAAAAGGTTGTTGGTATACAAAGTTTTAGCAAGAAAACAAAAAAGAAAGGAATAAAAAAATATATATATATATTTATCTAAGAGGAAATCTTATATGGTACATTTCTGTCCTAAAAAAGTAGATAGTTATGAAAGCCTTAAGTTCAGTCCTAAATGCCATCCATTGTCAAGACAAAATTCAATTAGCCCTCCCCCCACTGTCTTTGCTGCAAAAGAGCGAGTTTTTTTTTTCTTTTCAAATCGTTGCACTATCATTTTGGCTAAATAAGTAACTTTTACAACAACTACTGTAATTTTGTGTTGTAACATGCTTTTAAAAAAACTTTGATACTTAAACTCTTCAAGTTCTTGATTCAGTCTCTAGGGTGAAATAAGCAGCAAGCTCCAGGGACCACACCTACTCCACCCTCTTTTAAATTGCCTGAAGGCCAGGTAAATTAATTTCACTAACAGCACGAACTTTAAAATCTCCTTCCGGGCACAAGAATTGCTATCCAACATAGGATAAGTGAAAAATAACCTGGACTTCACTCTTTAGCAAATCAATTGTTTTAAAAGTATGTCAGACCTATTATAAAAATAAAGAAAACTGTTTTCTCTTGCCAATGTTTACCTGTTTTGAATTCTCAATTTAAGCTATAACCTAACTACATGTCTCTAATGTTTTCAATCTTTCTTTCTTCAGACTTTGTGTCAAAGTGGTTCCTTATTAAAGTACAACTATAAATAATTTACAAGGAAATATTTCAACATATGTTAATGGATACATACAATTTATAGAACTTTCACTTTTTCCAACATTGTTTTTTTTTGGGGGGGACAGTAACTCTTTTCATCATCGTTTGCTTAATCATTTTTGCCTATGCTCTCACTTGATGTTTTATTAAATCCAAATAGCATTTGCTTGGGGTCCTGCTCTTTCCTATTCATGCCCAAAGTTTACTTCACCTATTTGGGTTCCTGACTGTAGGCATGTCCAGCCTCCCTGACAATGGTCCACCATACACGTCTAAATTTTTCCAGCAGTTTTGCTCCCAATTTAACATTTTTTTTTGCACTCCACAAGAATTAATTCATTCAGTCAAGCCATAGTTGAAAAAGCTCACCAAACCTTAAAAATCAAGTAATTAAATGACAAGACGGGGGAGATTCAAGTATAGCTCTCCCCACCATATCTTAAATCATGCCTTGTTTGTTGTAAACCATTTAAATTTGGGTTCATAGGCAATTCAGTTATCGCTAGACATTGGAACCCGGATAAAAGAATTAAACCTATGGTAATATGGAAGAATCTCCTTACAAGAAAATAGGAGGGCCTGCTTTATTTCGTGTTCAGATACCGGGCTTCTTGCTTAATATCTACCTTTAAGTCTCTGAGTACAGAAAGCCCTTATCAGGACAGTTGGTGGCTGGAGATGTTAATGCCTGGAGAAACCAACCCTAGTCATGTGACTAGGGCTTCACCACCTGTCAGCATACCTGCTTGCCCCTTCAATGATATGGAAAAGGACAGGTCACTCATCCAGCAAGATACTGGCTTCCTGAAATGGAGAGACTGTGCTTATAACTCTAAGGTGGACTATCCTGTGCCTGGTAAAAGACTATGTATTAGTGACTGGGGTTTTTAATGGCTATACACTTGCCACAGCTAGGTGTCATTCCAATGGATGGGTGCCTCCAGTACTGTCCATCAAATACGGCATCCAGCAGATTGTTCAGCCTCATCTATGGAGAGCTCTCGCAGCCCTTCAGCCAGTCAGCCTGTCTAAATCCGTTGGACAAACTCAGTTATACCATATTAGAGCATACTTGCAATCCCCTTACATATTTCTTATTTAGAATGAATATCAAACTGTTAAAATTATTTATCGTGCTAATGTTTATATCTTGTACTGAATGCATTTTACTAATTGTTTGACCAATGCCTTTTATAAGAAATTTGTCATTCTCAAGCAACTCCCCTATTTAATGATCCCCATATCTTTGTCATCCCGTTAATATGCTGAAATGGTTTACAGACATTATATAAGGTTAATGCTATGTTAGAAAGACAGAAAAATTTTTTTAGCTACTTAATTTTAAAAATTATAGCATTAATAGCTATTGCTACTTCAGTAACAGTTTCAGCTATAACTCTATCTAAGGAAGTTCATACAGCTACCTTTGCTAATCAGTTATCTAAGAACATTTCTATTGCATTAGCTACTCAAGAAATTATAGATCAAAAGTTAAAAAGTAAAGTTAATACTTTAGAGAAGACAATTTTAGTAGTAGAACAAGAGCTTGTGACTTTAAAAATAAAATTGGCTCTCCGATGTCACTCTGAGTTTAAGTGAATTTGCCTCACTCCTTTGGAGGTGAATAAGTCTGTCCATAATTGGGACAAGATAAAAAAAATCATATCCTTGGAATTTGGAATCATTTGGACTTGAGTATAGACCTTACTAAATTACATCAAGACATACAGGACATAACTGTTGCTAAAAAGCAGTTCTAGTCCTATAAATTGGCTTGCTCCATATTTAATAACTTCTCATTGTTTGTTGATCAAAAGTCATTAATGTCTATACTTATTAATGTGGGAATTTGCAGGACAGTGATTCTTGTGTTGCTATGGCTACTTCCAGTTATTTTCAGAGTACTAAAAAAAAAAAAATTTCTCAGCTCAACACTGAGTTTCATGGTTTTGTGCTAAAAAATTAAAAAGGGGGAGAGATGTTGGGAGCTGGCCACGAAGGCCCACTGAGCGTTAGGGATCAGGGAGGGCTGTGGACCCCGAGACCACTAGGATGTGTTTGGGAGCCGTAGACCCCATCTTCCTCCTCCTTTTACCATGCAGCACAAGTAACCTAAAGAAACTCCGCTGATCTAAACTGAAGGCTCTGACTGTGACAGGCATGGCTCACTCTAGAAACCCATTGTTCCTGTTTCCCATAAAAGTGTGGTTTCGGCTTAGGAATTAAATATAATTCAAATTCAGGTCACATTTGGAAGCCTTTTATATGGTACAAGCTTCTTTATAAGATTTAAAAGTATATTTGTAGAATTAGTATATACTTATAAAGAGCTGTTTCAAGCTTTTCAATGGTATAAATAATTATCTAGAGTTGCCAGAAATGGCCCAGCACAAGGTTTGGGCCACATTCCTGAGGGCCCAGTGCGTACTTTAAACTGGACTGCATTCTTTTAGGCCAGCTTTAGCTAAAATTAGTGTAAGGTTTCTCTACCTATTATAAAAATTAAATTTATTTTATTCATAAAAAAATTATAAAATAGGTCCTGCTAATGTCAAAGAATCATGTTAGTTCAAGCATGACCAATCATAATATTTTAAGGTTTAATAGAAATACAGTTAACTTTAAGAATTTCATTGTCTCTATTTTCTACTATTGAGTTTTGAAGAATGAGAGCAACAACTCAATTGGTTTGAAGCATGGTTTAACTGTTCCCCCTGGTTTACTACATTAATTTCCACCGTAGTTGGCCCTTTAGTTGTTTTAATTTCCCTACTTATTTTTGGGCCTTGCATCATCAACAAGCTTATAGCCTTTGTTAAAAATTGAGTCAGCATCGTTCAACTCATGATGCTCAAGCAGCAGTACCTACCACTTGGTACCCACCCGTGTTGTCTCAGCTCTTCTACCTATTTTCAGAATAGTCCTTAAGAAAAACCTATGTAGACTCATGATTGGGTCTTATCTTTAGGTTCCTCTGAGAGGGAGGAATGAGAGATCCAAGAGATTAAAAAAAAAACTCAAAGAGAACTATTACTATATGAATTCCTACCCCACATTCACTGTATTTGTTTGCAGTGTTTGTATTTAGAACTTTGTTAAGTTTAATTTTTGTTTATCTCATAAAATAACTGATTGCTTCCGCAACTGCTGCTAGCAGTGTGTGAATGTTAAGCAATAAGCCCTCCCAGACATTCCTTTGCTTAGATAACAGTAGACTAGTGGCACCAGCCCCCCCCCATGGCTGGTTCTGTGTTGTTTCAAACCTCCTGCCTGCTTGCTAAACCTAGCTTATCTGGCATTCCATTCTGCCCGTTTGGCAGTTACTTGTCCATCACAAGTAACTAAGCCTAAGCCCACGCAAATCAAACTCAAATCAACCAAAGTCTTTGTAACTGTGTCATATAGTTTTTATCCAATCCTGTGTGCACAAGTTTGTAAAGCCACCCCACCCCTTCAGAATTATGTATAAAAGGTGCGTGTTAGCCTGGGTCAGGGCTCTCATCCCTGAACTCGCTGCGCTGGCTTCAAACGTGAGCCCAGACTTGAGCCTGAATAAAGACCCTCGTGTGCTTGCATCGGAGCTGGCTCTTTGTGGTCTCTCAGATTTAAAATCTTGGGTTTAACACACTATGCAAGATGCAAAATATGAATTATACAAGTCCACTGAATTAAGTATCAAGATTTTGGCTTTAAGGTCTTGTCAGAAGAAATAGAGAGTCATTGGGATAGTGACTGCTTACAAAGTAGAATTAAGCTCTTGAAGAAAAAACACTGTTGGGATTTTGGATTTTATAAGGTATTAAAAAATCAGCACTACCTAGAGGGTATAGCTGAGGTGTGAAGTAGTATTTAAGGAGATCTTCCAAGAGACAAGTGTAATGGGATGTGTGACCAGTGCTCATGAAAAGTTATTGATGAAAATTTTGTCTTTATCTGAGCACTGTGAGCTGAAAAGACAAATTGTCTTGGGACAACACTCACTGGTACAACCACTGTGATCCACAGAATATGATGGTGGCCCCCAATCATTATCTTCCCACAGAGTGGACACTGCATTCACTTGGGACCCACATGTGTCCAAGTCATCTGCAGGGAATTGCAGAACATGCATGGGAGGTTACAACTTAGAGATTCAGCGTTTTTCTGAATCGTTTTTACGTGATGCTCAGAACTCATTTTCCAAAATTACTCCACTCACTCTGACTGTGGGAGATGGCCTTTATGGAATTTATCCACACTTTCACTTTCGCTCTGCTCACCACTTAGGCTGAGCCAATTGGGAGGTCCCAGTGGGAAGAGTGAAGGAGTCAATGTGTTGATGCCCTGTGCATGCTGTCAGCTACAGTTGGATGGTAGCTGTGTCAGCTTTATCCCAAAGGGTTTCATAACCTATAGATGATACTGGAAATAGGGCTTTCCTAAACATTTGATCCCCAAAATACTCACCTGCTGTGTTTCATTTTCACCCAGGTCAAAATACTATCGAATTGTCTTTGGCCTGTCATCTTAGAGTCATATCTTGATGACAAAGGTTTTATTTACTTAGCATGAGTTTAGGGTCGGTCAAGAGACCTTTGGTTGTTGATTGCCAATTGAATCCCAGGGTGGTGAGACTATACCCTTGGTGTGACCACAGTGCTTTCACCAATGTATGGAAGTCTTTGAAGACCCACAAGATAGTCTATAGCTTTGGAAATATTTCAGGGGCATTGGAAAAATACATGTTTGTATCTGGCATTTTTTAATGGATTGGTCTCCAAATGGGAACAACCTATATATGGCGAGAATTTAAAGGGACCCTAAGTACTCAACTGGGTGTATCTGGTTCATGGGTTTGAAGCCTTCATACAGCTGAGATGTCAAGTCTTCCCCAAAATGATCTCTAGATTCAATGCTAACCCAATCAAAAATCCCACCAGGCTTTAAAATATTTGAGGGTAGGAATTGACAAACTGTCAAATGTACATACACACACCAAGAAATCTATTAGTGGTTGTGATTAAATTAAACAAAACCACTCTGAAGAAAACATAACCACTTTGGGGAGCTAAGACTACTCATTGGGCCCAAACTGCAAAGCAGTGAGCAAAACACTGTGGATACACATCAATGGAAACAAACTCAGCAATTGAAAACTGGAAGGAAGCCGGGCTCAGTGGCTCAGCCTGTAATCCCGCGCCTTTGGGATGCTGAGGTAAGTGGATTGCCTGAGCCCACAGGCTCAAGACCCGCCTGGGCAGCAAGACCTCATCTCTACAATAAATCAAAAAATCAGCTGGGCATGGTAGCGCATGCCTATAATTCCAGCTACTTGGAAGGCTGAGGTGGAAGGATCGCCGGAGCCCAGCAGGTCGAGGCTGCGGTGGCCGGGAGCAGCCACTGCACTTCAGTCTGGGCAACAGAGTGAGACTCCAACTCAAAAAAACAGAAAGAAAGAAAGAAAACAGGAAGGAATCTAAGAAGGACATTCACAGAGATAAGTGAAAAAAAGTTGGAAAGACAACACAGTCATTCAGGATAGTCTTTCCAGAAAATGTTGTCAAGTAACCTGGATAATTAGCTTCTAGACAATCAACTAACACCACATCCCAGAAAGTACCTTAAAGGGAAATACAGAACTAAATGTAAAACATAAAACTCATAAATTCTCAAGAAAATGTTTCTTAGAGATGTGACCTGTGTGTTTGACAAAGTTTGCTTACACACAACCACCAAAACAAAACCCATACAAGAACTATAGACCCTCATCTAATTTTAAAACTTCTCTCCCAAAGACCCTTTGAAGAACATGAGACTACAACTCACGCACTGAGAGAAAACCAAGGCAGGGCTTAAATTGCATGATAGATTGTGTCAATATTATAGAAAGAACTCTCCAAAGAGGAAAGTTAGGTTAATCCAGAATTTAAAACAAATAAATAAGAAAAGAAGAGTAGGTTGGTGGAGATGGAGCCAAGGCACATACATGGATGTGAAGTAGGATGGTGCCCAGGCACAGCCAGGTCTCTGGGAGTTCCTCTACCCTGAAAGTCCTGGACTTGCTTATCTGTAGCCAAGACTGGTGGTCTCAGAGACACCAAAGCTGGGAAGAGGCTGGGGGAGGCAGGGAAGTGGGATGGAGAAAGGATCGATAGTTGTGTCTCTACTCAGAGCTTATCTAGGAGGGAAAGAGAGAATCTTGAGATCTAGTTAGCAGTTTTCAATCCTGCTGCATAGCAGAATTCTATCTATGATTCTTTTTTCATTTCTTTTCAGTTTTAATTTCCAAATCCCAACCTGTGAACTCAAGTCTTCAGCCAATTCTTGACTTGACAACAAGGATCCTACTTCTCATCCCTATATCCACTTCAGTTTCCAATTTCCAGAGGATAGGTGACCCTGTGAAGTCCCTGTGAGGCCAGAGGACTGTCCCTTAGAGGTCACCGCCAGCTGATCAAAAGTAAACTTTCTTGTCTACAGGTACCCAAAACCTCCATCCAGCCCCATCCCCCAGTCAATCCTTGCCATCCCTCTAAGCAGTTTCATCCTTTCATTCTGTTGGTGTCAATGAGAGAGCACCATGACCACACAGTGGCAGCAGAGGTTGGGATGGGACTCCATTACTCACAGACCTCCACCCCTATCTTTACCTGGCACTCAGAAACAACTCAGGAGATCTAGTTAGCAGTTTTCTTTCCTGCTGTGTAGCAGGATTCCACCTCTGTTTTTTTCTTTTTTCATTTCTTTTCTGTTCCAATTTCCAAAACCCAAACTGTGAACTCAAGCCTTCACCCAATTCTTGGCTGACAACAAGGACCCAAATCCCAGGCTCTTCATCCAATTCGGTTCTCAATTTTCTGAAGATAGATAGACCCTGGGAGGTCCCTGTGACATGAGAGAATTGTCCCTTGGCGGTCACCACCAGCTGGTCAAAAGCAAACTTTCTTGTCTGTAGGCCCCCAAAACCTCCATACAGCTGAACCCCAAAGTCGACTCCAACCCTTGACATCCCTCTAAAGAGTTACATCATTTCATTCTGTTTATGATGGTGAGAGGGCAATAGGACCACACAGAGAGGGCAGAGAGGTTGGGAAGGGACTTCCTTAATCACAGACCTCTGCCCCTACTGCTTTACCTGGCACTCAGAAACAACTCAGGAGCAGGAAGAACTCTGTGTCCATGGCAACCCCAAACAAAGATGCTGATTGGTCTGGCCTCAGAAGGATCGTTAAAGAGCAGGGAATTGAAGGCTCTTGGTCCAAGACCGCAGACTCTAAGGAAAAGACGCTGATCTCCTTAAAACAGGGGAGCAGGGACCGGTGGAGGAGAATGGACCAGGATCAAAGACCTCAGGGACATCACCTCAGGGCAGAGATCATCTCCCCACATTAGTGTTTGGGTCCTGCTTTTTGTACTAATGGAGAGCCTCCTTCTTCTTGATTCTGAGGAACAAGGTAACATAGTGTTTGGTCACCTTTGTCAGCTAGAGAAAATGACCACAGGGTTCCAAGTTTGGGGGAGCTATTAAATTTTACTGAATCACACAGGGTCCATAGTCACCAAGACTTAAGGAATTTTTCATTGAGTCCAACCATCATTTCATAAAATTGAAATAAAATTATTACATCATTGTTAGTTAAAAATACACTCAAATTCCTAGTTGAATATGCAAATGAAGTGGAAAAAATTGCTTAGCCAATGAGACAAAGCTTCAAAAATGGAGATGGAGTATCGCAAATGTCTGTGTAGAGATGACAACATTCAAATTGCCTCAGGAGAGAAAGCACGTTTTACCTGTCTGCTTTGTTCATGATCTGATGCGCAGTACACGGCACAGTGTCAAGACACAGAAGGGGGTGGAAAGCTTAAAGTCCTGTTTCCTAATATTTCTGTACAACACCATGCAAGATGCAAAATATGAATTATATAAGGTCACCGAGTTAAGTGCCACAATTTTAGCCTTAAGGATCTATCAGAAGAAATACAGAGCCATTGGGATAGTGGCTGCTTATAAAATAGAATTAAGCTCTTGAGGAAAAAACATCATTGTGATTTTGAGGTTGATAGGTTATTGAAAAATAAACCCCAGTGATGTGGTACCTAGAGGGTAGTAGTGGAGGTATGAAGTAGTGGTTATGGAGATCTTTCAGGAGACAAGTGCAATGGGGTGTGTGGCCAGTGCTCATGAAAAGTCATGATGAAAATTTTGTTTTCACTTGAGCACCTTGAGCTGGACAACCAAATTATCTCCTTGGGCAACACTCACTGGTACAACCACTGTGCTCCACAGATCATGATGGTGTCCTCCAAGCATTATCTTCCTACAGAGTGGACACTGCATTCACTTGGGACCCACATGTGTCCAAGTCGTCTGCAGGGAATTGTTGAAAATGCATGAGAGGTTGCAACTTAATGATTCAGCATTTTTTTTTGGATTGTCTTCACATGCTGCTCGGAACATATTGTCCAAAATTACTCCACTCACTCTGACTGTGGAAGACAGCCTTTATGGATTTTATTCACACTCCCATTTGCCCTCTGCTCTCCACTCTGTCTGAGCCAATTAGGAGGTTCCAGTGGGATGAGTGAGGGTGGGAGAGAGTACAGTTAATGTGTTGAGGCCGTATGCAGTTGGACAGCCACTGTAGATGTGTTAGCTTTACCCCAAAGGGTTTCACAACTTGTAGATGGTACCAAAAAATAGGACTGTCCTTAACATTTGATCCCCAAAACACTCACTTGCAGATCAAAATACTAACTTTTGGCCTGTCATCTTTGAGCCATATCTTGAATGCAAGGGTTCTTGTTACTTAGCACAGATTTAGGGTCAGTCAAGAGACCTTAGGTTGTTTGCCAATTGAATCCCATGGTAGTGAGACTATACCCCTGGTGTAACCACAGTGGTTTCATGTGTATGGAAGCCTTGCTTGATGACCCACAAGATGATCTATATCTTCACAAATATTTTAGCTTCATTTGAAAATATGTGTATGTATTTGGCAGTTTTGAATCAAATGATCTATAAATGGGAAAGGCATATACCCTGAGAGAATCAAGGAGTCCTAATTAGTTGTCTAGCTATATCTTGTTCAGAATTGGAAGAGTTTACCATTAAGATGTCAAATCTTCCCCAAAATGATCTATTGATTCCATGCTATTCCAATCAAATTTCCACTATTTATGGAAAATATTTGGAGTTAGATGTTAAGTTGATTTTCAAATTCACATGCAAATACAAAGGAAGGTATTAGTAACTCTTTTTAAATTAGACAGAATCGGTCTTAAAAATAAAATTTGGAAATCTGAGAGTATTCGAAGAGTCATACTATTCAGCAAACAAATCACTGTGGATCCATATCAATGTAAATAAGCAGACCAATGTAAAACAATAAGGAACCCAATAATTAGACCCAGGCATGTTTGTGCATCAAACCTGGAATGGCAACACAGCCATTCAGTATAGTCTTTCCAGTAAATGCTGTTGCATCAGCCAGAAGATTATCTTCAAAACAATCAATCTTCAACCCATTCTAAAACTTACCCTCAATGGCAATCACAGAGTTAAGTGTGAAACATAAAACTCATAAAATCTGAGGACAAACTCATAGTGTTGTGATCATTGTGTTTAGCAACGTTTGTTTACACACCAAAACACAAACCATTAAGGAACCATAAAACTTAAATCCAATTTTAAAAGTTCTCTCCAAAAGGCACTCTGGGAGGATATCATTGCAAAGCAAGTATTGCAGAATGAATTTTATCTTTATTATGATAGAACTCTCAAAATAGAAAATTTTGATTAGTCTAGAAAAAAGAAACAGAGTAAGTTAGTGGATCATATTTCTTTAGTATTTGTGTCCCCACAAAAACATCCATTGGAACAAGCATTCACACCTGGAATTGCCTTCAGAAGTACTAAGGAAATCTGAACAAAGAGGTGAGTCTCTGAAGTTCCTTTGGACTGGAAAGAGCAGTTAAACCAGGGTAGGATTGTAAAAAGATAAGTTCTCTGTGACTGTGAGACTACTACTCCCCACCAGTCATTACACTTTCACATGTGGAATGTCTCCCTGGACAAAGTCAGCCAGAGGCAGACATCTGGCTTTCCCAGCAACCTGGGTTCTTGCATGAGGGACACATTTCTTTATCAGTCCATGGGAAGCACACCAGTACCAACAGTGCTGAAGCACCTGAAGCCAAGTAGGACAAAGAAAGGGTTTGAAGCTACCAGTGGCCAGCACACACAAGTCAGCAGTGATCCTCCAGCCCTTCTGGAGAAGACATCACACCAAACAGGGATGCTGTACCAAGTTTCCATGCTGTGGGAAATTTGTTCCACATCTCTTCCAGATGTGTGAAACTGACCATCTCTCCTACACAGCCTTGGTGTCTGCCATTCATCTCCCATAGTCCCATTCATCTAGTTCAGACAGTGTACCAAAGGTGGAGACTCATTTAATCTAGGCCTAAGGCACATGCTTGTCCTGAAATGAAACAGAACCCCAGTTCACTAAGAATGTGTTGGCAAGCTCACTAATAAAGAATGATCACAAACAAACCACAACTGTCAAGACTGGAATCAATACCCAATTTGTCAAGTGAGACTGAGTGGGAAATTTAATAATAATAATAATAATAATAATAATCCAACAATCTGCAGTCTCCAGGAAAAAGACACAAACAGACTCAAGGTTGGAGGTTGAAAAATGACTTTCAAGAGAATGAAAAACAGAAGAAAGCAGATGTGGCTATTCTAGTGTCAAACAAAGTAGTCTTCATGCCATTGAAAAGTAAAAAGAACATGTGATACTCGGATCTTTGTTTCTGTGAGAGGTCACTCAGTATTATAGACTCAAGTTCCATCCAGGTTGCTGCAAAATTCATGATTTCGTTCTTTTTTATGGCTCATATAATGGACCTTGAACATCCAATGTAATACTATAAGAAAATGACTGTTGGTACTGGGAAACTATGGTGGGAAGAGGGATGGGACTAACAGTAGCAAATATCTGTCTGGGGAAGGGGAAACACCTCTTATCAACAGGGTGCCTGAATGAAATGTAATTGTACACCTAACCCTTAATTGTACCCCACAAAACCATAATAAAAAATATTGATTTAATTTTTTAAAAAAAGAAAATTAAAAAGGACATGAAAGGACACTACTTAATGATAAAAGTCTCAATCCATCAGCAAGAAATATCCATCCTAAGTATACATGCAATCAACACAGAAGCACCAGCTTTTACAAAACAACTAGTAAGCAAACTAAAAGAGGACATTGACTCTCACACAATCAGAGTAGGAGACCTAAATACACCACTAACAGCTTTAGATAGATCACCAAGGAAAAAAACCAACAAGGAGATCCAGAACCTAAACTCAATGCTTGATCAAATGAACTTAGTAGACATCTAACACTTCGCCCAACAACTACAGAGTACACTTTCCACTCATTAGCACATGGGCATACTCCAAGATTGAACACATTATTGGGCCTAAATCAAGCATAAGCAAATTTCAAAAGATTGAAATAATATGATGCATCTACTCAGATAAGAGCAGAATAAAAAAATTGCCCCCCCAATCCCTCCATACACCCAAATACAGGGACTCTAAACAACATGTTGTTGAATGACTTATGGGTCAACATGGAAATCAAGACAGAAATAAAAAGAATCCTGGAAACAAACAAAAACAAAGACACATTGCACCAGAATCTCTGGGATGCCATGAAAACAGTGTTAAGAGGGAACTTTATGGCATTGCATGCACAAGTCAAGAAAACAGAAAGAGCACAAGCAGAGAGCCCAATGCTGCACTTAAAGGAGCTGGAAAGGCAAGATCACCTAAACACTAACCTCAGAAGAAAAATGCACATCACCAAGATAAAATCAGAGTTGCAGGACATAGAAGACAAAAATATCATAGAAAGGATAAACAAGCCCAAAAGCAAGTTTTTTGAAAGGATAAATAAAATTGACATCCCCTTGGTCACACTAGAGTTAAAAATGGGGAAAAAAGCCCAGATAAACACCATTAGAAAAGCAAACAGCAAAGTCACAACTGACCCTGAAGGCACTCAAAAGATTTTCAGGGAGTATTACAAAAGCCTGTAGACAAATAAACTAGAAAACCTGCAGAAAATGGGTCACTTTCTGACATTACACAAACTCCCAAGGTTGAAAGAGGAAGAAATTGAAACTCTAAACATCCCAATAACAATCTAGGAAATTGACTCAGTCATAAGAAACCTACCTACCAAAAAAGCCCCAGACCCAAAGGCTTCTCAGCTGAATTCTAAAATACACACAAGGAGGAGCTGACACTAATGTTACTGAAAGTATTACAGGCAATTGAGAGGATGGAATTCTCCACAACTCATTTAATAAAGCCAACATCATACTGATACCTAAACCTGGCGAAGACCCAACCAGAAAAGAGAATTACAGACCAATCTCCTTGATGTACATAGATGCAAAATTTCTAAACAAGATTTTAGCAAATAGGATCCAACAACACAGTTCAAAGATCATCTAAGTGATCTTCATTGCTGGGATAAAGGGCTGGTTCAATATAAGCAAGGCTATAAATGTAATCCAGCACATCAACAGATGTAAAACCAAGAACTACACGATTATATCATAAGATGCAGAAAAGGCATTTGACAAGATCCAGCACCCTGTCTTGATAAAAACTCTTAAGCACCTAGGCAGAGAAGGAACATTTCTCAAAACAGTAAGAGACTTTGATGATAAACACATAGCCAACATTTTACTCAGTGGGCAGAAATAGGAAGCATTCTCCCAAGAATGGGAATTAGATAAGGATATGCACTCTCACCACTCCTGTTCAACCTAGTGTTGGAAGTCCTAGTCAGAGAAATCAGGCAAGAGAAGAAAATCAGGGGTCCAAATAGGAAAAGGGGAAGTCAGCAATCCCTCTTTGCAGATAATATGATTCTATGTCATGAAAACCCTAGGACACCTATCAAAAGCTTCCTTGCACTGATAATCAACTCTGGTAAAGTTTGGGAGTACAAAATCAATGTGTAAAAGACAGTTGCATTTCTATACACCAGCAACAAGCAGACAGTGTGCCAAATAAAAAGCAAAATTCCATTCATAATAGACACCAAAAATGATATATCTTGGCATCCACCTAATCAGAGGAATGAAAGATCTTTATAATGGGAACTACAAAGCCCTACTCAAAGAAATCAAAATGACACCAAAAAATGGAAAAATAGTCCATGCTCATGGATTGGAAGAATCAGTATTGTCAAGATCATCTTACTCAAGGTAATCTACAAATTCAATGCAATACCAATCAAATTACCAACATTATCTTTTCTCAGACCTGGAAACAACAATACAGAAATTCATGTGGAAACAAAAAGGAGCACAAATAGTAAAACAATCCTCAGCAAAAGAAACAAAGTGGGAAGTATCACACTTCCAGACTTTAAACTTTACTACGGGGCTGCAGTAACAAAACAGCCTGGAACTGGTACAAGAATAGGAACACAGACCAATTGAACAGGATAGAAATTCTGGAAGAAAAAACATGATCTTTCAAAGCCACCAATAACAATCACCGAGGAAAGGACACTGAATTAGCAAATGATGCTGGGAAAGCTGGCTGACCACACATAAAAAAATAAAATGAGACCACTACCTATCAGCACACACAAAAATAAACTCTAAATGGATCAAAGGCCTAAATGTAAAATGTCAAACTATAAGAATTCTCGAAGAAAATGTAGGAAGCAAGCATGTGCACATCAAAGTAGGCCAACAATTCTTGACAAAAATCACCAAAAGTGAATGCCATAAAAGCTAAAATACATAAGTGGGACTTTATCCAATTGAAAGACTTTTTGCACACAAAAAAATCAAGAAAGTGGGGAGACAACCCATAGAATTGGAAAAATAATATTTGCTGACTATGTATCTGACAAAGCCCTAACATCCAGGATCTACAAGAGACATGAATGAGCTGACAGGAAAAAAACAAACAACCCAATTAAAAAGTGGGCAAAGAACATGAATAGACACTTTTCTAAAAAAGTTATATAAGGAGCCAACAGATATATGAAAAAATGCTCAGCCTCACTAATCATAAGAGTAATGTAAATTAAAATTGCAATGAGATACTACCTAACTCCACTAAGAATGATCATCACTAATAAATTTAAAAAAAACAGAAGTTGGTGCAAGTACAGAGAAAAGAGAACGCTACTACATTGTTGGCGGGAGTGCAAGCTAGTTCAACCTCTGTGGAAAGCACTGTGGTGATTTCTCAAAGAACTAGACCTTCCATATGATCCAGCAATCCACCTTCAAGACATATACCCAGAGAAACATAAATCACCTGCACAAACATGTTCATAGCTGCATTATTCACAATAGCAAAAACATGAAACCAACACTACTGCCTTTCACAAGTGGACTATATAAAGAAAATGTAGTATATACACACAATGGAGTATTACAAGGTCATAAATAAGAACAAAATCCTGGACTTCACAGCAAATTGGATGGTGTTGGAGACCATCATACTTTGTTATCTATCACAGAAACAAAGAAATTAATACCACATATTCATACTTACATGTAGAACCAGAACATTCGTCATACTAGCAAAAAAGAGAGATTGGTAGTCCCTGGACACTGTCAATGGAGGAAGGGAGGAGAGACACAAAACAACACAAAGGGTACCTGGCCCCAAACCAGGGGAAGTGAGGACTAGCAGAAGACCCATTCATCATCTGCACAAAACTTGCTTGTGTAGCTCTTATCCTGACTTGTACTCTAATTCTCTATAATAAAACAGAATAAAAATGCACAAGGGCATTCACAGCTCAACTCTATCAAAAATGAAAAACATTTAAGTTGAAATCAGGTTAATCAAAGACACACAGGTGAGTGGGGGGAAAAGGATAAGGAAAAATACATAAAACTCAGGGCTCTAGGAGATACCATCAACAGAGCATTACTTTGTGTTTCTGGAATCCATAAGGGACTAGAGAATAGAAATGGAATCAGAAAGCATAACTAAAAATAGAAACAAAAAACTTTCCAACTATTCAGGTACAGGAAGATAAAAGGTCAGCTGTAAGTGTCTACCTAAACAAGAATACCACAAGTCACATTACAATCAAACACTCCAAGGTCAAAGAACAAGAGAGGGTCCTGAAAGCAGAAAGTGGAAAGCAGCAAATAACTCAAAACGGAAGTGCAACACACCTCCTAGGAGACTTCTCAGCAGAAATACTACAGGCCAGAAGAGAGGGGGTGATGTGCTCAGTGTGCTTAAAAAAAAAAAAATCAAGGACTTGGGAGAAAACAGAGATGTGGTCCTCACCATTAGACAGAGTTGATCTATGTCATGCAAGTAAATCAGAAGTCACTAAAAAACAAAAAGATAGGGCCAAACACATTATCAAGTTCATAAGGAATAATGAGAGGGCTACAGTGAGGCACAAAGATTTGTGTCACAATTCCCTTATCCCAGCAAAGAAAAATAAAAACACAGGGAAAATGACTTAACTTACACTAAAAATAAATAGATAAATTTGGGCCGAAATGCTACCTTGAGCTTTGGGCCCTGCAACACAGACGAGTGGACTGCATACATTTGAAGTTGTATCAGTTCATACATAGTGGCAGTAGAAATTCCAAATCTCACAGTCTAGCACCTTGTGATTTCAAGATGGGGCCCAGCACATGTTTGGGCATGAACCATGAGGTACCCAGGCAGAGCCAGATCACTGAGAGTCCGTCCTCCCTGCAGGTTCTGAACGTGCTTACCTGCAGGTGAGACTGATGGTTCTGGAGTCACCACAGATGGGAAAAGGAGGGGTATCAGGGAAGTAGGATGGAAAGAGGATCAGTAGTTGAGTCTCCATCAGAGTTTATCTAAGTGAAAAAGAGAGAACTTTACTTGAAATCCTGTCAGCAGTTTTCTCTCCTGCTGCCTAGCAGAATTCTGGCTATGGCTCTTTTTTTCTATTTCTTTTTGTTTCTATTTCTTTTTTTTCTATTTCTTTTTGTTTCTAATTGCCCAAAACCCAGCCTGTGAACTCAAGACTTCACCCAATGCACTCATATTCCTGGTTGAGTAAATATGAATGGTGGAAACATAATGCCATGCCAATGATTTAAAAAACTGCAAAAATGTAGACATAGTAGAATTGTCTATGTAGAGATGATAATATAAAAATTGCCCATAAAGAGAGAAAGAAACAGACAAAAAAACAGCTTGCCTGCATGCCTTGGAACATGATATGATGCTGAGTAAATAGTCACAGTTGAAGACATGGAAAAAATACCTTAAGCTCCTGCTTATTTGGTGATTATGTAAGGCACTATGCAAGATGCAAATAAACAAAAAGAATCAAACATGGCCACCGATTTAAGTGTCAGATTGATGACCTTAAGGCCAGAATCAAAGAAATAGAAATCCACGTTAGAATTGTGACTGATTGCCTAAATATCAATAAGCTCTTGAGGAAAAAAACATAGTGAGTAGTTTGTGCCTGTTAGATTATTAAAAAATAAAGACCATTGATGTGGCACATATAGAGTGGAAGTTGAGGTGTGAAGTCATGTTAATGGAGATCCTCAGTATGACAGGTAGAATGGGATATGCAACAGTGCTCAAGAGAAACTATCTGGATAGCTAAATTATTTTCTTAATGCAAAATTCACTGATGCAACCAGTGTACTCTACAGCTTATAGTGGTGGCCCTCAATCATTATTTTCCTATATTATGGGTACAGTATTCCCTTGGGACCCACATGCATCCAAGATATCTCCAGAGATTTACTGAGTGTACATGGAAAGTTGAAATTTAAAGCTTCGGCATTTTTCCAGATTGTCTCCATGTCCTGCTTGTACTTGTCAAACTTCTCCACTCACTCTGACTGGGGAAGCAGGTCCTTATGGACTTTATCCCCACTTTGGCTTGTCCTTTGCTCTCCACTTAGGCTGAGCCAATTGGAAGGTCCCAGTGGGAAGAGCAAGGGTGGGAAAGAGTACAGTAAATGTGTTGAGGTCTTGTGCACACTGTCAGCTACAACTTGACTTTAGTTGTGACAAGTTTATACCAAAGTGTTTCATAACTGTTAAATGTCATCATAAATAGTTGGGTCTCCTGAATAGTTAACTTCTCATCAGTCAATTAACACATCAAATAAGAAAGTACCTCAAAAGGAATCATAGAACTAGCTGCAAAACATAAAACTTATAAAATCTCAAAGAGAAACTCCTAGAGATGTGACTTACCTGTTTGGCAAAGTTTGCTTAGACACAACAACCAAAACACACAAAATAAAAGAACCATAAGGCTTCATCCAATTTTAAAACTTTTCTCTGCAGAAGTTGAGCACAATTTTTAAAAAATCAGGAGAGCCTTTATTGGGACAAAGCTGCTGGGAGAGACTGCTGGCTTCAGGGTCTGCCTTCCCACTGCAGCACCTGGCCAGACACTGGCAGCAAGGGCTGTGGAGAGAGCACAGCAAAGGAGTCCAGAGGCAGAGCCACACTGAAAGAGAATACACAAGAGGTACCCTGCCACCATCTTGAAAACTGGGCAAGAAAGTGCTCCAGCTTGCTCACCATGGAGTGACAGGCCCAACCAGATCTCTGTGACCAGCGGATTAACTACTCAGGAGTTAACAATGACCCAGATGGAATATCTTGAAAGCACAAACTCCAGAGGAAAAGGAGGAGTGCTGAGACTTCAGTGCCCCACCCCTTACCCTAATTCAGTCACAGACAAAGGGTGTGGCCAACAAAGGATGAGGAAGACTTCCAAAGACATCAGTGGTGAGTCCAGAGCTGACCCAACCTCCTCCTCCCCAGAAATCCTTTGAATGTCAGACTCACATGACAGGGGCATGACTGAGAGGGATGAACCAGCTGGAGTTGTGGAACTCAGTCATGATAGAGTGTTTCTACTCAGGATAAGTGTGACTGGGGTGACCCCCACCAGTACAATCCTGCACCTCCCCACCAGAGGGCATCCCCTTGACCATACTAGAGTGGGAAGGGAGGACTGAAGCCCCACCAAACTCAATTCCCCTCATTCTTCCTGGGCTAGACACTGAGGACATTGTAAATGAGGCCAAAGCTCTGCAGAAGACAGTAAAGGGACAACCAAGAGGAAAACTAGAAACAACCATAAGAGGGCAGGTGTTTGTTCATTTGTTCTTAAATTTATTAAATTTTTTTCTTTGTACATGAATGAGTATGTGAGAATTTGATCTGCATTCCCTCCCGCACCACTCTGATTTTTTCTTTCCTTTCTCCTTATTTTTCTCTCTTCTTTCATTTTTTGTTGTCTGTTTATATGTGTACTTGAAGGATTGAGTGTTCATCTTTTAGTTTTCTTCATTTGTTTTTGCTTTTTTGTTCATCTCTTTTTAAAATTCAATGTGTTCATAATACATGTGAGAGGGTGTGATTTGAATGCCTTCTTTCTTATTTTACTTTTTCTCTTTTTTTTCTCCTTTCATTGGGCATGTGTGTGTGTGTGTGTGTGTGTGTGTGTGTGTGTGTGTTTGGTTTTTTTGGGGGGGGTGTTGTTTTGTTTTGCTTTGTTTAAATGCCAGTTTGTTTGGGGTGTGTATGTGTGTGTGGGGGGGCATCTGCTTAACTGTTTTTTACTTTGGCTTCTGGTCTTGTTGATTTTTTTTAAATTATTTTACACCATACTTCATTCTAATTTTCTCAGTTCTCATTAGTGTTACATTATCCTGGGCTCAGGGAATATACACACATACCCATTGTATCATCGTATAGTGTAGTGGTGGGGAGTGGGTCTCAGGGAACACATACCACAATAGGTGAGCACTATGATTTGCAAGTAATTCTGAATCCTAGTTCCCCATCCTCCACTTTATTTGACTCTCAAAACTACAAGAGACAGCAAAGCTACCCACCCACCACCCTGTTTAAAAATAGAACAAATTCAGAGCCCTGATCAGGGAAGATAGAGGGCTGAGCAAGCATCAGAAGTGAAAGCCTCTCCCACGAACACTGAATAATGTTACTAAAGAGAAAAGAAACAGATCAGCCACAAATGAGGAAAAATCAATGAAAGAACACAGGTAATTCCCAGTGTTACAAAGAGAAAACACCTGAAAAATCAAATTTCAAAACCCAAAAAATGGAAGTCACTAACAAACGGTCCCAAAAAACAACAGGGATTAAGGAATGGATGTAAAGAGAGACTAAGACTCAAGAAAGACAAGATGTAACATTGAAAGAATGTGTAACAGAGTTTTGGCCATAAAAAGTTTCATTCAGGAAATAAATAACAAGATGTCAAGCAAAGAAAGCAGAATTAATCAAGCATAAGAAAGAATCTCAGCAGGGCTCGGTGGCTCAGCCTGTAATCCCACGCTTTGGGAGGCTGAGGTGAGTGGATTGCCTGAACCCACGGGTTCGAGACCCGCCTGGGCAACTTGGTGAGACCTCATCTTTACAATAAATCAAAAACTAGCCGGCATGGTAGTGCACGCCTGTAGTTCCAGCACTTGGAAGGCTGAGGCAGAAGGATCGCCAGAGCCCAGTAGGTCAAGGCTGCGGTGGCCGGGAGCGCCCACAGCACTCCAGTCTGGGTGACAGAGTGAGACTTCAACTCAAAAAAAAACAAACAAACAAACAAAAAAAGAAAGAATCTCAGAACTTGAAGACCAAAACATGGAATTAACCCAATCTGTAAAAAAACATAGCAAAAAACTCAGAAAGAAAGAACAAAGCCTCCAAAAGATATATGATTATATATATAGGCTGAACCTGAACCTACACCTGATTATTATCCCAGAAGAAGAAAGGGAAATGGAGACACCTTGGAGCAAGTATTCCAGGAGATTATACAAGAAAGCTTTACCCATCTCAACAGAGATGTGACACACTAATCACAAGAGATACAGAGAACACCCACAAGACATCAAATGACACCAAACCCTAGACACACAGTAATTCACCTACACAAAGTAGGCACAAAAGGAAAAATCCTAAAGGCAGCAAGAGAGAAAAGTCAGACTACCTACCAGGGAAAACCAATCAAAATTGCAGCAGACTTATTGGCAAAAACACTAAAAGCTAGAAGGGACTGGAGTCCAATACTCAAAGTCCTCAAAAATAAACTATTCCAACCAAGAATTTCCTGCCCAGCCAAGCTCAACTCCATCAGTGACAGAGAATTAAAATCATTCCCAGACATCCAATCCTTAAGAGATTATGCAGCTTCCAGACCAGCTCTGTAAGAGACACTTTAAAAAGTATTAAACACAGAAGAAAAAAAAAAAAAGAATGACCATGCACTTCCCAAGAGAACAGCAGAACATAGAATTCACAGAGAATACTTCACAACTGCAAACTTGAAAACACAGACAAACATCAACCTTAAAGGTAAAAGAAAACAGACAAACAAAGAAAAAACATTTTAAGAACTTCATGATAGAGATAAACAATCACATTTCAATAATCAGCCTGAACATGAATGCACTAAATGTACCACTAAAAAGACACAGAATGGCAACCTGGATTTAAAAAAACCATGACCCAATAATCTGTTGCATCCAGGAAACTAATCTCACCACAAGGGACACACACAGACTCAGTATTAGAGGATGGAAAACGAGTTACCAGGTAAATGAATCACAAATGAAGCTGGAGTTATGATCTTAATATCAGACAAAACAACCTTTAAGCTAACAAAAATTTACAAAGATACAGAAGGACACTACATAATGTAAAAGGTTCAATCCATCAACAAGAAATATTCATTCTAAACATATATGCATCCATGACAGGAACAGCAACATTTATAAAGCAACTACTCAGTAATCTAAAAAAAAAGATATTGACTCTAACACTATTATAGCTGAGGACTTAAATACCCCAGTAACATCCCTAGATAGATTATTGAGGCAAAAAAAAATCCACCATGACCAAGTAGGCTTCATACCCAGAATGCAGGGCTGGTTCAACATCCATAAGACCATAAATGTAATTAAATACATAAATGGATGTAAAAACAAGAACCATATTATTAGATGGAGGAAAAATTGTGGTAAAATCCAGCATCCTTTCTTGATAAAAATACTCAAACACATTGCATAGAAGGAACATACTTCAAAAAAATAAGCGCCATCAACAATAAACCCACAGCCAGTATTTTGCTAAATGGGCAGACTGGAAACACTTCTCTTGAAAACAGGAACAAGACAAGGCTGCCCACTCTCACCCCTGTTGTTCAGCATTGTGCTGGAAGTCCAAGCTAGAGCAATTAGACAAGAGAAGGAAATCAGGGTTATCCAAATAAGAAAAGGAGAATTTAATGTACCTCTCTTTGCTGATGATATAATCCTATACCTCGAAAACTCAAGAGAATCTAAAAAAACCTGCTTTCACTGATGCAAGACTTTGGCAAAGTTTTAGAGTACAAAATAAATTTGCAAAAGACAGTTACATTCTTATACACCAATGACAAGCAGGCAGAGAACCAAATAAAATGCACAATCCCATTCACAATAGCCACAAAAAAAGGAAATACCTAGGCACCTTCCTATCCAGAGAAGTGAAAGACCTTTACATAAAAACTATAAAAGATTGCTCAAAGAAATCTAAGAAGACAAAACAAATGGAAAATATTCCATGCTGATGGGTAGGAAGAAGCAACATTGTTAAGATGTCTATCATACCCAAGGCAATCTATAAATTCAACACAATACCCATTAAATTACCAACAGCATTCTTCTCAGACCTGGAAATGACAATACAGAAATTCATATGGGAACAAAAATGACCACAAATATCCCAAAAAATCCACAGCAAAAGAAATAAAGTGGGAGGTATAAACTTCCAAACTTTAAACTTTACAACAATCAGAACAGCTCGGTATTGGTACAAGAATAGGCATATGAACCAATGGAACAGGATAGAGATCCTGGAAGCAAAACCTCAATTTCTCAACCAACTCATCTTTGACAAAGACATCACCAACAACCACTGGGGAGCAGAGAACCTATTCAGTAAATGGTGCTAAGAAAACTGGCTGACCACATGCTGAAGATTGAAACAGGACCCCCACCTATCACCATACATAAAAAATCCACTCTAGATGGATCAGAGGCCTAAATGTAAAACCTCAACTATAAGAACCTTACAAAATGTAGGAGATACCCTTATGGAAATTGGAACTGGGAACCAATTCCTGATCAAAACTCCAAGTGCCCATACCATAAGAGGTAAGATAGACAAGTGGGACCTCATCAAACTGAAAAGCTTCTGCAAAGCAAAAGAAACCATCAAGAGAGCAAGGAGACAGCCCACAGAATGTGAAAAAATATTTACCAACTGTATATCCGACCAAAGCCTAACATCCAGTATCTATAAGGAATTCAAGCATGCTAAAAGGAAAAAAAAAAACAAACAGCCCCATTAAAAAGTGGGCAAAAGACATGAAAGACACTTCTCAAAAGAAGATATACAGGCAGCCAACAGACACATGAAAAAGTGCTTAGCCTCACAAATCATCAGAGAAATGCAAATCAAAACCATATTGAGATACCACCTAACCCCAGTAAGAATAACCATCAATAATAAAACAAACAACAACAGATGCTAGCGATGATGTGGGGAAAAAAAACAACAACACACTTCTACACTCCTGGTGGGAATGCAAACTAGTGAAACTTCTTTAGAAAACAGTGTGATGATTTCTAAAAGAACTATACATTGACAATCATATCACCCAGCAACTTCTCTACTGAGAATATACCCAGACTAACTCAAATAATCCTACATGATACCTGCATACTCATGTTTATTTCAGCACTATGCACAATAGCAAAAACATGGAAAGCCAACTGTGCTGCCCATCGAAACTGGAGTGGATAAAAAATGTGGTGCATATACACAATGGAATATTATGCAGTCATAAAAAAGGACAAACATATGGACTTCACAGGAATTTAGATGGATTTGGAGTCTATCATACTCAGTGATCTATCACAGAAACAAAGAACAGAGTACCATGTGTTCTCACACATAACTGGGCCCTGAACATTTATCATAATACTGTAAGAAAAGAATTGGTAGTTGTGGGGTACAACCAGGATGGGAGAGGGACACAAAATCAATACGGGTACCTAATCTCACCAGGCCAAAAGGAGGCCCAAACTTCACCTGTATAATGACCACTTGTATACCTAATCCTGAATTGTACCCCACATCTTTAAAATAAAATAAAATAAAACTTCTCTACATAGGATACTGTGAAGAACATGAAAAGACAGCCCATGCACTGAGAGAAAACTCATTGCAAGGCATATTTTGCAGGATATAGAAAGAACTCTAAAAAATATGATAATTCAAATAATCTAGAAAAAAAATCAGATTAAGATGGTAGTGTAGGTCTCTTCAGTACTTGTACTCCTGAGGATACATCCATTGGAACAAATGTTGCATTTCCTTTCTGATGCCAGTATTACTTAGATACTTTCCAATTTTTTTAATAATCAATATTTTTTATTATGATGTTGTGGGGTACAGTTAAGGGTTAGGTATACAAATACATTTCATTCAGGCACCCTATTGATAAGAGGTGTTTCCCCATCCCCAGACAGATATTTGCTACCATTAATCCCGTCTCCCCCCCTCCATAGTTTCCCACTACTGTCAGTCATTTTCTTATAGTATTACATTGGATACTTTCCAGTTTCTAACAGAGCAAACCTTTAATGGAAATCCTTCATCACCAGGGCAAAGGCAACACTGAAACAACTTCAAGATTAGAAACCAAAACACACCTTCTCAATTGGCATGTGTATCAAATCTCTAATATAGTAAAGACAGAGATTCCCAAAACCATGAACTTTCTTCCAGATTTATCAGGAAAAGAAAATGATAAAACCTGTTTATTCAAGAAATATCTTTCATCAAGAAAGAGGGCAAACAAAAACAAACAGCCCTAGGAGAGCTAGGGGAGCCTCCCACTCCCATCATGCACCAGATGCCATGATAGGGCCAGTATGACTAGAAGGCCTGAAACTACCCCAACCCATGTAAGGGAGGAATAACAGACTGAGCCCTAAGACCACTCATTTATTTCTAGGAAGAGCCCAGCCCAAAGCCCACTCCACAGTATCCCTAAAATAACACGTACAGCTGAACAACAGTTAGGGGCAGAGCAGCAGATTTCCTAGGCTGTCTCGGCCCGCTCTCCTCTCTGAATGTGTGCTCTTCCTTGCTTATAAAGCTACTTGTTGATCATACTTCTCTGGGTGTCTGTTTGCAAATTCACTCCAAATGTGAACATAAGCATCTGACGCCAACCATCTCATGCCAGTAGCAGTACCCCTTTTCCCAGTAACAGATTTCTGGTTACCACAAAGGGACACAACATTGGGAGTTCTCCAGTCACTGGTGAGTTTGGATGCTCACCTGCCAGGCTGGAGCATTTTGCCTCATTCTATCACTGTCAAGCTAGCTGTTGACTTCTCTCCCTGCTTGCTCACCACCTCTCAACTGCTGCTGGCCTCACACTTCCCTTTCTCTACCAACGAAGCTGGAGTTGGGGGTGGATTTGAATCTTCTGCACTAGGGGTAGCTGACAGGGAAGGAGCGGTTCCTTTGCTTCTTTCCCTGTCCCTGGGTCTCCTCACAAACATCCTGGAGCACCCCCAGCTAAGCTCCTCTCAGCTTCACACTCACTGCTCCCCCCAGCTAAAATTTTGTTTCGTCTCACCTTGACAGGTGCCTTGTGGAGGTGGTGGGACTTCTAGCCCATATTGAGTAGAACTGGGTTTTTGAAGTGCACCCTGATAGCAGACTTGTGGGAGTGGCCACAACTTGCCCTTGCACCATGCACTGTCTGGAGGTCTCAGGAGGATGGACACTTTCCTCTGCATGTATCTAATCTGACCATCTCTAACCTTTTGTCAAGTCTTCCTTCTAACTTTCTCACTCTCTGTCAGCACCACTATCTTCCATGCCATAACTGTTGCACTGGTCATTGCTATCTCTGTGTGTCCACCCATGCACAGAGACCATGCTTGTGCAGTTCTCAGATTTACAGACACTAACATCCTACTCATATGGATCAGATAAGGTCACTAATATACTTTCTTTGCCACTGTCTTCCGTAACACAGGAGGCCTGGTCAGCTCCTCACTTGACACTATTATAATTTCTCTATCTCTCTTCCCTGGCTGACACTCTTTCCCTCAAACTGACCTTGAGCACTTGGCTCCTCAAGACTGGGGTGGAGTGTCAGGAAGATGGCAGCCAAGCTAGTCAGACTATGTGAGTCCCGATGTGAGTGAGTGAGTGTATGAAAAATTTTATGTACATACTAATGAGTGAGTGGGTATGTGAGAGGTTGACTGAGTGAGGGCTAGGGAGCTAGTGACCAGGGCTCTCCTGGTGCAGCAGCTAGTGCCTGACTTGGACCCTAGCAACTCCTGGGATGCAGAAGTCAGGTGCCATTTTTTAAAAAATCAACAAAACCCTTCCGAGGAAGAAGATGCTGGGAGAGACTGACTAAGTGGAGGCTCGTGAGCAAGTGGCCAGGGCCCTCCTTGTGAAGCAGCTGGTGCTGCAGCTGCTCTCCTTGGTCCTAGCACTTTCCAGGTCACAGAAGCTAAGCTCCAATCTTTTTTTAAATAGACAAAAGTTTTCCTGTGAAGAAGTGGCGGGGAGAAACTACTGGCTCCAGGCTCTGCCTCACCACTGTAGCAGGAGAGACTGCCGGTTCCAGGTTTGGCCTCACCACTGCAGCACCTGGTCGGATACTGGAAGCAAAGGTTGTGGAGGGAGCCTAGAGGCAAAGTCCTACCAGAGAAGACAAAAGAGGCACTCTGCCACCATCTTCAAAATGGGACAGAAAAGTGCTCCAACGTTTTCACCACAGAGCAACAAACCCAGTCTCTGTGAATGGTGAATCTACTACTCAGGGGTTGGTCATGACCCAGAGAGAATGTCCTGAAAGCACAAACTTCAGATGGACCTGATGAGTGTTGAGTCTCAGGCACCCCACCTCCTACCCTAATCCAGCTGCAGGACAAAAGGTGTGGCCAGAAAGGGACAAGGAAGAACTCCAAAGAGATCAGTGGTCAGTCTCGGGCTGACCCAACTGCCCTCCACCACAGCAAGCCTCTGAACATTAGGCCCACACAGCTGGAGTACAACTGAGAGGGACAAACGCAGAAAGCAAAGCTTCTCACATACAGTCCTGTTTCAAAATAGAACAAATCCAGAGTACAGATCAAGGAAGAATAGAGGGCTGAGCAAACATCAGAAGTGAAAGCCTCTCCCACTGACACTGAATAACAGAATTGAGACAGGAGATGGCTAAAGAAAGCCTAGGCAGACAGACAGGTGAGTCCTCTGGTAACAATGCAGTGAATTCCCGGCAGGTCTCTAAGGCTCAACATTGGTACACGAGCTCCCTGTGAGTCTCTCAAGCTAGAGCTAAAGTCCTCACTGCTGGGATTGATAAGCAACCAATCAGAACAGCAAGAGCTCACAGCTAGTGCTAGCCAATCAGCTTGAACTTAGGGCTATAGAAGCACCAGGTTTTCAGCCCCAGATGGGCAACCCTTTCAGGTCCCCTCCCAGTGTGGGTGCTTTTCTGTCTTCAATAAATCCTGCTTTCTCACCATTCGACTGTCCATGTCCTCTTCCTTCCTGGGCAGGAGACAAGAACCTCGACCCTGAAGAGCTGCAACCTGAAGAGCTGCAGAGGATCATCAGAGTCAAAAAGTCATGCACCCCAGAGGCTGGCATGCCAGCCAACAGAGCCAGCTGAACCAGGAGAGCTGCTGGAGGAAGGTGAGACTCCAAAGTTGAGGCACCCAGGGGGCTAGGCTTGTCAGCCTACCAAACCTGCAACACTCTCAGGGCTTGGCTTGCCAGCCCATTAGAGCCAACATCTTGGGGGCTAGGCTTGCCAGCCGCCCCTCTCCCCGCCACCACAACACTCAGGGCTTGGCTTGCCAGCCCATTAGAGGTGACACTTGTGGGGCTAGGCTTACCAGCCCCTCCATGACCCTCTATGGGCTTGACTGGATGATACATTGAGTTGACACTCTTGAAGCCCAGGCTGACTTGAAAAATACACATCAGAACTAAAGAGAAAAACAAGAGATCTGTCACAAATGAGGGAAAACTAAAGGAAGACTACAGGCAATTTCACATGTAACAAAGAGACAACTCCTGAAAAATCAGACCTTGGAGACCAAACAGGGAAGTCACCAATGACCGACCCCAGAATATGACAGGGATTAGGAAACAGAAGAAAAGAGTGAATAAGACTCAAGAAAGACAAGATGCAACACTGAAAGAACTTGTAACAGAGATGTTGTCAGTAAAAAATCTTATCCAGGAAATAAATAATAAGATGGCAAGCACAGAAAGCAGAATTAATCTACCTGAAGAAAGAATCTCAGAACTTGAAGACCAGAACATGAAATTAACCTGATCTGTAAAAAACATAGAAGACTCAGAAAGAAAAACTAAGCATACAAGAGACGTGTGATTACATCAAGAGATCAAACCTATGCCCCATTGGTATCCCAGAAGAAGAAAGGGAAATGGAGAACAAATTGTAGCAAGTATTCCAGGTAATAATCCAAGAAAACTTTCCACATCTCACCAGAGATGTGAACAGCAAAGCAAAAGAGACACAGACATCAAATGAGAAGACAAGACATCAAATGAGAAGACAAACCCCTAGACACACAGTAATTCACCTACACAAAATTGGCACAAAGAAAAGCTCCAAATGGCAGCAAGGGAGAAAGGTCACACTACCTACCAGGGAAAACCAATCACAATAGCAGCAGACCTATCAGCAGAAACACTACAAGCAAGAAGGGACTGGAGCCCTAGATTCAAAGTCCTCAAAGATAAACAATTTCAACAGTTTCAACAATTTCAACCAAGAATTTCCTGTCCAACCAAGTTCAGCTTCATCAGTGATGGGGAATTAAAATTCTTTCCAGACATACAATCCCTAAGAGATTATGCAGCTTCCAGACCAGCTCTACAGGAGACACTTATAAAGGTATTAAAGCACAGAAGAGAGAAAAAAAGAATGACCACACACTTCCCAAGAGAACAGCAGAGCACAGAATCAACAGAGAATACAGCGCAACAACCTTGAAAAGACAAACATACATCAACCCCAAAGCCAAAAGAAAACAAGCAAACAAAGAAAAAATTTTATAAGAACCTCATGACAGGAATAAACAATTACATTTCAACAATCAGGCTGAATGTGAATGGACTAAATGCACCACTGAAAAGACACAGAATGGCAAAATGGATAAGAAACCATGACCCAATTATTTGATGCATCCAGGATACTCATGTTACTACAAAGAACTCACACAGATTGAAAGTTAAAGGATGGAAAACGAGTTTCCAGGCAAATGGATCCAAAAAAAAGGCAGGAGTTGCGATCTTAATATCAGACAAAACAACCTTTAAGCTATCAAAAATTCAAAGAGATGGAAAAGGAAACTACATAATGATAAAAGTGACAATTCATCAACAGGAAATACCCATCCTAAACATATATGCACCCAAAACACAGGAGCACCAGCATTTATAAAGCAACTACTAAGTAAACTAAGGAAAGATATTGATTCTAAATCTATTATAGCAGGGAAATTGAATACCCCACTAACAGCCCTAGATAGATCACCCAGGCAAAAATCAACAAGGAGATCCAGAACCGAAATTTGACACTCAACCAAATGAACCGAATGTCTAAACCGAAACTCGACCAAATGAACTTAATAGATACCTACAATTATTCCACCCAACTACAGAATACACATCCTACTTATCACCACATGGAACGAACTCCAAGAGCAATTATGTCCTTGACCATAAATCAAGAATAAACACATTCCATAAGGTTGAAATCTTGCCATGCACATTCTCAGGCCACAGTGAAATAAAAATAAACATCAACACGAACATTTCCCCAAAGCCCACAAAGACATGGACACTAAACAGCATGATGCTGAACAACTACTAGGTCAACACTGAAATCAAAGCAGAAATTAAAAGATTCCTGGAAACATAT